>JAPTHN010000002.1:88818139-89088139 GCA_026936325.1 Platynereis dumerilii | reverse complement strand
ATATCTATCTGTCAATCTATCTATATCTATCTATCTGTCTATATATCTATATGTCTATATATCTATATCTATCTGAATAGTTTTAGCAGCGCAGGCCAAATCGTCTGCTGGATTCATGGTATATGAACTTAAGACACAACATCACCTCCATTTTGAACCCCTGGGTTCTTGTTTTTTTCAAATAAATTTCCAAATTAGCATTTCAATGGTAGCCCTTGAATAGAACTTCAAAATCAGCAAATTCCAATTGTGAAAATATCAATCCAATTGTGAAACTGAATGTCCAGCAGTTCTTGGTAGGTTGAACTGTCAATTTGAATCCAACAGGTGCACTTGGCAGTTGTCAATTTGAACGACCGCTTCCTCTCGATTGCAATCAACTGTCACACCTTTTGAATTGTCCAATTTGAAAAGCCAAATTCCAATTAACACAGATGTCCTTCTGTGCACTTCACACAACAGTACTTGAGCTTAATTACGTTGATAGATTGATTCTGGTGGCTTCAGAACACTTAGATTACAATCCACATGCAATCCACAAACTTGTCAATGGTTTTGCGCTACTACGGCGCTATGAATACAGCGTAACTAACGACGCTAGAGTGGCGAAATTAAGCGCAAATTTCGCAAAAATATCCACAGAAATGAAGGAAATCGTAGCTATACTTCCTCAGTATTCAGTTAGCTTTATCTCATCCTTGTCGCCAATGTGGAATTGGTATAATCAGGCGGCCTGTATGCTTCTCAGGCCCGTAGGCTAGGGGGGGTAAGGGGGTGATGGGTCACCCCCCCACTGGCAAAGGAGTTCCACCCGAGCTGAAAAATAATAATTAAGAAACCAGGTCTGGGCCCTGTATTCGAAGTCTGGCCCTGTATTCAAATAAATTGATTAAATATAAATTCACTAATAAAAAAAATTGTCAGGCGTCGAATGTTGTTATAGACCGTGATAGTTGCAAGATTTTCAGACTAAAGAGGACCAAAATTGAAAACCTGAAAAGACTGAGGCGTGCACGAAACGTACAGGTCCAACTTGTGGCCTGGTGCCCATGTCCTGATCAGATCACTGCAGGGGGCACCTGTGAATTTAAGTGGTGCTTCCCTCTGCTATCTTGACCTTAAATCCTTGACCAAATTCTCTTGGCTGATGCCATGGGCATGAATCCCTATGACAGTGGAACTCTCCTTTTTCCAGCTCTTTGGTGTCCCTGCGCACAAAAAAAATTCTGGAAATATCGGCCTGTTGTCAATTGTCAATGGGGCCGGGTTTTCAGAGCTCCAGAACTATTGTGAATCCACGGCTAAACATCGTAAAACTAGCGGGATCCGTGGATTAGGTCCAGAAGTTGACTCGGTTGGGCTAATCCAGTAACATCAGGCTGATTAAAGTTTGTTATGGACTCAAGAATACAAGCTCCATCGACTCAGCAGACAGCATGCAATAGTACAAAATGGCAGCTTATTTCCGGAAAAAGTTTTAATGAGTGCTGGGATGTTGGAGAGCAGCAAAAAGGAGAGTTCCACTATCAGGCCCTATATTAGTGATATATATTATACATTGTTTTGCAATACTCACTGTTAGTAAATAAAAGTATCGATTGATTGATTCATCACATCATCATCGATTGACATGTGAAAGTCCAATTAACATTACAATAAATTGATGTTACAATTTTATTCTGTGAGGCATCATTTTTTACCATCAAAACCGCTCAGAATACGTCTCAGACAATTTGAAAACCGTTGGCTTCTGGGGGACACTACCCCCCGCCGTGAGTTTGATCCGCTTTAGCCTCTGTCATCACCCCCCCAACCACAGGGCAGCCTACGGGCCTGCTTCTGGAGGTATCTAATGTAGATGTTATCTCTGCAGCAGCTATAGGACGATACGGCACCACTGCCACACTCTTCCCCTTTTTCTTTTTGAGACCTCTTTTTGAGACCTCTTGCCAAATTAGGAAGCTTAACTTCTGAGACTAGTTCATTATGATATGTACACCAAATAGATATATCATCAACAATGAGACTTCGTCTCCAGACATCTTTACCAAAGATGCTCTTGCTGAGAAACGCAGACAACCAACTTTATTCATGGCATTCAAACTAGAACCAAGAGTCAACCACAGGTGTTTCTGCGAACACCAACAGCCATGCTTCTTAGTCGTTCATACTTACCTAAGCCCTGTATACTATAACAATAGGATTCCCCTAACTACCTCCGAAATAATCACTGCTCCCTCGAAAAATGGACGCTCCCTGCGCTCCCCGTCACATCCGGGTCACCGCGCATGCGCCGTCAGTTTCTTCTAAGCACGCTTCCGTGAAGACGGTTCGTGTTTCAGCCTCCGAAATTAGCGATTTTGAAGAAAGATTGTACCATTATTTGGTTGTGTCAGCGCGTGTGGAAGGATGGATAAAGCAGCGGCGGACGTCGGCTACCAGATTTGCGGAAAGTGTAAGGTTCATTTCCTTTACAACGACGACTCGCATGACTTTTGCATGCGCTGTCGTGGTTATGGCCACACGTGCGAATTATGCTCAGAAATGGGAACGATGTCTAAGTGTAGGGTTAAGGACTGGGAGTCCAAGTATCCTGCTGGTGTTCCCCCAACGCCGAAACCGCCGGTTCCGGTTACCTTTGACGATTTGGCTACCTTTAAGTCTGACCTGAAGTCTGACTTTCGTAGCATGTTTTCTGACATGTTTTCACTTCATGGCAATATGGCGGCCGCTGGCGCGGACCACCCTGCCATAGTGATTCAGACCTCTGCTAACTGTCCGGCGACAGTCAGTCATCCTCCTGTTTCTACTCAGGCTCATCCCAACCTGGCGGTTGAGGAGGCCGAAATTTTGTTGTGCCCCACGGATCGTGATTCCGATGGGGACAGCATGCGATCCTCTTGGGATCACAAACGCGGTCCTGAGACAGCGTCTGTGGCCCATTCTGAGGCGGGTGACTCTGTTGAGGGTCTCCCTTTGTCTCAGGCTGCTTCTGATAGCTATGTTGATGCGCTGACGCGCATCATCCATGCACTTCAGATTTCTGATGCGGTCACGACTACTAAGACGCCGAATCGGATTGTCTCGTCTCGTGGCACCACGAAACGCGCAGGGGCCTTCCTGCCGTTCGATGCCGACCATCGTGACATTGTCGACAACATTTGGAATGGCGACCCGGGTGCCATTCCTCTTTACCGCCTGTCGGCCAAATCTCGTTACAAGATTGTTGACAAAGATTTTGGTGCCTATTTGCAACCAGCGCGGATTGTGGATGAATACCTTGTTCAGGAGCTTGAGCAAGCTCAGGTCAAGACGCCCAAGTTGCCCAATAAGGAACTTGCCTCGGTTGATCGCCGCGCGGCTTACATTGAACAGCAATCTTTACTGGGCATGTCATGCAACGTGTCCCAGTCCTGGATGCTGCAGTATCTTACCCAACAGCTTACGCAGCTGGATTCCTACTGTCGCCACAACCTTGCGTCTGACCAGTATACTGATTTGGCGGCCAATTGTGATCTGGCGTCTATGTCCGGGGTGTGTGTACTCGCGCAAGACGCTACCCTTGACTCGCTCGACCTTCACGCTCGGCAAGCGGCCGAAGCTAAGTGGGTGCGGCGTTCGTTGTGGGTTGATCAGACCCGCTGGGCGCCTTCGATCAAAACGGCCGTAAAGCGTTTCCCCACGATTGGGGATGGTACCTTGTGTGGCCCTCCGTTAAAGGAGTAAGGCCTTGGAGGCCACTGCCTCTTTAGCTGCCCCCAGAAAGCAGTCTGGTGGGCCGCTCAAGCGTCGGGCCGAGTCGTCTGGCGGGCCGCCGCCTAAGCGTCAGGCTACCGTTGCTGACAAACTGCCGCCTTATAAATCCTGGAAGACTGCCCCGAAGGGTCGTGGTTTCAGTTCCCAGCGCGGCGGTGCGAAGGGCCAGTTTAAGTCCCCTGGTATGGGGCCTGGCCCGTCGTCTGGGTAGCTCACCGGCTGTTCAGGCGCTGCTACCGGGCATTCCGGTCGGGGGCCGTCTCCCCCATTTTGCCACCTTCTGGAATCGCCAGATCAGCGATCAGTGGGTGCGCACTACGATCATGCGGGCTTTCACAATAGATTTTATTCGCATTCCACCCTTTCAGGGGGTCAGAGTAACCAAGTTCCTCTCCCCCGTGTTATTAGCCGAAGTGGCCGATTTGTTACTCAAACGAGCCATCGAACCCGTTCCCCCCCACCTCGAAAACCAGGGGTTTTATTCCACCTTCTTCCTCGTTCCGAAGAAGACAGGAGACCTCAGGCCAATTTTGAATTTGAGTCCTCTAAACCAGTTTGTAAAAAAGTCCCATTTCAAGATGGAGACGCTTTTCTCTGTGGTCAAGGCCGTCCAGCCAGGCGACTGGCTGGCCACGTTGGACCTCAAGGACGCGTACCTTCATGTGCCCGTCCTACCGTCCCACAGCCCCTTCCTTCGTTTCAAGGTGGCGGGCCAAGCTTATCAATTCCGGGTCCTTCCTTTCGGCCTGTCGTCCGCACCGCGGATTTTTACGAAGGTCCTGGCCCCCGTCGCGGCCCTGGCCCGGTCCCACGGGGTTCATGTCTACCCTTACTTGGACGATATCCTGGTTCGGGCCCCCAGTTACGCCCAACTTGTCCACAGCCTGTCCCTGGTGCGCAATTTTTTCCTCCAGGCCGGCTTCATTATCAATCTCCAGAAGTCCAACCTGATTCCTTCTCAGGATGCGGTCTTCCTCGGAGCCCGTTTTTTGACCGTCCTCGGCTGCGTGCAGCTCCCGGCGGTGCGGCATGCCAAATTACTGGATCTGCTTCAGCAGTTCCGTCTGGGTGCTCGCCTCTCGGCTCGGACCTTTTTGAGCCTGTTGAGCCTCATGGCTTCTATGATTCCCATGATTCGGCATTGTCGCCTCTTCATGCGGCCAGTTCAACTTTACCTCCTTTCCCAGTGGCGCAGCCGCCCACGCAACCTGGAGGAATTGATTTTGATTCAGGCCCCGTTGATGCCCCACCTGCACTGGTGGACCCTGCCCGGCAATGTTTTTCAGGGCGTACCCCTGGAACTCCCAGTCCCCCAGGAGGTCGTCACTACGGACGCCTCTCAGCTCCACGGCTGGGGTGGCCACTTGCGGGACATGGCGGTCCAGGGCAAGTGGAACCACGTGATGGCCCGTTGGCACATCAATGTTCTGGAACTCCAAGCGGTTGCCTTCACTCTGCGTCATTTTCAGACCTTTCTGCAGGCAAAACATGTACTGGTGCGGTCAGACAACTTGACGGTTGTCTCCTACCTGAACAAGGAGGGCGGCACTCGGTCTCCGACCCTGTGCATGCACACGTATCGCCTCCTCACTTGGGCCAATTCCCTGGGCATCTCCCTCCGAGCGGAGTTTGTGCCAGGCCAGGACAATTGCCAGGCCGATCAGCTGAGCCGGCATTTTGTCTCCCCTCTGGAATGGCGGTTGAAACCGTCCGTCGTCCAGTGGGTGTTTCTGCTTCTAGGTCGCCCTCACATCGACCTTTTTGCCTCGGCGACCAACCATCAGCTGCCCACGTTTTGCAGTCGCCTGCCATCGGCACGGGCCTTCCACACGGACAGTCTGTCTCTGCCGTGGACGGGTTTGTTTGGTTACGCCTACCCGCCTCTTTGTTTAATTCCCATTGTGTTGGACCGGGTCCGGCGACACAGCGCGACGGTCATCCTGATCGCTCCACTGTGGCCCCGCCGCTCCTGGTTCCCCCAGGTCCTGGATCTGTTGGTGGACACCCCGGTGGTGCTCCCCACTCCCCCGGACCTGCTGTCCCAGCACCACGGCCACCTTCACCACCCAGCCCCCGAACGGTTGCAGCTGGTGGCTTGGAAGGTGAGCGGCATATCCTCCGAGCAGAGGGCCTTCCGGAGGACGTTATCACCACCCTCCAGGGCTCTGTCCGAAGGTCTTCAGCTCGGCAGTACGACAAGCTGTGGTCAATATTTTGTCATTGGTGCTCTGCCCGAGGGGTTCCTCCTCGCCAGGCGCCTGTGCGCGAAGTTTTAGCCTTTTTGCAATCCTTAGTCAACAAGGGCCTTGCCTACCGGACCATTGGTGTCTACCGGTCGGCCATTTCCAAATTTCATGCGGGCCTTGAGGGCCTCGCCATAGGCAAACATTACCGGGTCTGTCGGTTCATGCGTGGGGTGTTCCTACGCTTGCCCCCGACCCGAGAACTTTTACCCTCTTGGGATCTTAAAGTTGTCTTTAAGTTTCTCCGGGGTTTTCCTTTTGAGCCTTTGGATGCTTGTAGTGTGCAGTCACTGACCCTTAAATTAGTATTTTTGGTGGCAGTGACCTCGGCGCGCCGTTGCGCGGAGCTTCAGGCCCTTGGTAGGGCCTCATCTCATTTACGGTTCGAATCGGACGGCGTTCGTTTAAGAACGGTGGCGGGTTTTTTACCTAAGACAGCTAACCCTTCCCATTTGGGGGAAGATATTTTTTTGCCGTCTTATAGTGATAAGAAATTATGTGTTGTCCGCTGTCTAACCCGATATCTTAAGTTAACTAAACGATTATTACGTAAGAAACATTTAACCCATAACCACTTGTTCGTGTGTTTTGGTGCTCGTAATCTCGGCCGTCCGGCCGCTAAGCGCACAATCGCTGGCTGGATTGTGCAGGTGATCCATGCCGCTTATGCGGCCGCTGGTCGCCAGCTTACCCATAGGGTCCGGGCCCACTCTACTCGTGGCCAGGCCACTTCTACTGCCATCCTGAGGGGTGCCTCCATCTCCGATGTGATGCAGGCTGCGGACTGGCGCCACTCCTCCACCTTCCTCCAGCACTATCATCTGGACGTTGCTCCTCGCGAGGCCCGCTTCGGCCGGAGTGTCCTTGGACTGGAGTCTGCGACTGATCCATCTAAGCAGTGAGGTAAGGACCTCGAGTTTTTTCTTTGGATACTAGTTGTCTTGGGTTACCCACCCACCTCCCTGAGGTAAGGACCTCGAGTTTTGGGTTATACTATTTTAGGTTTGGATTTTACCGGAACTAGTGTATTATCCACCCTCCCGAGTACGGCTTTGGGAGTCTATCCTATTGTTATAGTATACAGGGCTTAGGTAAGTATGAACGACTAAGAATTCAAGATTATCCCGATAGTCGGGATTCTTGAAGAGAATACTTACCTAAGCCCTGGGCATTGCCCCTCCCTTCCACCCGGCACACTAGTTCTATCTGTTAGGACAGGTGCTTAGGAAGAAACTGACGGCGCATGCGCGGTGACCCGGATGTGACGGGGAGCGCAGGGAGCGTCCATTTTTCGAGGGAGCAGTGATTATTTCGGAGGTAGTTAGGGGAATCCTATTGTTATAGTATACAGGGCTTAGGTAAGTATTCTCTTCAAGAATCCCGACTATCGGGATAATCTTGAATTATCAATGATGTCTCTGCAACAGCAATTCAATGTCTTTCATTACAGCTTGGGACCGAGCTCTGTCAGTCATTCTCCATTCTCCAAATTGACTCACTAGTACAGCTCTGCGGTTTCCATCGTCTTGTTCCCAAAGCCTCCTGTCTGTCATGACCATCCTCTGGCTTGTTTCCATGATCTTCTACCCATTGACAAAGTCCCATTCTTCCTGGTGTTGTTGCGCCACTGGAACTGTTGACTCCTCTCCTGTCCTCTCCCCTCTTCATAATTTTTGCAGGCGTGTCCATCCTCATGCTCCTGGCTAAAATTCCGGAAATCTTCTTTGGCATCGGACCCATTCATGGAATCATCTGACCTCCTGCTGTTTGGATGGAAGCATTCTGCAATCCTGTGCCTCGAATCACCACATCGCCAACATCTCCGTGTTGGCACAAACCGTCCTTGAAAAGTTGATTCATCCTGGCTTCTTTTAGGCTTAGAAGATCTCCAATTTCTGCAGTCTTCACTTCGATTTTGCCGCAGACGTCTTGCAGAGGTGTTCAATGCAGCATTCATCTTAAAAAGTTTCTCCTGGTCACTCCAACCTTGAAGTAACTAGCACAGGAGGCGCAAGCAATAGTTTTATGATGTTCCATGTTCGTCACTATGAGGTCCTAATGACCACATGACCCACCCATTCTCTCTCATCTTTCCCTTTGTTCTTCTCAAGAATTTTACCCCTATTAAGAAAAGTGTCCATGAAATTCATATGTGAGAGGAGTTTTAATTTCAACTTTTATGCTAATTTAAGGCATAAGTTTTACTTTTGAAGACAATATTGTACAATGTATGCTTATAACACCTTAAAATGATCCCATTCACAAATTTTCGTGGTGCTGATATGATTCTAAATGAAGTTTTTATGGGACTTAATCAGGACGAAATTTGCGCCAAAATAGCAAGTTTTTAACTGGATTTTTAGGTCTTTGGAACATTTTGGAACAAAATAAAATTTAGGGTATGTTTAAGATGACATTGAGACCAGATAGTATGCCAAGTGTCATCACTGCCAAATGTGGGGAAATTGGTCAAATTTGATGATTAAGATGTCATGTTTTTTCATTTTTAAAATATAAGTTTTGATGTAACTTTTTGAAAAATGGTCATATTTTACTGGGAAAAAGACAGTACTGATTTATATTTTAAAATACACAAAGTAATGGTAAAAATTTTGATCAAAATTTGTGCCTCAAAAAGTTAGATCCTCATGTGGGTTGGGGGTTTCCAGAGATCAGCAATTAGAGGGGTGCAGCTTAATGAGGGCTAGAGCGACATACATGGTACATCAAAGAGGAGCTGCTCTCCAGGGGTCCTGGGCTAAATATGATACCATTTTCAGCTATTAAGTCATAAAAATTAGTGGTGTCATATCTCAGTTAATGATGTTTCTTCTCCTGTGCTAGTTATGGCTAGTTCTCACGGAGACGTATCAGAGGGTTTAAGTGACGGCGTTTCTTATATTTCCAGGAAAGGGCAAAGATTTGAGCATGTTCGCCGTCAATTTTGGCTTTACGGCGCAACAGGAACAGCATGCGTCGCTTTAAGAGGTCTTTCTACGCAATTCCTAGAAATTTGACGATGCAGGAAAAAAAGATTCAACCGGTTGAATCTTTGCGAGGAAAGAAGTGGTGAAGCAAGAAGAAGCGTAAAAAGAAATCAGTGCGCGCCGCAGATTTTTAAAGTTGCGACGCACAAAGAAGAGCTTCGACGCAGAAACAGCAGTGTAGCAGAAAGCTCTTGCTTCATGTCACATGTTTCAGACACGCGTCGCAGAAAGACACATGTTCGACGCACGTGAGAGGGTGCGCGCCGCGTCTTTTGGACCCCCAATGCAGCAGACAGAGTGGCGCCTGAGTGCATGCGTTGTTCTATTTTTAGCATCAACCCTTTGTCTGCGTGTCACCCTCTTTTTGCGCAGCGGCTGGGGCAGCAGCAGCGAAGCAGGGGGGGCGAAGGAGGGGGAAAGAGGCGGTCCGCACCCTGCATATATATAGAGGAGGCCAGTTTAGAGCACCATACCCACTCAGACCTTCGACCAGAACACACCTAGAATCCACGACACTATTATCAACTGCTACATTTGCTGCTACTTTTGTTGCTACAATTGTACTTCAAATTGCTGCTACAACATGGGACCAAAGAGGAGAAAGGGCACCGTCGTCACCAGGGCACCAACCAAGCTCAGCACCAGGTCAACACTCCACACTCCTGGGAGCACTCCAGTGACAACTCCAGCTACAACTCCAGCTGCAACTCCTCTCCATGAACCTTCAGATGCTGCAGTGACTGCCTTCTTTACTACAGCCATGGCAGACCTCTCTCTACCTGGGCTCTACACCTCCACTACAGCTGGCAGCCAGACGAAGACCACCACTTCAACCACCAAAGCCACTGTCGTCAGCGAGACCATCTTCGAGGGCCGGCCAGAAGACAACACAACAGAAGAAGATTCTTCAGTTGAACTCTTTGAAGAGGAAGGAGACAAGCCTGCTGACAAGCCTGCCAAGCCTGCTGCCAAGCCTGCTGACAAGCCTGCCAAGCCTGCTGCCAAGCCTGCTGCCAAGCCTGCTGCCAAGCCTGCTGCCAAGCCTGCTGCCAAGCCTGCTGACAAGCCTGCTGCCAAGTCTTCCACGGGTCTTCCAGAGCCTACTGCCAGGTCTACTCCAAAGAAGCAGACTCCAAAGAAGCAGACTCCAAAGAAGCAGACTCCAAAGAAGCAGACTCCGAAGAAGCAGACTCCCAAGAAGCAGACTCCCAAGAAAACAGCAGAGAGCCAGCCTGTTCTTGCTCTAGACAGAGTGGCCATCCATGAGGACACCTTCGAGGAGGAAGAAGAAGACTCTGCTGATGACACCCCTGCAGCTGCTGAAGCCAAGTCCAAGGGCAAGAAGGGCAAAGGGAAGGCCCCCAAGCCAAACATCCGCAACAACCTGGGCATCACAGCTGAACAAGAAGATGACCTCATCAACTGGTACAAGGAGCATCCTGTGCTGTACATGAAGGGGACCAGAGGCTACAAGGGGAACGAGAAGCTGCTGCTGGACTCAGAAAAAGCAAAGGAGCTGGGCCCCAAGTACACCTCCCAGGACATCTTCAACTGGAGGAAGACAGTGCGCACTCACTTCTCCAGACTCGTCAGGCCTGAAGCTTCAGGAGCCGCCAGGAAGGAGACGCTCACAGAGAGGGACCAGTACATCCTGAACAACTGTCGGTTCCTGAAGGACTCCATCGTCCACAAGCCAGGGAAGGAGCTGTCCGCCATCTCTCAACTGTCTGCCAACCGGCCAGCCTCAGACTCCGATGATGAAAGCTACAACCCTGAGGATTCCCTGCCAGCTTCCTATGACATGCCGGACCTGCCACCTGAACAGCCAGCACAGGACAGACCTGACAGCCAGCAGTCCCAAGTCTTCCCTGGAGCACCAAAGCCTGGAGCCGCTGCCAAGGGAACCAAGAGGAAGGCCCCAGGAGATGAAGCCATGCACTCCGCCATGCACGTCATCGCAGGCAGCATGCAAGCCATGTCCTCCGCCAAGAAAATCCTGAAAGGCTCTGGCTGCAAGATGTGCCCCGACCACCAGGAGTTGACACCCGACCAGGAGTACTGGAGGATGAAGTGCCAGGACCTCTACCACGTGGGAGTGCACGCCAGCCCTGAAATCAGGAGGCAGATGGTCAGGACCATTGCAGAGGCCGCCCTCTACTGGGATGATGAGGTCACCCGCCAGTCAAGACAGCATCAGGAGCACACCTTCCAGCCTCCTCATCCTCCTCAGCGCCTGCAGATGCCACCTCCTCCTCATCCTCCTCCTTCTTCGACGTATGTGCCATCACACCACCAGCACCATCCCCAGGCTTCCAGCAGCAGCCATCACTACCAGCAGCACCAGCCCAGGGAAGGAGGATCCTCCAGGCAGACTCCCAGCTACACCCCGATGCAGCCCAGCCACTCCACCATGACACTGATGATGGATGCACAGGAGAGCCCCGAGAAGTACGGCTACCCCCCTGGACCCAGCTTTGGTCAACCGGCCGCCCATCACCAGCACCAGCCTTCCCCTTCGCCCAGTTGGACTTCAGGTCTCCTTTCTCCACGAAAGTAGAAGACCAGATGCAGCAAAGACAACAAAAAACCTTGGCCCTTTTAAGGGCCACCAAATCCTCCCAAAAGGGCAGGCCACGTACACATCTTATGTTGACAAAAAAAAAAGAGCTTGTGTTGACCGAAAAGAGCCAAAAAAGAGCAAAAAAAACGTTGACAATCCCCAAAAAAAAAGTCCCCCAAAAAAAAAGTCCCCCAAAACAAAAGTCCGGTCCTGGCCTTCATTAAAAGTAATCACCTTCATAAAAGCAAGGTGCTAGTTCCCCCTTTCTTTGCCCCAAAACATACCAAGTGCAGCACTAGTACAAGTGCTGCATTCTTTGGTATAAACATATTTTTATTGCACTAGTACAAGTGCATGAATTTCTTAATTAAAATGTAATGCACTAGTACAAGTGCTTTGCTTTTAAAAATTGTGTTGGTTGGTTGCACTAGTACAAGTGCATCACTTTGTAATTTCACTTGTCTAGCTCAAGTGGCAGGTAGATAGCTAGATAGCTAGCTAGATAGATAGAAAGATAGATAGCTAGATAGATAGCTAGATAGATAGCTTGATAGATGGAACACAATGCTCGTTACATATATACACTGCAGCAAAAGAAAAGCAGTTGTCGTCACTTTGCAGGGATTGGACTTGGATAGATAGATAGATAGCTTGATAGATAGCTAGATAGATAGCTAGATAGATAGATAGATAGATAGCTTGATAGATGGAACACAATGCTCGTTACATATATACACTGCAGCAAAAGAAAAGCAGTTGTCGTCACTTTGCAGGGATTGGACTTGGATAGATAGATAGATAGCTTGATAGATAGCTAGATAGATAGCTAGATAGATAGATAGATAGATAGCTTGATAGATGGAACACAATGCTCGTTACATATATACACTGCAGCAAAAGAAAAGCAGTTGTCGTCACTTTGCAGGGATTGGACTTGGATAGATAGATAGATAGATAGATAGATAGATAGATAGATAGATAGATAGATAGATAGATAGATAGATAGATAGCTTGATAGATGGAACACAATGCTCGTTACATATATACACTGCAGCAAAAGAAAAGCAGTTGTCGTCACTTTGCAGGGATTGGACTTGGATAGATAGATAGATAGATAGATAGATAGATAGATAGATAGATAGATAGATAGATAGATAGATAGATAGATGGATGGAGGGATTGATTGATTGATTGATTTTTGGGCTTGTTTTGTCAACATAGGATGTGTACATGGCCAGCTCAATTGGGAGGATTTGGTGGCCCTTAAAAGGACCTGGGGTTTGTTGTTTTGAATGCATCTTCTTCAGATTTTCTCCAACTGCCAAGGGACACTTCCTGCCGGACTGTTGACCCAGTCACGTAGGTAGTCTCGAGCAGCCTTGGCATCTCTGGAGGCATTTCCGTGTCGAAGTGGTTCTCCTAGGTCTCCTAATTGACGGTCTCCCCTCCAAACTCCTTCAGTGACGTCATGTGTCTGTGGATCTTCTCTGTCCATCACTTCATTGTCACGGGCATGGTGGACGCCTACTCTGTCTCGCAGAATGTTGTGTAGAACACAAGCAGCCATTGTGATGTATGTCACTCTTGTAGGTCGTTGGGGCATGGTGGTCAGGAAGCATCTGAACCTGTTTGACAGCAGACCGAAGGCATTCTCCACCACTCTCCTGGCTCTTGAAATCCTGTAATTGTAGACTCTGGAAGGAATGTCAAGGTTCTTTCTTGGCACTGGTTTGAGCAGCCATGTCTTCAGGGGAAATGCCTCGTCACCCACGATGTAATATGGGAAAGGATTGTCTTCTGTGCCAGGTAGAGGTTCTGGAGGTGGTAGGCCTAGATCTTCCTCGTCCAGGAGTTGTCGAAGTACTGTGTCCCTGAAGACGCCGCCATCAGATGCACTTCCTTGACAGCCAGCCTGCACATAGATGAACTTGTAGTTGGCATCAACGAGGGCCATCAGGACAATGGAGTGAAATCCCTTGTAGTTGTAGAACAAGGAGCCTGCAGCCTTGGGACATCGGATTGCGACGTGCTTGCCATCCAGAGCTCCAATGCAGTTGGGCAAGTTCCATTTCCTCTCAAAAGCCTTGGCTATCTCCTTCCATCTTTCAGGCTGTGTGGGTAGTGCCAGCTGTCTTTCGAAGGCATGAACGATGGCAAGGCAGACCTCAGGGATGAAGTTGCAGATGGTGTTGGGTGCCACACGGAAAGCATAAGCTAGGGACTTGTAGCTGTTTCCTGTTGCCATGTACCGCAGGGTGATAGCCAACTTCAGACCAGGTTCCAAAGCCCTCCTCATGTTGGTGTCTTGCTTAGCGATGAGTGGTCCAACAGCTTCCAGGATTTCAGCAAAGATGGCAGGGGGCATTCTAGTGTAGTTGTAGTAGCCGGACACGTCACGCACTTGCAGTTCAGGCAGCAGTTGATGGAAGTGACCATGTTGTTCCCTCTGCAGCAACCAGTTGCGAATCCACCACCTTTTCTGTCTCCTGGCCCTCCTCCTCCTCTGTCTCAAATAGACAGCTCCGATAGCAACAGCAGCAGCACCAGCCACAACAATAATTTCTTCTTCATTCATCATGCATATGTTCAGTAGGCAGTCGTTGTGTTCTCATTGAAGGGCAATCAGCAAATGAAGCAAGGAGGTCCTCTGTGTCCCTTTTTATAATGACCAAAAGTGACTCCTGCAGCAGCGAAACACACTTTGCCGCAGCGCTGCAACAACAGACGTTCGTCGATGCTTAAGAGACCTTCGTCGCTGCTTAAGGCAAGGACGACGAAGAAGGTCAGCATCGACGCGCCTGTAATGTCCTCGGCGCTTTATGAATGCATGTGCGACGATGAACCATCAAGTTACGCAGTAACAAGTCCCTAAATGCGGCGTTGCATCCTTACAGTCTTCGGCGAGGCTGTCATTTTCAGCGACGCATCTTACCTCGGGTGTACGCCGTAGGTTTCCTGATGCGTCGCAGGTCGCCAATTTCAGACGTAGCTGCCTCACAACCATCAGCGGCGTAAGAGGAAACAACATTGGGCGAAGTAAAAGCAGCCTCGCCGAATTCCAAAACAAAGTGCGACGCGTCTGTTTGGAACTGCGCTGAGGAAAGAGAGGCGTAACGCGGCGAAGAAAGCTTAAGAAGCGCCGCGGACACCTCAAGACTCACCGCGGCTACTAACTTTAAGCGTCGCACATGACACTAATTGATTACGTAATGTGCCAAAACCAACGTTCTACGCCACAACCTTCCAAGAAATGACTTCTCTTGATGCGTCGCTCTCAAATCGCCGTCGTGAGAACTAGCCATTACTTCAAGCTCCAACCATGCATCTCAGCCAGCCGGGTAAATTGCTGATACCAACTGTCCCATTTCCCAAAATTTCCATCAAAGATGTCCAAGGTAGTTAGGCAGGGCACAGTTTTCATTGGCTTCCTCCTCTCCGAGATTGGACCATCCCTGGTGTTTCCACTCCCATGTCGCTCTCCGGCAACAATATCATGACATGTACTTCTTTCAGGTGAAGTTCCAGTCGAACTGTGGCTCTTCCTGTTCTTACGATCACCAGACAAGTTCTGGCTGCTGCCGTTCTGGCTGCTGCCCATCTGTGGAAGTGCTTTGCTCCGAGCACCTTCAATCACTCCAGCCGGTTTTGGATCTACTTGATTCTTCCGTTGCGACAAGCTGAAATTGTTCGCATAGCACTCTGTAGACCTAAATGTCTTCCCTGCTCCGGTTCGCGGATTTTCCTTGGATTTTAAAATTCGCCACTCTCCGGCGGCATTTCGCTGATTCTCCTCCGTCCCACAAACTTCATTCCCCAAGTTTAGATCCACTTTCCTGGTCTCAATCTCTCTTCTATGTGGGTTCTTGTCAAGTTTTTCAGAGAAGTTTGTTGACTTGCTGCAATGATTAGATGGAACTTGCCCACAACTTTCCCGTAGAGAGGCAGCATAAGACTTAGTAGCAGTACTACTTGGCGCTTGACTACGAGCACCAGCTGCAACGGGAGGTTGCATGGTTGTCTTGTTACGGGCGCCCTGGAACCCCTTTCTTCTCTCCAACTCGGCATTCCCCAGTATGGCTTGCATATCTCTAAGACTCTTCATGATTTCCTGGTGACGGATTTCTTCTATGTTCAATGATCCAGGATCTTCTCGTGAATCCCCCATTTTTGGAGAAATTGAAGAATACAACTGCAATAATATAACTGGACTACGCCGTTAAATTAAAAATGTAATTAGTATTTCTTGAAAGCGAGATGATAGATGAGTTGCTAGCTAGTGTGCAATACGCAATGTAGTGTATACAGGTATCTTAAGGAGTAACAGAACTACACTGTTTTCATGAATTTCAAATAAATTCCTTTCTTTTTTTTTCAAAGAATTTCAATATTTGCTCAACAACTGACACTGTATACTGAACTATAATTCCTTGTTGTCCATATAACTGGTAAAAAGTTTTCAAATGCCCACTGTAAATTTACTGAACAACTATCAATAAGTAGCCCGTGGCAGTTCAAAATTATTACTTCCAGTAAATTGCAATCAGTAATCAATATTTTAAAGGAAATGAAATTTAGTCCATAAGCTTGGTCCAAGATCAACCAATCAGTAGTGTCACTTCAAGGAACTGTAGGCAATAGAACAGGCCTCCAAGGAAAGTTCTGATACACCTGACAATTTGAATTGAGGCCTCAATGAAGTTAAATCCACTTAAATAGCACACTGCCAAATTTGTTGTAATCGGCACAGCAGGAGTTTTTAAATAAATACAGGCAAATACAATAAATATGCAGCCGGCCCAAGGCAGTGTTATTTGGGCCTATGTTACAACAGTACTACGCTGTTAGGCCTATAGATAGATTTAAATGATTTTTTTTTTCAAATAAATTTCCAAATTAGCATTTCAATGGTAGCCCTTGAATAGAACTTCAAAATCAGCAAATTCCAATTGTGAAAATATCAATCCAATTGTGAAACTGAATGTCCAGCAGTTCTTGGTAGGTTGAACTGTCAATTTGAATCCAACAGGTGCACTTGGCAGTTGTCAATTTGAACGACCGCTTCCTCTCGATTGCAATCAACTGTCACACCTTTTGAATTGTCCAATTTGAAAAGCCAAATTCCAATTAACACAGATGTCCTTCTGTGCACTTCACACAACAGTACTTGAGCTTAATTACGTTGATAGATTGATTCTGGTGGCTTCAGAACACTTAGATTACAATCCACATGCAATCCACAAACTTGTCAATGGTTTTGCGCTACTACGGCGCTATGAATACAGCGTAACTAACGACGCTAGAGTGGCGAAATTAAGCGCAAATTTCGCAAAAATATCCACAGAAATGAAGGAAATCGTAGCTATACTTCCTCAGTATTCAGTTAGCTTTATCTCATCCTTGTCGCCAATGTGGAATTGGTATAATCAGGCGGCCTGTATGCTTCTGGAGGTATCTAATGTAGATGTTATCTCTGCAGCAGCTATAGGACGAATGACACTGGGCCTGGTCATTTGGCCAACAGGTCAACACTAGAGGGCGCACTACGGCACCACTGCCACAGTATGGTGACCAGTCAATGGAAAAGCAGTCAATAGTCGTGGCCCCATGGTCGGGTTGCCAATCACAGTAATCTGAGACCTGATGGTTAAGTCGGGAGGCAAACAAGTCAATGGAGGGGGTTCCAAAAAGTGAGCAGATACGTTGGAAATAGCGTTGGCTAAGTGTCCATTCCGTATTGTCATTGAATAGTCGGGATGCCTCATCTGCATGAATGTTCAGTACCCCTGGACAGTGGGCCGCAGACAACCACAGATCTCTCGCCATTGCCCACAGCCAAATCTGTCTTGTGATCGAATTACATTTAGGGGAGTGGGTCGAGCCTTGTCGGTTTATTCCTACCACTGCAGTGGTGTTGTCACTGCGGACCTGAATGTGTTTGTGTTTCAGGTCTTTGGCACATGTTTGCAGGGACAAAAGGATAGCTTTTAATTCTAAGTAGTTTATGTCATGGCCAAAGTCTTCAGTCCCCCATATGCCCCCTAACTGCATCTTGGTGGAAGGAATGTAGCAGCCCCAACCCATAAGACTGGCGTCCGTGAAGATTGTCAACTCAGGATTGTTTTGACAGATGGGCCTGTGTACCTGAGAAATGTTTTCGTGCCACCAAGTCAATTCTGAACGAACAGCCGGGGTAATTTGCATAGTTTGGTCATAATTCTTAGGTTGTAACCTTAAAACTCGTGTCTTAGCCATTTCCAAATGCTTCAGAAACAGTTGGCCATATCGGTTGGCTGGCAAAGTGGCGGCCAACTTGCCCAAGACTCCCGCAAACTGTCGAACCGAGATGTTTGACAGCTTACTGGTCTGTTGAACTAGATCTTTGATATCTTGTGCCTTGGAGGAAGGGACAGTGACAAGCATGGTGTACGCGTTTATATCGAACCCTAAGAAGGTGATTGAGTGAGCTGGCTTTATCACACTTTTTTGGACACTAATGGTGAAACCCAGGGAACGGAGCATGGACTGGGCCAGATTAGTGGCCTGGAGGACCGCTTTTGGAGAGTCAGCAATGATCAGGAGGTCATCCAAGTAGGCAGTTATGATTATGCCATGCTTTTGCCTAAGAGTGGACAAGGGCACTTTCATAATCTTGGTAAATGTGCGGGGAGCAGAGGAATCTCTATTGGCCAAGCAGGTAAAATGGTAGAACTGGCCATTGAAGAAAAATTGCGTGAATTTCCTGTTTGATTGGGCTACTGGGACTGAATAGTATGCATCCGACAGATCGAGGCTTGTGAAATAACAGCCCGGAGTAACAAGTGTCAACGTTGAAATGAGATGGTCCATCTTAAAATGGTGGTACTCAACAAAGTGATTGAGATGTTTCAAGTTAAGGATCAAACGATGGCCTCCGGACTTTTTGGGTCTCAAGAAAATGTTTGACACAAAACCTGTAGGGTCTGGGAATTGTATTGGATGGATCACTTGTTTGGACTGGAGTTCTGCGAGTAAGTCTATAGAGTGATTGCAATCTCATCTGTTGAGATAATGAGTTGTTTTGGCCACTTGCATTGATAAGGTCTACTTAGAAAGTCAAAGGTGAATCCTCTCACAATGTTCAAAATGTTAGTGTCAGTGGTGAGTTCTGCCCATTGTTGGGTGTGCAATGCCAGGGCCCTTGCTTTGAAAGGAGGTTGGTCCGCAAGGTCTCGAGACACAGTCCGCAGTATTGTCAATGCAGGTTCTGTCAGAATTACCTGCGGGGTCTGCTTTGAAGTCACTGGGACGATCCTGGATTTTTCGGGGCTGATCGTTGGGCCTTCTTGTGGTTCTGGTACTGACCTGAAATCAGAAGGGCAATTATAAGGATGCTGTCAATGCTATTAGCAAATTGGTAAGTGGCATGACAATTACCTCCGGTCTTCTGTTTCTTGAACTTTCCCTTGCCTCGTCCGCGCCCTTGGGACTGGTTGGAGTTTTGGTGCTGGTATTTGCCAGGGAAGGCATACTGGCCCGGATGGCTGTTGTAGGAGCGTCCCTGTTGCTGTTGAAAGGGAGGAACCAAGGGAGAACGCTGCCGCTTGTCCTTCTGGCCTAAAAAAGAAGCCACCAGGCTCTTGTTCTCCTTAGCTGCAAAGAGAAAGAGAAGTGAGTATTAGTCACAAGTGAGCAAAGGAATTTTATGGTAATGAAAGTGGCAAACTCTCAAAATGTACCAAATACCTTTTGTGGCAAGTGCAGGCATGTCCCCTCCGAAGAGGCAGTGGGACGAGTTAATCTCTTCGAAGCTGTTCTTCTTCGAACATAATTTGTTCTTTACCAGGGGGTTTAGAACCGGTCGCAGCTGTTCCTTGCGGAGTGTGTTGGTAGACTGTGCCCCATAGGCCAAAAGTTTCATGGAGTCTACCGCCAGATTCACTACGTCTTGACGGATGTCAACGGCTCGGTGCGACGTCATAGCCAGCTGCATAATTTTACATGTGACTACCGCTGCTTTGGCGAAGGCATTGTTTAACCCTTTGAGGGCAAAGTCATGTTTTTTCGCCCTGAGTGCCCCTGGCAGGGCATCCAAGAGTTCCTCATCCAACTCCACTCGTTGAAGACACGGGACATTTTCTGGTCTTTGGTGGGCGTCATACAGAGTTTTAATGTTATCCCGAATTGGTTTGTTCCACACGCTTGTGGCAAGCAGTGCCACTTTTTTGCTGACCCGGGGGCCCACATCCTCTGGAGCTGCAGCTTCTTTGATGTGTTCGTCAAGGGACACCCCTGTGTCCTCCTCCCCTTCCGAATCTGACAGTTCACCTTCTTCAGCAGAGGCTTCATCTACAGTTTGCTGTTGAGGCTGTGGCATCTGCATGTTGGCCATGTTGGGCCAGTACGGGAAAGGCATCATAAAGGGGAATTGTTGGAAAGCAGTGGGCATTTGCATAGGCATGGCCATAGGGAAGCCTTGTGGGCAAGTGGAAGTGCTAGGCCTTGGATCATCATCAGTCTTAGCTTTCTTCTTTACTGGTTTCCATCCCAGGAATTCAGTGCCAGACTGATCCCCCTCACTATCACTCAGGATATGGTCTTGACCACGTTCACCATCTTCACATTCATCATCAGAGTCAGTGGGCAAAACAATGTCATCAACAATCTCATTTGGATCACTCACATGGCCGGCCTTTGGCGCCGTCTTTTTGGCCTTTTCGGGCAATGCCGCCTTGTCCCCTGGGCCTTCAACGTTTCGGGATGATTTACGCTGACCATCCTCATCTGTCCTGGTTCTTTTCCTCGTATTGTGAGGCGATTTTCCAGGTTTATCTTGGCTTGTTTTGCTTCATCTCGCTCGTTCGCCATTTTGGTTGTTTTTGTCACGTGACCCGATTGACCAAGAGAGATCAATCATGTTAAAACCTGAACTGGTGTGATGGGTTGGCTTGTAATAAATAGGTAGGTAATGTCAGTGCAGCCCTCAGGGTAGTTCTTGTCAGTTATGCGGATTGATGGATAACATGTGTGGGATCTTTCAGTCACTTTTTAGACACATGTAAAAGGAAGCTGCAATGTTCATTACATTTTAAGAAATTTACATGATCAGCAGTGATTTTATCAGTATAAGGAAGCGCATTTAGTAGCTGCTGAGAGATCCAATGAAACCCGGTCTTATCCAACAATTAAAAAATGCGTTTGGCCATTCCGAAGAGGTGAAATATAGTGATGCATCTCAAGAACTTGGGAGACAAGACTCAAAAAAAAATTGGTAATTCATGCCTCTAAAAGTATGCTCCTGAATCCTGATGAGAAACTACATATTTGCAGCATGCATGTTCATAAACATGAAACAAAATTCAAGAATAAAGTGAGATGTTCTTTCCTTGGTGAATTGTTCAGGAGTAAAGAATAGAACTCCAGAGGTGAGATCGGCATGACCAGATCTATCTAACTGACCAAATCCGAATTGCACTCAAGGTTGTTGGGTGGTTTAGATTTTCTAACTACTCTATTTAAGAGCCTGAGTTATATAGGTTGCTTCAGTTAGTTTGGTAGATGGATTTCACAAATAAATCAGAATGATTAGCTGAACAGCCTGACTGCTGATATAGCCCTAGTTAGTGCCATGACATTGCCTAGAGGACTGCACTTGCCATCCCAACCCATGCAGGTACTAGCTGAATCCAAATGCCATACTTGGAAATTACCTTGTCCGCAACTTTGGTAAATCATGATGTTGAATAAGGCTGTTGATACTGATAAATCGATTTAACCCAATAAAACCCACTTTTACCCGGGTTAAACCTATTAAACCCGGGTTAAACCCAGGTTATACCCACCGGGCTGGGCAAAATTAATTTAACCCGGGTTTTTTCCAACCCTGGATAGCACTGGCTTTTCGAAGGAATTTTTCAGAAATATTATTCATCTCCTCATGCCACTTTAAATATTGTTCTGCATGGCATGATTGGCATCGCCTCAAATTTGTCAGATATATAGCTTCCAGACATTCATTGTGAAGGAAATTTTGCAAGAAATATGTCACCCACATATTCCTATCTTTTATATCGCCGAAGATATTGCAAACCGTGACTTTACAAGGCCTATGTCAAGGGGGGGGGGGGTTGGGGAGCACCACTACCCCCAGGGCTATTAATGGAGACAATGGAATGGCAAAAATGTTGAAGTTGATGTTTCAGTCTATCATCAATAATCTTTTTAATTCTGACCAGCTGTATCATCAAAAGTATTTGGGTAAACTTTGGATATTCCAAAAGTTCATAGAATATGAATTCAGAAGTCTAGGTGGAGCAAAATATTAAAGGATAAGTTTTTGAATAGTTACATGTCTTTAAATTTTCAGGTGAAGCCACATTACAGGCAAATGTTCCCCTTATACAGAGGTCACAGAATGCCGGGGAAAAGAAAAAGGGATGCGGCACAAGCAGAAGTTATGGAAACCGAACAGACCTCCTTTCCAACTCAAGATGGTAAGATTACCGTATTTTCTGTATTACCGTATTTTCTGTATTACCATAATATGGGGTGAATAGGGACACTGGGGTGAATCGGGACAAGCCAGGAAAGAATTTTGATCTTTCAAAAGCAATAACTTCTTCTTGTTACACAGACTTGATTTTTTTGCACATTTTTAGAATGTATTCCAATAAAGATTCAGACGGATTTTCACGATACTACCTGCAGGCACAACGGAACTGCAGCACCTTAAACATTCCCCTGTGGAATTACATTTTCGCACACTGGTCAAAACTTTGCTTGTACCACAAAAACTATAAAAGCTACACACACAAAATTCTCACAAAACTTCAAGTATATAGTTGTGGCCAATTAAAGAACAAGAAAATCTTTTCGGAAAAAAAATAAGCCGATTTTGAATGAGGGATGGTTTATGGGGTGCAGAATGGATGCTCAGTTGTGGTTGTGTTTGAGCAGTATGCAGCGAGTAAATTTGATAGCATTGCATTATTTACTTGGTTGATTATTTACAGTTATTTGGTGATAAAATGGAAATGCCGAAGCATAGAAGACGTAAATAGTCGTTTGGTCAAGAATATTCAATACAATAAAGGAATTAAAATTCTAAAACAAAAACCGTTTTACCCCTGGAGTGAGCTGCTGGCGAAAAACACAAGAAATTCCTTATCAAACCTTCATCGTAATGATTCATATCAGGACTTTGACCATCTAATGAAATTCACAGCTTTGACGCTTTTTTTAATTCAAGTAAAACTTGAGAGATTATCTTTTCTTTCACTGACAGTCTCTTTACGTATAACAATTGAAATGGATCGGTTGATGCCTATGAACACAGAGAACCTTTAATCCTGAAATCTCAAATAAACCAGAACCTAAATATACCAGAATGGAGATCAACAAGATACTGAATAACCGTGGCACGTGCTGCATCTACACTTGACTGAGTATGCCAATATAATAGACATAGCTGTAGCAGCAGTATATATATAGACGCTAATAACTGAGCAAGAGTAGTTCTATGCCAAATACTAGTTTCTAAACACTGCATTAGAAAAGTAATTATAACAGAACTGTTACTATTTAACAGAAAACCATTTAACAGAAAACCGTGACACACAATGGTGCTCCTGAAAGTGAGAGGAGGAACCTCAAAGAAGAAGAAGCCTTCAGAAAAATGTCTAACTATTCGCAAAATTTTCACCTGCACTCCTGCAATGACACTAGCTTTGAAGGAGACATCCAAAACAAAGCAATAAGTATCCCGTTTGACTAAAATAATCGTATTTATTGCTGAAGTCAGCAACTTAAGAAAAAAATTCATCACCCAGAGGTTTGATGAAAATCAACTGTCCAAGCATTTCATAAAGCTCAAACATTTTAATATTTATTAAGCTCTTGAATAACAACTTTGATTAGATTCATGTGCATGCCTCATCACTTCAATTTTTAAGTAATTTTTCAGGTAAATTGCACATTTGGGCCAAAACACATATATCTGATTAATAATTATTCATTAAAATGTGCAATATTTTTCTAGCTTTGTAGGAAGAAAAATTTCAGTGGAAACTACAGATTTATTTCAATGATAGCTTGTAGCACACTATTGTGTACACATTTTGGCCACCGATGATGAAAACTGAAAGTTATAGCACAATTAACTACTTCTTATTAGACTAGCAGGTGGCTAGTCTCTGCAGGTGGCTAGTCTCTAGAGACACTAAAAGTTGTCAGGATCCTGTTACCACACTAAATGTTTGTACGTACACACTTGTTGTCTGCCAACTCATCATCACATGAGCTCAAGTAGCAGATGCAATCGTCATATTTCCACATTGCCTACCTGTCAGTCAAGTGAACTAAACCTTGATAATGCGACATGCCACATTCTCAAACAATTATTATACTTCGATCCATATTAAATTGCTTTATTTTGCTTGCAAATGCGCAAATCTCCATGCACTTAGTGAATAGTTCATTGTGTATCCACTAGATGGAGATTGACAGCGTTGCATTTCAATTACACTAGGTGGCATCTTGGGGCCAATATGGTTGCTGTTATCATGATGTTGCATAGAACTTTTTCAATCAAGCTATTTATTGTCATTAAAGCAGGGGCGTCAGTTTCGTTTTAAAGTGGTGGGGCAAATAGTGGTCACACCTTCGTGGAAGATGTCAGGGGAAAAATTAAAATTTTTTGGATTCAGAATGATGTATACTTTGGCCAAAAAGTGGTGGGGCAAATGCCCCACCAGCCCCACCTACACTCATGCCACTGCATTAAAGACACAGGAAAGACACAGAAGTACATTGCAATGCTATTGAAGTTTGGTTTAGGGAAAAATCTACACTTCTGGTAAGTTTTTAACAAAGCAACTCATTCGTTTTTACCCGAGGCAGTACTGCCTCCGAGTATTGTCGAAGTGCATGACCTACATGGCCAAAACTTGCATTTGCCCACACGGCTGGATACAATCTTTGTCCTAGCACAACTCATCGCGTGTCACACCTGCTGCTGTCAAACTACACATGTTGCTTTATTTCTGCCTAAATTCGGGAATGACAGAAGTTCAGTCATGTGCATTTCTTAAATCCACACAAACAATGCTTTTCGTCACCTGGAAAAATAATGCTAACCTCCTGCTCTCCGACATGTTTTGATCTGAGCTATAAGTAGGCCATATGTTTTCTACTAAAAGGGGTGTTTAAAGTGTGACCCAAGCTGTCATCATGTGTCACCAGGCATAAATTGTGAGAATTGGTCCTTCTTGATGTAGACCTACCTCTGGAATTTATCATCAAATCCTGTTCTTTTTTACTTTTATGTACTTTCTTATCTGGAGAGTGGAAAGGGAGGGGGGGGCAATATCAGGGAAGTGGTATGTAGGCTGCTTGAGGGTAATTGGCATGTTTACCACGGCTGGATCAGATTCCTTTGTCCTAGCACAACTTAGTCTGTGTGGCATGTCTACCCTGCACACTGCACATATACCTTTATTTATACCTATATTACTTCATTATTGATAATGGATATCATCAGTACCTCAGGCACAGGTATGCAATCTCCGAGCGCTTATTCTACTTTCTTTACACATGAACAAACTGAACTATGCCTCCAAGACTTTCTCAGCTGATTACAAAGGTACATAAATACAATTCATGGCAATTCAAGTCCATTCTACTTAATGACATACCTTATTTTTCTTCACACATAATTGGTGACTTGAACCCTTCCGTCTTGTGGACTTTCTTTTGTAAAGCAACCATTTTCGTAACAAAGTCATTTGTCTGCATATAGCCGAGGGTTTACGTGCTTGCACGGTATTTTTCTTAAATTTCATTCCCATTTCTCAATGGGTGATAATATGACTGTTTCTATGTTAATTTTCTATTGACAAACATACATTTCCAATCAATGATGACCATCAATGATGACCATCAATGATGACCATCAATGATGACCATCAATGATGGCAGTGTATTCTGACAATCAAGTGCAAGCTACCTGCTGATTGGCTTTGTTCTTCTTCTTCCATTTCTTGCCATTTAATTACACTTCTCAGTGGGTGATAATTATTTAGTTAATTACACATATATGACTATTTCTTTCTGAATTTCCTTGAAAAGTATGACACATTTTCAATCAATACCAGCAATCACTGATGACATTTTGGCCACTCAATGCTGCTAACCTGTTGAGGCCCTTTTGCTATTTTTCCCATGTTACTTTGCCTTCACATAGGGAGGCAATGGCCCAAAGACACCTCCCTAAATATGCCACGGCCTGCTAGTCTTGCAAATTTTAATTTGCCTTCATCTAGTATTTTGATAGCTAATATATTAGGGAAACTAAATCCAAAAGGATTGAGCTTAATGAGCTTTCGTTGTTCCGTAATATGGGTTGAATCGGCACACTGGGATGAATCGCATTGACTATACCCAACAAAAACCAAGCCAAAGTCAATTTCAGTGTCATTTTTGGATGAAAATAAATGATTAATAACAGCACAAAAAACCAAATTGGGGGTCTAGTAATATGAAATTAATAATGAACGTGGTTAAAACATACAGGGTGGTCAAAAAAACTTTACACTTATGAATTATTTTTTGGGTAACGCTCATTGTAACAATTACTTATTTTTCAATACAAAACATGAATTCCACGGTAACGGAATCACCGCGGGGTCATGAAAATTGACCTTTATGGATACATTACCGAAGATATGATGAATAAAATCATGAATTTGTGATTAATTCTGATTTATGTGAGTGTAAACTTGATTTTTTGACATGCAAAATTTCTGACATATGCCCGAGCAGTTTTTTACGGCAAATCAAACTTTAGGTAACGGAATCACGAGCAAAAACACCCAGTTTTTAGCTCGTCTGTTTTCTTTGAAAACGAAGAGCTATTGTCGTCACTCGATCGTCCGCGTCGGCGGCGTCGTCGTCGTATTCGTTGTCCCGGTTAAGGTTTTTGTAAGTGTCCATTTGTGACCTTAGTTTTCCACTTAGAGTTATGAAATTTGGTACAGGTATGGGACTATGGGTATGGATCGGGAGCATGTCAAGAAATTCAAGATGGCTGCCATTTTGTGGCGGCCATTTTGGCAGCCATCTTTCTTAATTCTTGAACTGCCCATTGTGACCTTAATATTTCACTTACAGTTATGAAATTTGGTACAGGTATGGGCCTCTGGATATGGATCGGGAACATGTCGAGAAATCCAAGATGGTGGCCATTTTGTGGCGGCCATTTTGGCAGCCATCTTTCTTCATTTTTGAATTGCCCATTGTGACCTTAATATTTCACTTAGAGTTATGAAATTTTGTCCAGGCATGGGCCTTTGGGTATGGATCGGGAACATGTTGAGAAATCCAAGATGGCGGCCATTTTGTGGCGGCCATTTTGGCAGCCATCTTTCTTTTTTTCTTGAACTGCCCATAGTGACCTCCATATTTAAGTTAGAGTTGTGAAATTTGGTACAGGTAATGGGCCTGTGGGTATGGATCGGGAACATGTTGAAAAGTCGAAGATGGCGGCCATTTTGTGGTGGCCATGTTGGCTTCCATCTTTCTTCATTTCTTGAACTGCCCATTGTGACCTCAATATTTCGCTTACAGTTATGAAATTTGGTACAGGTAATAGGTCTGTGGGTATCTATCTGGAAATCCAAGATGGTGGCCATTTTGTGGTGGCCATTTTGGCAGCCATCTTTCTTCTTGAACTGCCCATTGTGACCTTAATATTTAACTTACAGTTATGAAATTGGTACAGTTATTGGCCTGTTGGTATGGATCGGGAAAACGTTGAGAATCCAAGATTGTGGTCATGTTGGCGGCCATCTTTCTTCACTCTTGAACTTCCCATTATAACCTTAAAATATCGCTTAGGGTTATGAAATTAGGTATTGGCCTGTGGGTGATAATTTGGCACACATTGATAGATTTCACATCAACAGACGAGCGTTGAAACCGCTTGCGGTTCTGGTTATGACTTTTTTATCTCATTGTCTCATTTAAGAAAAATATTCCAGCTATGGGAGATAGAAACTGACAGTGCTCATCCCAGGAATATATTCTGAAAGTAATTCCATTTTGATGGACTTGGGTCTTCACAGATGGAAATTGTGCTGCTCCCTTTAGGATGGGATTTTAAGGGAAATGTGATTCCGTTACCGAGTCAAATGTGATTCCGTTACCTCTGATTGAATTGAGCCTATGGAGTCAGACAATAATAAAATGGGAAAAATTATTTAAAAATTTTGAATTTGAAAAATATTAATATCAAGTGATGTCAACATCAAACATCAAGAACTAAGTTATCCACCTGCACTGAAGCCTCGAAAAATGGCATTTTTCATGATTTTTTTAGTGAAATAAACAGTAGTGAAAAAAAAATATCACAATTTCTGATGAACATTGAAAGAAAACAATATAAACAGCATAAAGATTTCAAAATATATGTAAATAACAAGTAACCTTACATATCTGGATCACAAACAATTTTGTCTCATGTTAATATTTTTAAAATTGTCAGCGCCAGGTCACTTCATGTAAGAAAAGGTCATGTTTCCAAGAGATGCAACATTTGCGTGGAATTCATGAAAACAACTTGTATAGCAAAGAACAACCTTGCTAGAGATAATTCATTCATTTGGAGGTCCTTTTGGACTGATGACTTTTCTACCGTGGGCCTAAATGATGAAGAGGTGTCAACAACGTAACTTTGTGTGCGTTTTTCCCATAAAAACTAAATGGAAGCCTTCATTTGGCAACTAAAGTCTGTGGTGTCTTGCAGGGATCTGCCTCTAAATTAGCCAACCCAGAATAATCACATTGATTAAGATCTTGTGATAACAGGGGCCCTATTGTCCTGCCGAGAAACTTGGCAGAACGAACCTTGACCCAGTTCTGGGCTTTCCATGGGAGAATGACTGAAGCCCCATCTTGTTTGAAGATCAAATTATCTGTAGCATTGTATGTCTTATCTATCCAGTGCTTCAGATGCTCTTTTAAGATGTTAATATGTACTTTTCCCAAGATTTTTAACACCCTGATCGTCAACCTTCAGACGGCTTTGTTTTTACCCTCGGCAATGTATATTGCCGTCGGGTATTAGCTCTGCTACGAGAGTAGCATAGCTTTTGTTGATCCTGGCTGCCCCAGATGCGTGTCCCGTGTCAGCAGGCACTAAGACTAGTACATAAAGTGGCCGCTAGCGGCGCTGCTGTCCATTTCGCGCCATATCATGCCACTGGATGGCAATCAATGATGGCAATCAATGATGGCAATCAATGATGGCAATCAATGATGGCAATCAATGATGCCTATCAATTATGCCTATCAATTATGCCTATCAATTATGCCTATCAATTATGCCTATCAATTATGCCAATCAATGATGCCAATCATGATGATAGATAGATAGATAGGTGCTAAGATAGATAGATAGATAGATAGATACATAGATACACAGATACACAGATACACAGATACACAGATACATAGATACACAGATACACAGATACATAGATACACAGATAGATACATAGATAGATACATAGATAGATAGATAGGATAAGGGGGCGACCATTTAATATCTACTAAGGAGGGGGCGACCATTTAATATTACTAAGAATAAGGGGGCAACCATTTAATATCCGGGGACATGGGGAAACGGCCCCCGGGGGACATGGCCCCCGGGGACATGGGGACATACTCCCGGGGACATGGAGACTTACCCCCGCGGACATGGGGACTTACCCCCCGCGGACATGGGGACTTACCCCCGCAGACATGGGGACTTATCCCCGCGGACATGGGACTTACCCCCGCGGACATGGGGACTTACCCCCTCGGACATGGGGACTTACCCCCGCGGACATGGGGATTTACCCCCGCGGACATGGGGTCTTACCCCCGCGGACATGGGGACTTACCCCCGCGGACATGGGGACTTACCCCCTTGGACATGGGGACTTACCCCCTTGGACATGGGACTTACCCCCGCGGACATGGGACTTACCCCCCGCAGACATGTAGTGTGGTGGCTTAGGGAAATTACCATTACCGAGTGGATAAAAGCATGAAACTTGGCATAATGTTTGCTTTGGACCTTCTTGTCAAAATTGGGGTGGGAGCCAAAAAATCGGTGTTAATTAAATGGGTCAAATCCAAGATGGCGTCCAAGATGGCCGCCAAAAAAGAAAATAGCTTATATTTCGGCAACTAATCAACCTAGAAGCAGGGTTGCGATTTTTATTGATTTTTATAAAAAAATCAAAAAAATCGGATTTTTTTGATTTAAATCAGATTTTTTTGATTTAAATCGGATTTAAATCATTAATGGAAAAAGTTCATTTTCCGTATCAATTTCACCAACTGTTATTAATTTTTATGCATTGACATATTATGAATAACACATATATGGATGTCAATAGGGCATATATATAATAATTTTGTTTAAATTAGAGAAATTATAATGCAAAATTATGAAATCAAGGCAGGTGATGTATTAAATATAATAATCATAATGTAAGCTACGGCAGCAGTTCCACATTTTGATACGGATGTGTGAATAAATGTCTTTTTCACTGAACTTCAAACATAACTATACAGCTTACTTGTAATAGAAGTACACCTTCTAAAAGATAAAAGGGGATGTCAAAATGAGTCATCATTTTCCCTACTCTGCAATGAACTGAACTGCTACATTAAATCACCAGTCTCAGCACTCAGTCTCACGATGCCTGTTAATTTTGTTTCACATGTAGTGTATTTGATATCAGTTTAGCAGTAGGGGCTTTGGGGACAGTGCTGCATTTGCAGAACATGGCTTTGTTTTTCATTGCAGCAATGAAATTGTTAAGAGAATCATGAGAATGCCATGATTGAAATAAAATTGTTTAAATCTTTATTGACATGTATGTAGTCATTCTACTCGGATATATTTATCAGAAATATTTTATCATATATCTAAAATTATATCTTATATATACACAAGGGGCCTGTGTGATATGTCATTAGACATATTTATGAAAGAGTATTGCTAAATGGTAGGTTGCAAGCTGTAATATCTCACTGCCAGCTTTATTTGTGCTTTTTTAAGCCTTTTTATCACAACTTTGATTTAAATCATGATTTTTATTGAGTGATTTAAATCATGATTTAAATCAATGATTTAAATCGAATGATTTAAATCCAGCAACCCTGCCTAGAAGCATGCTGTTTGATTCTATACCTAGGTTTTTGGGGTCACAGAATCTATTTAACATATCAAAATAAGTGTCAGATACTTAGATCACTCGTGGCAGACATATATGGTGTGATCTTCATCTATTTTGCGACAAAACCTTGAAAATATTCTGTCACATGATTTATCTCCTGTCATATAATTTATCAATTCTGTACAATGATGAGAAAGGCAAGAGATACCAGCAAAGGCAAAGAGATAATTACATTAATATATATTACTGGAACTGACTTGAGTTGTAGTCTTGTAGACATATGCATTTGATGCGTGTAATCCATTTGTCGGTGTAATTTTAGCGCCAATAATTTTATGAATAAAAATCACCCAGTGAAATGCAAGACCTTCAAACTTGTTAGCCTACTGAATTTATTTCATTCGTGTATAATGTAGTCAATACATTAAATGACATTGTGGGAGTTTGTAAATCATCTGAACTTGGGCTGTTCAGGGGTTATGAACACAATTTTGATTTTAACTTTTCAATTGAAACCACTGAGATGAAATGAGATTCTTGGTATATTTGAATAAGATCATTCCACTTTCCTATTAATGTAAGCTTCACCCTCAATGTCCCTCATCTGCTCCCTTTGAGACTGAATAACCTAAACAGTATGTGATGTATGCAACTATGCATGTGTGGTAATTGTGTTCTTGTATTTGAAATAATGGTTGTGCACTATGTTGTTTTACCTCTGTTTTTACTTGCTAGTCATTCTGCCACATCATCAGACTTCTGGATATTTTCAATCAACCTTTCTGCCAATTGGCTCAAAACATAGGTGTTGTTGTATGTGTTGAAGGAAGACAAAACAGTTACTTTGTATGGGAGAGGCAAGAGCAGGAGAGTGGGCAGTTTAAGAGGAGACCTAAGGGGGGCGGGCAGACTGAGAGAGGGAGGATAGAGCAGCTGTTGGAATGAGGCAATAACAAGAATGAGGGGGACCAGAAGCAATCAGGGGGAATGCATAGGCAAGAAGCAACAAGAGCCATTGATATGAGGCACACAAGGATGAGACACAAGTTATATCAAGAAGGAGACTATACTAGAGCTAGGTGTTAGAGAGAAAGCAGTAAAGGAGAAGATAGAGACACAGAAGGAGAGAGGGAAGAGTAGTAACTAGTGCTGGAGGAGGCTGAGACAGAAAGGGATAATGCAGAGAGGGAGGATCTGAGAGAGAGAGGTCAGCAGAGATGGAGGAGGCAAGGAGGCTTGAGCTTGAGAGGAAGTAGAGACAGTGGCGTAACATGGGGGTCTCGAGCGGGGGGCACCTGGGGGGGCACGCGATTCTCTGGGGGGGGCACCCGTCACACTATTTGTATATTTTAGCCAGGGTTGGAGATAGGGAGAAAGCAGAAAGGGAGGAGGTGGAGAGGAAGGAAGCAAAAGCCAGGTAAGAGGCAGAGAGGGAGAATAGAGGATGTATCAGGAAGGAAGCAAGAGCTGGAAGAGGCAGAAAGGAGGAATAGGCCCTACAGCAAGTAGGAGGCAGAGGGAGAGTTTACTGGAAGGAGAGCAGCAAGACATGGGCCACAGGGCAAAACAATTATACTAAGCTATCTGGACAAAGAATTAAAGAGCAGGATAATTAAGACATTATACAGGGAGGCAGCAGAGAGAAAACATACTATTGCTGAGATCTGCTGTATGATGTTGTGTGTCCGTAGATTTGGTGTGGAATATCAGTGTTAGAGTTGACATAATGTCATTTCTTCATTTTTTAAATCACATTTTCACGATGATTTATGGGTGACTATGCCACGTCTCGCATTCTGTGGCAGAATAAGTTGCAGTTTGCCCAGAATAACTTGAAAAACATCTCAGGCCATCTGGTTAACATTGGCTCCTGGGGGCCTAAGGCGGCCTCCAGACCCCCAACCTCATTTTGCTTCACTCCTGAAAAAATCCTAGTGACATCCCTGAGAATAAGACTGGACAGTTTTTGTACTGGCTGAAATATGCTTCAAAAGTGACTGTTGATCACGCATACAAGTTGTGCTATGGCTCCCACACAGGCTACATGTGAGATGGGCCTTTCTCCTGCAGATAACACTGAGAAGCAGGAATGATCTAAGACAATTGACAAGCCAAAATACTGTCAAGAGGGACAAGAGACAAAAGAAAGATGCTGAGAAACAATCCTCTGCTAAGTCAGCCAGCAATGATGCTCAATTGAGTCTGAATTGTTGATGCTAATCCATCATTTGCACATGCATACGTGAGTGTGACAAAAATTAAATCTACAATTAACACACATATAAAATCAGTTGAATAAAATTACATATTAAAAGCAGGTTAATTAAAATTCAATGTTGATAACTGTTAAGTTATTTTGAAACCTAGATCGTTATGGACTAGACCTTATATGTTCAGCTTAGTCTCTCTTACATTTATGAAAGACTTCTGTTTAAAATGCCTGGGGTTATGTCGTTGAATAAGAAATGATTCAAAAAGTTTCTCTGTTGAACTCGGGCACTTTCATATGTGAGACAGCACAATTCTTTTTTTGATTTATTTATCTTTACTGAACCATTGAACAGTTGCATCATAATGTCATTATTTGGCATTGATAATTTACTTTTGTGGCGTATTCATCACATGGTCTCCCAGGGTGGAATTTGGTCTCCCTCTGATCAGTCTAAAATGTCTGACCGACTTTGCATGGAGGAAAATGGAAAACCAAAGGCAGCTAGTGTGTTGCTGAAGTATGCCAGATGCTGATGAAGTGTAGCAGTAAAGGAATTTGCTCAAACTACAAATGTTCACAAGTTAATTAGCGAATCTTCATGCGTTGTGAAAGTACCAGTATGCTGAACAAACTTTTGACATTATATAAAACTTGTGATCCATTGCCCATTTTATATAGAAACTTTACAAAAAGACTTCAAATGTAGAGTGGGGAAGATTTCTATTAATAATCTAATTGTGTTTTGTGTTTCCCAGCTTCATAACAGTGTTTTGACTGAATTCTTTCATATTCTTTGTTGCTTATGTCATATACCCCCATCAAAATATCATCAAATCAATTTGGGACCATCATTTGTGGATTCCTTGGCTATAAAAACCTAGGAAATGATGTATTGCACAAGCACATAGCATTATTATTGGCCAATCCATGAGCAAAATCGTTTTTGGCGGCCATCTTGGACGCCATCTTGAATTTGACCCATTAAATTAACTCCGAATTTTGGGCTCCCACCCCAAAATCGTTCTTAGGGTTGTTGAGAAGCCACATGCCAAGTTTCATGCTTTTATCCACCCGGTAACGGTATGATTAAATATTGACCGTAAGCCACCCAACTAATGGGGACTTACCCCCCGCGGACATGGGGACTTACTCCCTCGGACATGGGGACTTACCCCTGCGGACATGGGGACTTACCCCCGCGGACATGGGGACTTACCCCCGCGGACATGGGGACTTACCCCCGCGGACATGGGGACTTACCCCCGCGGACATGGGGACTTACCCCCGCGGACATGGGGACTTACCCCTCGGACATGGGGACTTACCCCCTCGGACATGGGGACTTACCCCCTCGGACATGGGGACTTACCCCCGTGGACATGGGGACTACCGTGGACATGGGGACTTACCCCGGTGGACATGGGGACTTACCCTTGCAGACATGGGGACTTACCCCCGTGGACATGGGGACTACCGTGGACATGGGGACTTACCCCGGTGGACATGGGGACTTACCCTTGCAGACATGGGGACTTACCCCCGCGGACATGGGGACTTACCCCCGCGGACATGGGGACTTACCCCCTCGGACATGGGGACTTACCCCCTCGGACATGGGGACTTACCCCCTCGGACATGGGGACTTACCCCCTCGGACATGGGGACTTACCCCCGCGGACATGGGGACTTACCCCTGCGGACATGGGGACTTACCCCCGTGGACATGGGGACTTACCCCCGCGGACATGGGGACTTACCCCCTCGGACATGGGGACTTACCCCCGCAGACATGGGGACTTACCCCCGCGGACATGGGGACTTACCCCCTCGGACATGGGGACTTACCCCCGTGGACATGGGGACTTACCCCCGCGGACATGGGGACTTACTCCCTCGGACATGGGGACTTACCCCCGTGGACATGGGGACTTACCCCCGTGGACATGGGGACTTACCCCCGCGGACATGGGGACTTACCCCCTCGGACATGGGGACTTACCCCCGCGGACATGGGGACTTACCCCCGTGGACATGGGGACTACCGTGGACATGGGGACTTACCCCGGTGGACATGGGGACTTACCCTTGCAGACATGGGGACTTACCCCCGTGGACATGGGGACTTACCCCCGCGACATTGCCCAACCTCCTCGGCTGCCCCACTTAGCATGGTGTCATGTACTGGTAGCAGAGCTCTGTTTGTGCATCTCATGCACACCATTCTAGTTGTAGTTAGTATGGCAAATTTTTGTCCGTCCGGCGGGCGGGCGGGCGGGTGGGCGGGCGGGCGGGCGGCGTCACACAATGTGTATTGGCCTCTGTGCCAAAACTATTACATCCATATGTATGAAATTTGACACATAAATGGGTCTTATAGTGTTAATGTGGCTTCTGGAGTTCATATTTATGTAATGACTACAGTTTTTGTAAAATATTGAAAATTCGGAAAAATTAATTTTTTTCGTTTCCGGACAAGAACTCGGAAACAGTTATACCTATTCGTGTGAAAATCTACCATAACATGTATTAAATACCTTAGTTGTGCCTTTTGAGGGTCTGAATGCTCTAACTAAAATAGATTTTAAAAAATGAACCAAAAATGTAAAAGAATTGGTTTTTTTCAACCCTTTGTAATTTCCTCAATTTTGGAGTTAGACATTTGAAATTTAGAATTAAGTTGTCTAAAATATAGCTCTTTTACTTGCTTGAATCGTTTAGAGGGTCCATCTAACGAATTTTGCATAAAAACCAAAATACTGGAAAAATGTGTAATTTTTTACATTTTTCTTAAATTTTGGTCTCTCACACCAAAACAGTGATAACTATATTGGTAAAAACCAAAAGGTATTATAGTTAAACCTATTAAGAAGGAACTTTTATTGCCATTATGTAGTTGATGCAATATTTTAGGCCGACAAAACAAGTTTAAAATTCACAAAAATGTGAAAATATCAACTTCCTGGCCATTTCGTCTCTAATAAAGTCATGCCATGCTCTTGAATATGAACAAAATGAATAGACATGAATGAAATACATGGTTTTCATGCATATATCCGTTAAATCATCATATATTTGTACATAAAAAGACAGAAATTGCTAAAAATAGGCAAAAACTATAGACCTTTCAATTGTCGCATTTCATTCAATTTTGGTTCTTGGTTACTCAAAGTGCCATACAATGTGCCCCAAGTATATTTTAAAATTTTTTATGTGCATGTACTTTATGCAAATTTTAGGCCAACAGAAGAAGTTTAAAATTCACAAAATGTGAAAATATCAACTTCCTAACCTTTTCGTTTCTAATAAAGTCATGCAATGCTCTTGAATATGAACAAAATGAATAAACATGAAAGAAACACACAATTTTCATGCATATATCTGTTATATCATTATTTTTGAACATGAAAAGGCAGAAATTGTTAAAAATAGGCAAACAACTGTAGACCTTTGAATTGTCACATTTCAGTCAATTCTGGATCTTGGTTACTCAAAGTGCCATACAATGTGCCCAAAGTATAATTTTCTCATCACATTCCTTCTCAGAATTTATGTGGTTAAATATGATAAATTATATATATTATATATACAAATATGCTTTATGCACATACTATGTAGTTCTGACTCAGGGGGCCTTACCATTCTAAACTTTTGACAAAGAAATCTCAAAACCCCCTTTTGCTCAAATCTAACCTCAGTGATTTGAATTTAAAAAGGAAAGAAATTAAATTAATGTCAGCCTGCCTTTATTTATAATATACATGAAAACTAAATGTGTTCAAATCATGATTGCAGAAATGATTCCACTAAATACAGGGTTATTTAGAAATTTACTTGGCATGCAACAAAACCTTAATTCTATCAATTTCAATATTTCATTTTATATCCAAAGATATTTAATGTTGGATAAATCTGAATTTTAATTAATGACAAAACTCATCCCAAGCATATTTTAGCACCTTGAAGACAATAAGTGTCACTGCTTTGTTGGGGAACAGGGTGCAGCTTTTGTTGAATGGACATTATGGAACATGATGTCACTAATCCTCTCCAATGGCCAAACCCAAGAACAAAGGGGAGAGTACAGAAGCAGTTAAATAACACCCCTATATTTCTTACAAAATTCCCTTTTTTCTTAGAAATATGTTCAAACTGCATTGATAGCCTTACTTTTTTTTAATCTTAAACATTATAATGAAATTTCCAATTTAAATCAGAAATATAGGCCAAGTAGAAGTTGAGATATGACTTTTTATATCCCATGCAGGCTTTTTTTGCCTTTTCAGCTATTGTTATACTAATACAGCCAAGTTTGGACATCATTTAACCTTTTTGGTGTTAACTAGTAAATGTATTAGTCTTATTAAAAAGTATCTGCAGGCCACACATTGTTTTCAGTTTGATATTTAAAATAGATAGATTGGATAGATAGACAACCTATCTAATATTTCTGTTTTTAGGCAGGCCTTTATTCTATTAATAATTTATGATAAGATGATAAAGGTAGGATAGGTGGATAGATAGACAGATAGATAGACAGATAGATATGGATAGATAAATAGATAGATAGATAGATAGATAGATAGATAGATAGATAGATAGCAACATAGATAGATAGATAGCCAGATAGATAGCCACATAGATAGATAGCCAGATAGATAGCCAGATAAATAGCCAGATAAATAGCCGGATAGATGGATTAGGTGTTTTAGATTAGGTGTTTAAATGACTGAAGATTGCTTGACTGATTGGACTGATTGGACCGATTGAATGAAAGAATATTAATTAATTTTTTGACTGATAGATCCACTGTTAATTTATCCCAGCAAATAGATTTTCATGTTGCACTATTGATTAGTTGTTAGATTGATAGATAGATAGAAAGATAGATAGAAAGATAGATAGATAGATAGATGGTAGATAGATAGATAGATAGATAGATAGATAGATAGATTGATAGATTGATAGATTGATAGATAGATAGATAGATTGATAGATTGATAGATAGATAGATAGATTGATTGATTGATTGATTGTTTGATCATCTATAATTATGTAATCTAATACATCCAGAGAATCATGGATGGATGGATGATTGGGACTTTACCTCCTGTATGTATGCACTTGGTAGGCTAATTAGGACAGGAGGAGGACATAGCAATGGGGTGACCCTTTTATTTCATTGCGACATCTCTTTTCAGTACCTTGAATCTGTTGAATGCTAAGGCTGGGAATTTGTCAAAATTAGATACAATAAAACATATAAAATAGAGAAATGGACATTTCATTCATCTAAAAACACTTTCTGTCAGCCAGAAAGAGTGAGGAAGCTTGACAGAGTTGGGCCACTTTTCATGTTCTTGCACCTCCAGATGACCATTATGATTATACAAACATGCTTGATACTTGTAAAAATGTTGGCCCAGCTCTCCCCATCAAGTGGGAGACTTGGGCCATACAAAGGGAGACTGGGCCATCTAAATATGACTGGGTTGGTAAAGCTGTGGTTGAGGGTCATAATCTATCGCCAGTATGTCAATTGATTTATCCGGCTTCAGAATAGCCTGCTGAATAGCCGAGGGTATGCTGCCGCGCAGCCTATGTTTAAATCTTATAATGGCCATAGTGGAGGCTGAACTTGGTCTAGCACCTTCTGGCTTGCGCTGAATTGTGCCTCTGAATTTTCATTTCATTTTAGGTCATATTTATTAGCTTCGCTGAGAAGCTATTGTGGTCCCTGGCACTTCAGCATGTGCGTTAGTGTGTATGTGAGTTGCTTCCTGCAAAAACTACTTGATGGATTTAGATATCCTTTGGCATGATGTGTTCATTTGTACTGCACAAGACCTGATTAAATTTTGGTGACTATTGGAGCTTTTTTGGGCCCACAATCAAAGATATCTGGAAAAGGCCTCTACAGTGCAGCATGCACTATCATTGTTTGCTGCAGCACTAGCAGCCAAGAGGGTAGATATTTCTACATCTTCTCTGCAAAAACGGCCATAAAAAGTTATGTGCAGCATCTTGCAGTAGTCAAAGTTCAATTTTAAATGGACAGCGAAGCTATGTGCTCTCCGAGCGCCCGTTCTAGTTTGTTTTGTGATTCTCAGTTGCTTCCAAACTGCTGATGGGTTATGATCAACCCAGAGTGGTGAAAACGCAGGAGCATTCCAGGCTTCCATTTTGTCTACTATCAAAAAAGTAATGACCTATTTTAATCAGCAACCAATTTTCCAAAGATCTAGTATACTTGGCTTGTATACAAAATAAGTACCCTGGCACTGACTTAATCATGGCAGCCTGGAAAATGAAATATCAACTGTAAAGTTTTTTTTTGACCACCCTGTAGTGGAAAATCAATTTAAAGTAGGTCTCTTGTCAGAAACAGTTGGCAAATTTTTGCCATAGGTAGATGCTATAGATTTGTATGGAGCACAATGGGTGGTTTCTGAAATTTTTCTCACCCCTACTACTGTATTACCACTGTTTTAAGTGCAGAATTCCTGCCTGTCCAGGCACAGGGTCAAAATGAGGCTGAATCAAGCATGAGACGTGACGTCACAGACTGGGTGAAGAAACTGATCTATAAATAGATAATGACGCACACAAACAGATAAGCCTCCTGTCATTAATGACGTACATGCAGTGGCACTATGGGCTGTGTTACTGTGCTACTATCATGCAATGAATGTCTTTGAACGAGGGAAGACCAAATAGTTTAATTAAGAACTTCCCGTAGGGAAGTTCTTATTGATATTGTACGTATTCTTCTTATTATTATTATAATCCCCCGCCGCTTGCGGGGGATTATATTGATATTGTTCGTTTTATTATTATTATTCTTATTATTATTCAGCTCAGGAAAACTGAGATTACTGCAAAACTATTAGAGATAACACCCTGAAACCTCAAACACAATATGTGACTCTGTTGCGTGCTACTTCTTGCGAAATTTCTTGATCAAATTTCATGATACTAACGCGTCATTGAGAAAATAAAAAATCAATTTCTGGCAGCGTTTCCAGGAGAACAAAAGAAAATTGGGCTTTGCTGATTTTTTGTTAGATACCTTGACAAAGTCTCCAGTGCAGAAAGGCGTCTCATGGAATTTTCATGAATAGTTTCAGAGATATGAATTTTTCAAAATTGGATGTCATGAAAATTTTCTAAAATTTTTCTGGAAAACAGGGAAGGAATGCTCGTAGAAAGCTGAAAATGGGTACACTTACACATGTACCCTAGTGTACCAACTTCACAAAGTTACGGACCGCTCGCACAAACGGTCTCGGCGCTACGGACGTCCAAAAACCCAATTTTCAAGTGCTCATATCTCAGTCCCTATTTAAGCTACAGCAAAGTATCACATATCACAAGAAAGGTCTGTTTCTCAGCTTTCCAATGGTGTATAGCATAATAGTGTCAGACGCGCGGCGTAGAATCGCGTCGGACATTGAAAATTTCATGTCACTTTTTGCGCCGAAAAAAACTTTTCGGCTCAAAAAGTCGATGAAATTCTTCATGCACGTCCATGAATATTTTATGTGCGATACCCATATCAGCCCTCCATATTGTCCCCAAACATAAATTACCTACATCAAATAGTTTTTCCTAGAGAATTTTTTGAATTTCAAAATTGAAATGTACATTGCTCTGCTTCTGGTTATTCAAATTTCATGAAATTAATACCAAAAGATGCGTAAAATTATGGCCTTTACTGTCCTCCAAGGAAATACACCTCTTCTGAATAGCCAATTTCAAATAAATGATTTTATATATTCAATTATAACTCATGAACTATTGTTTCAGATCACTTAAAACTGAATGTACATGTTGCTAATTTTTTGCCCTATTTTGTGGTATAAGGCCATCCTCATATCTCCAATACTTTGCTGGTAAAATAAAGCTAAAAAAAGTATTCACTGATGCATGTAAGTCATATACTGTCTCACTGCCACCTTTCCCAGCAGCTGACCTTGTGCCTGCCACGACATTTCATAGGCATATGCACCAGCAAGATTACTACGTTCATACATGGTATAAAGAATTCATGATGACGGATGTGAACTGGAAGGACGGAGTAAGCAGGGCAGGAGAGATAAGGGGGGGCGCGGGGGATTATCCGATATTGCCGTACGGCAATATCAGTTATACTAGTTATTCTTTATTATTATTCTTCCAACTTTTTCACTTTTTTAAATGTTGAATAACTTCTTAACCAGAAGAGATATATCAATTAGCACCTATACAGCATTCAGACACTATAAAATTCCTGCTATGGTGGGAATTACGCATCGGAATTCCATTTGACATAGGAATTACAGCCAATCTTCACAAAAAATTTCCGATTCCGGTTTTGAGAAAACTGTCAGTCAGAATTTCATGAAATTTTTTCCTGTTAATCTCTAATGGAATATCCAGTGCAGAAAGGAGCCTAGTGGCAATAGGGTGAATAGTTATGGAGAGAAAAAAGTTCAAAATCTGAGCAAACCGAAATTTCGAGGGGTGATGTCATGGAAAACCATGATTGAACGGTCAGATTTTGATGTCCTTACAGGAATTGGTAGTGCCACCAGGGTCTAGTGTCTATGCAAAAGTATGGCATCTCAGGTCCAATACTTTTGCTGCCACAGGGCCTCAAAAGTCCAACATTTGATGGGCTGTATCTCCCTTAATATTGGTCCTAGAAACAAACCAGGGACATTTCTGGAAAGCTCAGAATGTCAGCTTTCCAGTGGTGTATAGCAATATCCTGTGTGACGTCCGGTTTAGAATCGCGGTGGACATTGAAAATTTTATGTCATTTTTTGCCCTGTCAAAACCTATTTTTCCCAAAAAAACTATGAAGTTCTTCATGGATGTTCATGTTTATTTTTTTAGTGGTACCCATTGTGGCCCTGCATAATGTGTCCAAAGGAAATTTTTCTACTTCAAATACTTTTTCCTTAAGAATTTTTTTCATTTCAAAATTCAAATGTACATTGCACAGCTTCTACTTATTCAAATGTCATGAAATTAACACCAAAAAATGCGTAAAATTATGCCCTTTTATGAGCTCCAAGGGCATATGCCTCTTGCTAATAGCCAATTTTACATATCACATTTTATATTTTCAATTATAACTCATTAAGTATTCATTAAAATCAATTAAAACTAATTTGACATATTGCTAATTTTTTGCTCTATTTTTCCATGTAAGCACATGCTCCTATCATGAAATTTTTTATCCTATTTAAACTCTTCCAATAATGTTTCAAATCACTTAAAATTGATATGATATGTTGCTTATTTGTTGCCCTATTGTTTGCAAATAGCCTCATATTTTTTCCATTACATTTATAATTAAATTATGACTCATGAAATAATGCTTCAAATCACTTGAAACTTCTGTGACATACTGCTGTCTGTTTGCCCTATGTGTGTATAAAAGCACATCTTCCTAGCTCTTATGGTTTGTCCGTAACAAGTCATTAGGGTTAGGGTTTCATCAAAGTACTGCTTTCAGGGTGGTACCATCGCCAATAAAAGGCCTGGCACCATGCCAAGTGACATGTGAGTGTGTATGCCTGTTTGTGCAGCTCCATGGACTATTGCAGAGAAGGGCAAAGCAGCAGTTTCGCTCATGGACAACCTAAACACACTATTAAGCTATGGAAAGGAAAGGAATACAAGCAACTAGAATATCAGGGCAGGGAAGGGATTGGAAGGAAGGGAAGGGATAGGAAGGGAAGGGAAGTTCTTCCTTTAAATTGCTGTGCAATTTAGTATACTAGTTAGTTTTTGACATTTTGTTCATTTTTATACATATTTCAGTCAGGAAAAAATAGATGAATTTTACATAAAAGTTTTCAGTTGGTTCATATACTTCATTTAGAGATGGTGGCATCATGGTGCTTCCTGTGACCTGTGTATTTTGTCAAAATCAGATTTATTCTTCATCATTTTTCAAAAGCGTTTAAGGGGCAGCTTTTGGTAGACATTTTTAAAAGTGGTATCTTGTTTAGCCTATGAGTTAAAGATTGGCAAACAGGGCCTCAAATTAAACGTTTTTAGTAAATCTAACAGAAAATTGACAAGTGGCACAACACATAATTATACTAAATTAGTGGCTACATTTCTGAAACAAAAAATGACATAGGGTATCTTTGAGTCGGACACCTGTGTTCTTAAAACATGACAACAAAGATACAGGTGCTTTAGAGTCTTCCTTTCACTTTAAAAAGCCCATATTAGAGCACAGAGGAGGTTAAGCTTACTCCTAACTGAATGACGAAGAAACTGAAGTCAGACCAATTCCATAGGCCAGCAAAAGATATCTGGAACATGACTAAATTATACTAAAATACACAAATTTTTCACAATTTTTTTTCCGAGAAACGGGGTTTTTGCCCCATCTTCATATCCATGAAAAACATACTTTCGTTGTTCATATCATGCTGATACTTTTGGCACTGATAAAGGACATCTTGGGCTACAAATTGGTACCAAATATACTATTATATGAGTTCTCAATTAGCCTGTGGAGCCCAACAAAAAGTGTCCGACTCAAGGTGTCACCCCCAAGGTGTCCGACTCAAAGAACATTACCCTATGTGAAATTTTCATTTGTCCATCCAGTGTGTCACAAAACGAATATTTGCATTGGTGCATTTTCCAGGGAATGGGGAAGTGCAGCCTGTGAACTGAAGTTTCAAAAATAACTCTAGAAATGAGCAACTGCTTAGTTAAAAGTTAGTCTTTTTTTTTTAATTACTAGGGTGTTTTCCTATGTCAAACGTGAGGTCCATGCCAGATTTGATAAGTATTGAACGATGAAAACTTGGAAAAGTGTATTATTTGCAGTATACGAGATTCACCAATTGATAGTCTTTTTTCCCCTGAATATTACTTTAATATGACTAAGAAACATGAACCAGGCCTAAAAATTTCCTTTCTTATCCTTCAAATTTATCTACTGTGTTGTAGGAGGTCCAGTTGCGGCTGAATGTTTAAATAAATTGTGCTATATTTGAATAAAACCACGGAACTTTGATGAAAGTTTGTGATAATTAAGATTTTAAACCAATCAACATATCAAGTGAAGCGATCATTTCAATTTATGCCTTTTGTTTTTTAGTCACTTGCGAGTTTTTAGTAGGCCTACAATATATTCTAAAATCTGTCCAAATTTCAAGCAGTTATCTTAGATAACAAAGAAGTTATTCACAATTGTTTCAAGAAATGCCGCATCTCAGGTCACAACTTTTGTGTGCATTTAGCACAAGAATCAAAGGGAAAAGTTAGTGTTTTTTTTGCAACACAAAATATAGGGCTGCTGCGTCTTTGGTGCTGTCAATCTGATGACTGCTCATGCTGTTAGATCACTGCAGCTTTTGTGACGTCATTACTCTCACAACAATGGACCTACCCAGGCTGTTACGTCACTACCAGTTGACCCAGTTTTAGTTTTTTTTCTGGGAGAAGCAGAGAGATGTCAGGATGAACCCATAAATGCTGCTGTTTTGCTGTTAGTTTGGCTTTATGTTCAAAATCAATTATCACAGCTTATTGCTCAAGCAAGACGCTACATATCCAGAGATGCAATGCTTGATTGTTAGAGATGTCCTTTAACCTTTTAAAATTGGTAAATAATGATTAAACACTTCAATATTGCGATAAGATAAATTCCCTGAAATTAACAAGAAATCATCATACTATTAATTCACGGACCCCTTACGCTACTCCAAGCAAACTACTGATTGCCCAGTTATGAAAACTTGCAAGCAGCTTTTCTGTATTCTCTACAATGTCCTTAGCCGGGTTTCATGTTCAAATTACAGTCACAGAAATTGAGGTGATGTTTTCTCATAATCTAACCATAGCCCATTATAAAACACCCTTTATTTTCCCCTTCCCTCACATGCTTTCACGGGTCTAATGCTAGTGTGATATAATATAGAGATGAAGGCATCAAAATAAGGAAATTCTATTCTAAATCAGTTAGTTATAGTTCTAGGGAACCTAATTATTAGACATAGTATTTGATTTAGGATGTTGAGTCTTGGGTTTTGTTCCAAGTTAATAGCAGATTTTTGACTCTTCCCAAAATAGCCCTTCTCATTTTCATTTGAAAATATATGCATGGTCCATTGAAGAAAATAATTCAAATTGGCATTATTGATATTGGATTTAATCAAGAATTACCTGTCTATAGCATAATTAAGGGGAAAAATATGGTTTTTGATAGTTTTCTCTCATTTATCATATTTTTAAAAATATACTAATTTTGCATATAATTGAGTTCAGATTTTTCTAAAAAAAATTTTTGTGCTTCTTGAATGTGTTTTCTAATGATTATTCACAGACATCCATGCAATTGACACGACCGTGGTGACGTAGCAGCAGGAAGTGTCGGTTTCTTAAAACGTGACGTACTTGTGAACGCACTAAGATCAGCTCTAGCAAGTTCAATATAATTGTTAGAGACTTAATATTTTGTCCTATATTGCGGTTTGATACATAGATATCAGTAAAAAAATTTCAACTTTACCTCTAAAACTTTGACACCTAGACCTACGAATTTGTAAAACGCGACGTACTTGTGAACATTTGCATAAGCAATGCAAAAGTATCCTACACGTGCTCTTATAATGGTCTCAGGAACTGAAGAAGTGTTGGTCTGAAAGAGGGATACTGTGGGGCTTCCACACAGCCATTAGCAATATTCCAGATATATCGGATATATATTCCAGGAGAGATCAAAAGTGCATGTAAGAAAATTAATGGTTTTCAAACTAAGTGACATCTCCATGTAAAAAATTCCCCTGGTGAACCCTAACACTGTAAAACCATAATTTTTAAAGAAGGTGCGCATGCGCAACTGCATTATACCAGTCACTTATGACCATATAATGGGTTTTGTGGATTGGAACATACACCCCCATATTGCTGTCAAATAATGCATTTTCGTTTTTGAAAATCAGATTTTCCGTTAGTGGAGAACCCCTTGTTTTGTGCGCAGAAGCATTTTGGATTATGTATGGGTTATTTTTAGAAAGATAATCGTATTTGTCAAAATATGAGGTAAAATTATTCATTTCTGCTGACCGAAAAAGTAAGATTTAACTTTTTCTAATCCCCATATTTAAGAATCAAGAAAAACGTATCGGGAAGATATATAAGGCAATCTATGTATCAATTTTCGCTTTAAAAAGTCCAATGGTTATTGCTCTAGGCCTGTTGACAGATGGTACCTGTAGAAAAAGTGGTTTTGTGTATTGGGACGAACTCCATGATCTTGACATCTAAATAGTATTTTCTTTTTTGAAAGTCAGATTTTCGCTTATGGAGAACATGTACAGTGGTGTGTAGGAGCATTTCAGATTATACATAGGGTGTTAAGAGACAGGTATCCTCATTTAAATAACCAAAATTACAAAAATGTTTTTATGATGGCTGGGAAAAATAAGATTTCTTTTTCCTATAAGAAAAATGCATCTGAAATGTACTTCAGGCATTCTATATACCTATTTTCGCTTACAAACATGTTCTGTGCTCCATGTCCGATTACAGATTGTTTTCGTAGATTGGTTTTGTTGATTGGACGGAGCACCTTGATCTTGCCATTTGAATGTCGTTTTCAGATTTTCACAAATGGAGAACATCTGCAATGGTGTGTAGGAGCATTATGGGTTATGTGAAGGGTATTATGAGACAGAATATTCTCATTTATATTAACAAAATTATTCCCTTCTGACAGCCGAAAAAATAAGAAATAGCATTTAATTTTTCTGTTTGTAATAAATGGAAAAAATGCATTTGCAACAGACATATTTGACATTCTATACACCTATTTTTTGCTTTCAAAAGTCAAGTGTTTGTCACACCCGAAGTATAATCAAAGACAGTCTTGATCTAGTTTCAAGTTTCAAGACCATTAATAGTACATTAGGTGATAATCTATTGATATTGCATTAGTTTTAAAAAATGGTAGGCAGATGATTACAAAATTATATGTGCCTTTACCAATATGAGAATGTCAAAGTCAGGAATTTAACCAAATGCAAATACAAATACAAGTAGAACCCACATTGATTTTTGGAACTGGGATTTTTTACCAAATCCTGAGGAGGACAGTATACTGAGTATACATAATCCTAGACTTTCACATCAGCTGTCAGATTAATTTTGACCTTGACTTATTCAAGGTGATTTGCTTAAATACACAATACTAGCATAACACCCGTGAAGACATCCATGTGAGAAGGGGGAAAATTAGAGTGTTTCGTAATGGCCTGTAGTGAGATTTTGAGAAAACATCACTTCAGCTTCTGTGACTGTAATTTGCAGATCAAACCTGGCTAAGGAAATTGTAGAGAGTGTATAAAAGCAGTTTGCAAGATTTCATAACTTGGCAATCAGTAGTTTTGTTGGAGTAGCGTAAGGGGTCCATGAATTAATAGTATGATTAAAGTTTTTTTAATTGACTCCTTTTTTGTTGTGTATTTCAATAGGAATTGAAAAAGTTAAATACATAATTTGATCGATTTTTTAAAATAACATCAATGACTTTTTAACCGGCCTAACAGCGAAGGCCGGTTGATACAGGAGCTGTAAATGGATCAGGTGAAACCATAAACAGTAGGCATTAACTGCAACCACAAGCTTGCAGCCACAAACCAGATGTAAACCATGTTTGGTGATGACAGACAAGGTTTTTCCCCTTTGTGACCTTAATATTTCACTTGCAGTTATGAAATTTGGTACAGGTATGAGCCTCTGGGTATGGATTGGGAACATGTCGAGAAATCCAAGATGGCTGCCGTTTTGTGGCGGCCATTTTGGCAGCCATCTTTCTTCATTCTTGAACTGCCCATTGTGACCTTAATATTTCACTTGCAGTTATGAAATTTGGTACAGGTATGGGCCTGTGGGTATGGATTGGGAACATGTTGAGAAATCCAAGATGGCGGCCATTTTGTGGTAGCCATTTTTGCAGCCATCTTTCTTCATTCTTGAACTGCCCATTGTGACCTTAATATTTCACCTACAGTTATGAAATTTGGTACAGGTATGGTACTCTGGGTATGGATTGGGAACATGTCGAGAAATCAAAGGTGGCTGCCATTTTGTGGTGGCCATGTTGGCAGCTATCTTTTTTTATTTATTGAACTGCTCATAGTGACCTCAATATTTCGCTTAGAGTTATAAAATTTGTTACAGGTATGGGCCTGTGGGTATGGATCAGGGACATGTTGAGAAATCCAAGATGGCGGCCATTTTGGCAGCCATCTTTCTTCATTTCTTTAAGTGCCCATTGTGACCTCAATATTTCACTTAAGAGTTATGAAATTTGGTACAGGTATGGGGCTGTGGTTATCAGACTCGAACATGTTGAGAAATCCAAGATGGCAGCCACTTTGTGGCAGCCATTTTTCTTCATTCTTGAACTGACCATTGTGACCTTAATATTTCACTTACAGTTATGAAATTTGGTACAGGTATTGGCCTGTGGGTATGGATATTGGCCTGTGGGTATGGATTCGTAACATGTTGAGAAATCCAAGATGGTGGCCATTTTGACAGCCATCTTTCCTTTTTTTTAGAAATCTGTTCAAACTGCATTGATTCTATACTAATAGTCTAGCATCTTCCAATCAACTATTTCTCCTATCTTCCAATATCAGTTGCTCAGTGGTTTAAGCAATGGCACCTTCAATTTCATTGCGCTAGGTCGGTTTTGAATCCGCGGATTCTTGTTATATACCAGCTATCTATATATTTTTATTGGAGGTCCAACTGCTGTATTTATCATTTGTAAAATAAATGTTTTGATGAATATTATAGAAATGCCTTAAATCATGGGTCAAAGTGGACAAACATTTTTCGTAAGGTTTTGACGGCTAAAAAAGGGCATTTTTATGCTTTTAAGAGGCTATAAAATGTATCCACGGGTGTCTAGATCATGTTTGATCACCACAACTTGTGGGATTTTGAAGAAGCAAGTGATATTCCACCTTTTAGACCTTCCTTTCCTCCAAAATTAAAAGAAACAAGCCTTTTTGCACTTTTTTGAGAAATGCTCATATATATATATATATATATATCTGAATAGTTTTAGCAGCGCAGGCCAAATCGTCTGCTGGATTCATGGTATATGAACTTAAAACATCACCTCCATTTTGAACCCCTGGGTTCTTGTATTTATTACTCCACATATATCCCCCTTTCAACAGTCTAGCTGCTGGGTCTAACTTACAACATCAGTTGTGCCACAATAGAATCACCACATATAATTTTACGACTCTGTTATTATTGTATGTACGTTAACAATGGCTTAAAATTTATGTTTCATTTGCTAAGTTAGGGCAGCGCAACACTCATCGCCTAGCGATTAGTGCATGTCTAGTTTTATTGTATTCTATTCTTTTCCGTCCAATTTACAAGAAGCTTCTCAGTTGCCTTTTATTTTGAGGATTTCATGATATTATTTACATACTTCAAATTGTTTTTTACATGTCTTCTTTATGGATATTCTCTAGATTAGGTCAAAATTGCTATCAACCCATTCCATGTTAATCACTGCCCCTTTAATATAAAACCAAATGGCTAGCTTTGAATCCGCGGATTCTTGTTGGTAGCTATTCCCTGCACTGTATGGATCGGGGACATCTTGAGAAATCCAAGATTGCTGCCAAAATGCTGCCACAAAATGGCCGCCATTCTTGAACTGCCCACTGTGACCTTGGTTTTCCACTTAGAGTTATGAAATTTGGTACAGGAATGGCACAGTGGGTATGGATCGGGGACATGTCGAGAAATTCAAGATGGCTGCCAAAATGGCCACCACAAAATGGCCACCATTCTTGAACTGCCCACTGTAAACTTAGTTTTCAACTTAGAGTTATAAAATTTGGTACAGGTATGGTACTGTGGGTATGGATTGGGGACATGTCAAGAAATCGAAGATGGCTGCCAAAATGGCCACCACAAAATGGCAGCCATTCTTCAACTGCCAACTGTGCAGCCATCTTCCTTCATTACTTGAACTGCCCTTTAGCTCTCAATATTCTTCTTAGAGTAATGAAATTTGGTACATGTATTGGCCTGTGGGCATGAATCGGGAACATGTTGAGAAATCCAAGATGGCCACCAAAATGGCCACTTCAAATGCCTTGAACTGCCCATTTTAACCTTACTATTTCGCTTAGAGTTATGAAATTAGGTACAGGTATTGTTCTGTGGGCATGGATCAGGAAAATGTCAATAAATCCAAGATTGTGGTCATTTTGGCAGCCATCTTTCTTCATTCTTGAACTGCCCATCGTAACCTTGAAATATCGCTTAGGGTTATGAAATTAGGTATTTGCCTGTGGGTTATAATCTGGCACACATTAGATTTCACATTAACAGATGAGCGTTGAAACCGCTTGCGGTTCTGGTTTTGTTTAACGCTCACACATGCAGACAGCCACATTTTGCATGGACAGTGCTGCCACCTTTGCTCACTGTGATTCCTGTAAGAATGAAAATAACGTGCAAGCACTTTAAGAGATGCTTGTAGATACTCTCCTTATCTACCCTTTAGTCTGTCTGTCTATCTACATGTACATGGAACTATCTATGTCTCTATCTATACATGTATATGCACTGTATTTTGTCTTTTTTCTTTCTTTTCTCCCTTTTTCCATCCTTGAACTTTCTTTCCACCCTTTCCTTTTCACCTCCTTTCTCCCTTCCTTTCTCCCTTCCTTCCTCCCTTCCTTTCTATCTTCCTTTCTCCCTTCTTACCAGGGTTGTCAGATTTAAGCAATGATATTTAAATCATGATTTAAATGACGATTTTAATGGATTAAAATCATGATTTATTTGAATCAAGCTATTTGATTTAAAAACACGATTTATTTAATGTAACTGGATTTTTAAATTAAAATCAGCAACCCTGCTCTCTTTCCTTCCTTCCTCCCTTCCTTCCTCTCTTCCTTCCTCCTTCCTTTCTCACTTCCTTCCTTCCTCCATTCCTTCCCTATGTTTCCCTTACTCCCTTTCTTTCTCCCTCCCTTCGATCATTTCCTTCCTCCCTTCTTTCCTCCCTTATTTCCCCTGAAATTTTAATACTAAGCTTTGCCTGATGTAATATGACACACCCACGTGGGTTTTGTTTATGTCCTAAAAATATCAGCAGCAGGTAGGAGTGGCCAATCACGCTAGACCACTGCATGAAAACATGCAGTGTTGTGATCATTCTGTACATTGTATTTTTACAAGAATGACCAATAAAGAAGTCTTAGTACTAACTTAGTCTTAGTTAGTATATAGAGAGTGTGGTGGACAAGACAACAGCATTGGCCCAGCACAAAATGCCCCTTTAGCTGTCAACTACGCAAAAGTAGGTCAGCATGACCCAGTTAACTGCATTGGTGTAATTGACCTTTGACCTCAAGATAGTCAGCCTGTTTGTTTTCTTTAATAATTTTTTTCATCTCAGAAAGGCACCAAAAGTTTTTCAACGCAAGATAATATTCTATTTAGACTGTATGCCAAGTTTTAATGACAAAGGTGATACAACACGACTTTGTGAGTTGTCATAAGTTTTCAAACCCTTCCTCCCACAACAGAGATGCGCTTGCAAGCAAGCAAGCATCTCTAAAAATGTCAAGCACAAAAGAGTCAGGCATGATTTCATTAAAATGGCGTCTTGTAATATAATTTCTTCCTTTGTTATTGCGGAGGTATCTAATCCAATTATAGCATTGTAGTGATCACAAACTGTGGTGTTGTAAAATTCTAGTTAATATCTAACTTGAAGGTGTCAGTTGCTCTTTATGACTAGAATGTGACATTGTGTGTTTAGGTATCTTTCACCCACACCACGTATCTTGTTAAGATTTTATGAATGGTTGGTCCGTAATGCCAACTTCATGGGTGACCTGCTCTCCATTGTATCTCTCTTTTTGAAGTATGAAACAGATTTTTAAAAATTAACTAAAAAAAGTGTTACATTACATTTCAGAAGAAGAAGAAGATGATGATATGGATGTTTCAAATTCTGAAATACTGACAGAGGAAGAAAAATCAGCAGATATGAAAATGGATGACACATTTGATGAGGCTGAAACGCAGCTAGAGGCTGCCAAGGATCAAAAGCTTGAGCAACATATAAGGTATGTATATTACAGATTTTTTGCTTGGCAGTATGGTCTTGGATTAGATAAGACTTTTTGGCTTGTTCTCCAGCCTATTTAATAATGGGGTTTGGGAGTGTGGTCGATATTTGGAGGTGTGGCGCATAAAGACAGGTAATGCAAGTACGATTTGTATGTAATGGGGTAATTTACCCCCCTATTCAAGATTGGAAGGGGTGAATATGTGTTTTGAGCTGTTCTTATCTTTGCAGTGGTATAATAGGCATTGGTTGGGACTTTACTTTACGCCATTGATATTTTTGGGTTGAATTGCCGTTTTTAGGTAATTACCCCGAAAAAGGGGTAAATAGTCATTTTAATTCCATTTCATTTTAATTCCATTTCATTTTAATTCCATTTCATTTTAATTCCATTTCATTTTAATTCCATTTCATTGATCATTTCATTGATCATTTCATTGATCATTTCATTGATCATTTCATTGATCATTTCATTGATCATTTCATTGATCATTTCATAAATTGGTGAATGCTCATTCCCAGTTGCACTGGGAATATCAAATGTCTAGTGTTTACATTGCTTTCGGACTTAATAAAAAAGTCTTCGAAAATTTCTCAAAAAATTCCTATACGTAGCTTACAATAATACAAGGGAACCATTTTGAAAAAATTGACCTTGACCTATTTTTCAAGGTCACAGAGCCTTTCAAAGTCGGATTTTGCAATATTTCAAATGCATGTAACTCATCCGGTTATTACCGGTTTTCATTTTCCGGTACATGGAAAGGTCCCAGACACCTTCTTCACAGTTTGACCCACTTTCATGAAAGTAGGTCAAGGTCACATTGTACAAAGTCCATTTTTAGCTAGCCATAGGCGTAGCTATTGGAATGGGTGAGGAGTGTATGGGATTCTGAAACCATAAATGTGCAACCATGCAACCAGCAACCATGCAACCATGCAACCAAAAACAAGCTAGGTGGCAGCACTGTAAGCAAAATAGCCCTCTAGTGGATAAGGCTTGCATTATCTTGAGTTCATTCCCTGACAGGTATAACAGCAATATAGCTCAATTACCTTTCAAGAGTGTAATTAGATACAATGCAATGCATTGGATTTCCTGTGTCAATATGGTCAAGGTGTGAACTTGAAATGCAATTAGCCAGCAATGGCCATTGACATGGTTTGATATCTATGTCAGCTGAATGTCAGTTGTAACTGGGCCAAGTACACAATGCCAATTTAAAACACTTGTATTCAACTGTGTAAACTGAATCCTGACTTTCGGAAGTTCATATTTATAGTCAATCATCACAAAAAGAGCTCCTTGGTGAGAAAAATATAGGCCTTTGTGTGATGATTGACTATAGATACTTATATTCAAATTTAAAAACTCTGAATATAACATAGGCTTACAGGTATAGTTGGGTGGCTTACGGTCAATATTTAATCATACCGTTACCGGGTGGATAAAAGCATGAAACTTGGCATGTGGCTTCTCAACAACCCTAAGAACGATTTTGGGGTGGGAGCCCAAAATTCGGAGTTAATTTAATGGGTCAAATTCAAGATGGCGTCCAAGATGGCCGCCAAAAACGATTTTGCTCATGGATTGGCCAATAATAATGCTATGTGCTTGTGCAATACATCATTTCCTAGGTTTTTATAGCCAAGGAATCCACAAATGATGGTCCCAAATTGATTTGATGATATTTTGATGGGGGTATATGACATAAGCAACAAAGAATATGAAAGAATTCAGTCAAAACACTGTTATGAAGCTGGGAAACACAAAACACAATTAGATTATTAATAGAAATCTTCCCCACTCTACATTTGAAGTCTTTTTGTAAAGTTTCTATATAAAATGGGCAATGGATCACAAGTTTTATATAATGTCAAAAGTTTGTTCAGCATACTGGTACTTTCACAACGCATGAAGATTCGCTAATTAACTTGTGAACATTTGTAGTTTGAGCAAATTCCTTTACTGCTACACTTCATCAGCATCTGGCATACTTCAGCAACACACTAGCTGCCTTTGGTTTTCCATTTTCCTCCATGCAAAGTCGGTCAGAAATTTTAGACTGATCAGAGGGAGACCAAATTCCACCCTGGGAGACCATGTGATGAATACGCCACAAAAGTAAATTTTGAATGCCAAATAATGACATTATGATGCAACTGTTCAATGGTTCAGTAAAGATAAATAAATCAAAAAAAGAATTGTGCTGTCTCACATATGAAAGTGCCCGAGTTCAACAGAGAAACTTTTTGAATCATTTCTTATTCAACGACATAACCCCAGGCATTTTAAACAGAAGTCTTTCATAAATGTAAGAGAGACTAAGCTGAACATATAAGGTCTAGTCCATAACGATCTAGGTTTCAAAATAACTTAACAGTTATCAACATTGAATTTTGATTAACCTGCTTTTAATATGTAATTTTATTCAACTGATTTTATATGTGTGTTAATTGTAGATTTAATTTTTGTCACACTCACGTATGCATGTGCAAATGATGGATTAGCATCAACAATTCAGACTCAATTGAGCATCATTGCTGGCTGACTTAGCAGAGGATTGTTTCTCAGCATCTTTCTTTTGTCTCTTGTCCCTCTTGACAGTATTTTGGCTTGTCAATTGTCTTAGATCATTCCTGCTTCTCAGTGTTATCTGCAGGAGAAAGGCCCATCTCACATGTAGCCTGTGTGGGAGCCATAGCACAACTTGTATGCGTGATCAACAGTCACTTTTGAAGCATATTTCAGCCAGTACAAAAACTGTTCAGTCTTATTCTCAGGGACGTCACTAGGATTTTTTCAGGAGTGAAGCAAAATGAGGTTGGGGGTCTGGAGGCCGCCTTAGGCCCCCAGGAGCCAATGTTAACCAGATGGCCTGAGATGTTTTTCAAGTTATTCTGGGCAAACTGCAACTTATTCTGCCACAGAATGCGAGACGTGGCATAGTCACCCATAAATCATCGTGAAAATGTGATTTAAAAAATGAAGAAATGACATTATGTCAACTCTAACACTGATATTCCACACCAAATCTACGGACACACAACATCATACAGCAGATCTCAGCAATAGTATGTTTTCTCTCTGCTGCCTCCCTGTATAATGTCTTAATTATCCTGCTCTTTAATTCTTTGTCCAGATAGCTTAGTATAATTGTTTTGCCCTGTGGCCCATGTCTTGCTGCTCTCCTTCCAGTAAACTCTCCCTCTGCCTCCTACTTACTGTAGGGCCTATTCCTCCTTTCTGCCTCTTCTAGCTCTTGCTTCCTTCCTGATACATCCTCTATTCTCCCTCTCTGCCTCTTACCTGGCTTTTGCTTCCTTCCTCTCCACCTCCTCCCTTTCTGCTTTCTCCCTATCTCCAACCCTGGCTAAAATATACAAATAGTGTGACGGGTGCCCCCCCCAGAGAATCGCGTGCCCCCCCAGGTGCCCCCCGCTCGAGACCCCCATGTTATGCCACTGTCTCTACTTCCTCTCAAGCTCAAGTGTCCTTGCCTCCTCCATCTCTGCTGACCTCTCTCTCTCAGATCCTCCCTCTCTGCATTATCCCTTTCTGTCTCAGCCTCCTCCAGCACTAGTTACTACTCTTCCCTCTCTCCTTCTGTGTCTCTATCTTCTCCTTTACTGCTTTCTCTCTAACACCTAGCTCTAGTATAGTCTCCTTCTTGATATAATTTGTGTCTCATCCTTGTGTGCCTCATATCAATGGCTCTTGTTACTTCTTGCCTTTGCATCCCCCCTGATTGCTTCTGGACCCCCTCATTCTCGCTATTGCCTCATTCCAACAGCTGCTCTATCCTCCCTCTCTCAGTCTGCCCCCCCCCCCCTTATGTCTCCTCTTAAACTGCCCACTCTCCTGCTTTTGCCTCTCCCATACAAAGTAACTCTTTTATCTTCCTTCAACACATACAACAACACCTATGTTTTGAGCCAATTGGCAGAAAGGTTGATTGAAAATATCCAGAAGTCTGATGATGTGGCAGAATGACTAGCAAGTAAAAACAGAGGTAAAACAACATAGTGCACAACCATTATTTCAAATACAAGAACACAATTACCACACATGCATAGTTGCATACATCACATACTGTTTAGGTTATTCAGTCTCAAAGGGAGCAGATGAGGGACATTGAGGGTGAAGCTTACATTAATAGGAAAGTGGAATGATCTTATTCAAATATACCAAGAATCTCATTTCATCTCAGTGGTTTCAATTGAAAAGTTAAAATCAAAATTGTGTTCATAACCCCTGAACAGCCCAAGTTCAGATGATTTACAAACTCCCACAATGTCATTTAATGTATTGACTACATTATACACGAATGAAATAAATTCAGTAGGCTAACAAGTTTGAAGGTCTTGCATTTCACTGGGTGATTTTTATTCATAAAATTATTGGCGCTAAAATTACACCGACAAATGGATTACACGCATCAAATGCATATGTCTACAAGACTACAACTCAAGTCAGTTCCAGTAATATATAATAATGTAATTATCTCTTTGCCTTTGCTGGTATCTCTTGCCTTTCTCATCATCTTATATGTACAGAATTTATAAATTATATGACAGGAGATGAATCATGTGACAGAATATTTTCAAGGTTTTGTCACAAAATAGATGAAGATCACACCATATATGTCTGCCACGAGTGATCTAAGTATCTGACACTTATTTTGATATGTTAAATAGATTCTGTGACCCCAAAAACCTAGGTATAGAATCAAACAGCATGCTTCTAGGTTGATTAGTTGCCGAAATATAAGCTATTTTCTTTTTTGGTGGCCATCTTGGACGCCATCTTGGATTTGACCCTTTTAATTAACTCCGATTTTTTGGCTCCCACCCCAATTTTGACAAGAAGGTCCAAAGCAAACATTATGCCAAGTTTCATGCTTTTATCCGCCCGGTAACGGTAATTTCCCTAAGCCACCACACTAGTATAATGGGTATTAGGCATACATATCACAATACAGTGGTTTTGAAAATGATAATTAGTTCCCCTGTTTAATAGCAAGTTAGGATACCCCTGTGGTGCCTTGCAACAGCCAATAGCTAGCTTCATAAAACAAGATCAGGAAAGAGAGAGAGATAATAGTCTCAAGGTAGGCAAAGTTGGGCCTAATTCAATATAATTTGTATGAAATTATATTATTGTGAGTTAGTTTTAAATGCCTTGCCTCGAAATAGCCCACACCGGTGCTGATGGGGCGTAAGACACAAACTCACTCACTAGTTTTAAATGTCACCCAAATCTGTTCAAGACTGAATGCAGGTATACGGAGTAAGGAAGAGCGAGTGAGGGAGGAAGGAACGTACAGAGGTTGGAAGGAAGGGGAGCGAGGAAGGAAGGGGGGAGCATTGGGGGCTATAGATAGATAGATAGATAGATAGATAGATAGATAGATAGATAGATAGATAGATAGATAGATAGATAGATAGATAAGATAGATAGATAAGCGCTAGTGAGCAGTTTACTGGAATTAGCGCTATACAAATGCCTATTATTATTATTATTATTATAGATAGATAGATAGATAGATAGATCCTTACAGAAAATCAGATATGCAAATAGGAAGTAGATAGATATTCTATCTAAAAAAGCACCTAGAGTTTGAAGTGCTTGCATGTTATTTATTGAACATGATGATATAGTGCCATGACTTTATTGATGAAAACATAAAAGTTATTAAAATCATCTTGATTTAAATTTTCCCAAATTTGGCCTAGTATTACACTTTAATCCTACAACCCAAAGTTTTAACTTCATGGAAATTCTATCAGTGAACACCAGGGGAAAAGTGGCGCTTTAATCCTTCAATCCCATTGGCTGGTAGATTTCCCTGCCTTGCCTCTGGTTGAGACACAATCTGGAGTATGTTTATTGAATTTCTATGTAATATTAAGGCTTCAAAACTTGGTCACTGCTTAAGGTTAAATTTTGAAAGTTGTGTTTTTGGAATTAAAGTGCTATGTCTGCTTCATGTGGAAAGCAAATTAAGAATCACTGTTTTACAAAAAGTTGTTTGGGGCCAATGTTCAGGCCACTCAGTGAAATGGGGTTGTTCATTTCATTGTACTTTACTTGCATTAAAATTAAAATGACAATGACAGAGTTCAAATCATCTTAACTCATAATTAATGCCTGATCTTCCAATTTTTCACGAGCATTCCTTCCTATTAAGGCGGAAGGCCCCCCTTTCAAGTCCATCCGCCTTCTATCTTACTATTTATCTATCTTTCTAATTTCATTGTATTTATTATTTTCCCTCCAATTTACAAGCAGCTTGCTAGTTGCCTTTTATTTCGAGGATTTCATGATATTATTCGTGCATTCTTCAAATTCTTATGTACATATCTTCAGTATGGATATACTATAGATTAGGTCAACATTGCTATCAACCCATTCCATGTAAATCACTGCCCTTTTAATGTAATAGCAAATGGCTAGCTTTGATTCCGCGGATTCTTGTCATGGTTTGAGGTCTGCCCCTGTGCCTCAAAATCAGTAAGTCGTAGAGACATACCAATGGGGTCAAAACGTGCCCAAAGTCACGGGACATCTGCAGGACTCTTTTATTTCACATTCGCCTTACTGGTTCTTGAGATTCGTAATTTTAAAGTCATACCGCGTCACTAAAAACCAGGAATTTGAAGATTTAACACAGAAATAGCAATTGTACGGCAAAACATGAGGCAAAATGAGGTATTTTGTTCAACTCCCAGTTGATTTTTTTGCCACAAAAAGAACATGTGTACGGCCCACAAATTGAACACCGAATGGTTTCTCTCCGCTGTGTGATTTCATGTGTACACCTGGTTTAGGACAGATGTGTCATCCTTGTAGCAACAGCATCAATACAGGACGTAAAGCAAGGTCAATTGAAGCCCTCTGAAGCGTTTGACGCACCAGGAACACAGAATAAAGCTCTAAATACATTGATTTTGTGTTTGTTTTGCTTTTATTTGCCATTCAACGGGCGAAAAGACCCCAAAACAGGTGATTCTTGAAAACGCGCTAGGCCAGATGCCTTAACAGGCCATAATATTTCAAATTCAAGCCATCTCTACTGTAGATCAGTGACCCGCAGCCTCAATTACTTGCAGATGCCTCCATTCTAGCAGACCAGAGCAGACGACTCGCATTTGCCTCCTTGATAAAATAATTATCTCTGCTAGGAGACAGAGATCTTGTTGGTCCTGGCTTCCCAATAAGCGTGTCCCGTGTCAGTTTGTCATCTGTCAGTTTGTGATCTTTCTTCAATCACGCTTCAACTCACCTAACTGTCTGGCCCGCATAGTCCATAATTGCGTGCGCGAGTAATCTAGTGCCTGTAATCTGTCATTTGACACATTTCACTTCATTTCTTCTTTATCACTTCAAGAAGATCGATTGATCATGTCGACATGATCGACAGCACTTGGGGAAATAAGACTAGTTCCTGTTCTATCCGCTTGGTGCGCAGGTGATGCGCAAATCCTTAGTTACAGTCATGTCCACCAGGGGATCACGGAGGAGGAATGGGCTGGTGAGCGCTGCCATTTGCAAGCTTCTGTTTCTGTTTATCTTTATATTATGTCGAACAAGCATCCGGAATCATATTATCTATGCTTCGGAGAGTATATCAGGGAATTTATCACGTTTTAAAGCCAGTGCTGCTACAAATAGTGCGCGCATGAATCATACATATCTGCTGCGCATGCGTGTGCCCCAGCTTTATAAACAACAACAAACCAACGTGACATACATTCATCATCACACACAGCTGACCAGCACACTGCACTTCATTCAGACTTTACAAGTGGTTACCACTGTCATATGCACGCTCTGTTGTGACTATTGAACTAGAACCTGATGGTTGCGATGATGACTCTATTGAGAAAATAATATCAAAGTTGAAAAGCCGTCTTTCGTTTCTTAGAGTACATAGGCCTATATGATACCCATGAACACACAAACTGTCTGCCTTAACAAGAATCACAAGATTCAATAATAACAGCTTTAACATGCTCGGAAGTTGTTACCACTGTCTATATGTTGTGTCTGAAGGCCATAGGATCTCCATGGACAAAACCAACCAAGTCACTCACTGCTCAAATATGGACAATTAAAGACAATGAACCCTGAATGACAACAAGCTGTGTGACGGACATGGTCTTCATTCACTTCATTCACACTTAACAATTGGTTACCACTGTCTGTATGTTGTGTCTGGGGGCCATAGTATCTCCATGGACAAAACCAACCAAGTCACTCACTGCTCAAATATGGACAATTAAAGACAATCAACGCAGAATAACCACAAGCTGTGTGATGGGCCTGGAATAGTAAAAATGTAATGAGACCAATTCCCAACTAAGTAATAAAAAATTAATGCTGCCCGTGAAATCAGTAACTCTTGCGTTTTTCATTAATGAACAATCACTCTACCAATTAACCTAGTCCTTCTATAAATCACACCTATTTAAAGTTTTGCTAGCAGAGATACCTTTGTGCATCTCATGCACTCCATTCTAGTTCACTTCACAATGCAGCTTTTCCCAGATCTTTGCAACATGCAGGAGGCATTCTATTAAATTGCCACAAATTGTCCACCTACACTCATGGCAGTTCATCTCTGCTGCATAAACCCATAATATTTTCTTATTTCTCAACCAATGAGAGAAAGCCTGGTCGCCTTTTCCTGATTAGTGTATCATAAAACCACTGCCCTAGCAACCGTGCGGGCCCGCAGTGAATCAAAGCTGTGCTCTGATTGGTTGACAAATGCAATTTAATTACTTATTTAGGCTGTAGGCCACCAAATTACATGGAAATAGGTTAGATTGGGATAGAATAACATTACCATGGCTGACACATGGCTGTATGCCCAGAATTAGGCGGGAAACACAATTTTGTCACATTTTGAAGTGTTTGCTGCATTTTGATGTCTCTCTGATCCCCCCCCCCCAAATTGCAGACAGCAACACCCCCCCCCCCCATTTCTCATGCATATATGTCATTCCAGGCTGTCTCACAGGTCCCATAGGCCTACATGCTGCCATCGCGGCATTTAGCGGCAATTGCATGTTAAAAGATAGGAAAACGGGCATTCCGGTCAGAACTGCCTCGGAGGTACCTAGGCTAAATATCTTGATACATCACTGATCCACACTAGTAGAGCAGCATTTCCTGCAAAAATGAGGAATATCGCATCATTTCTCAGCCCGCGGAGTGCAAAAAACCTCCGTTTTCGCACTTTTCCAGAAAAAATTCCCCCGTCGCGGCAAATCCAGTTAGAGGCCCGGAAGTGGCTCTGAAAGTTGCCTTTGAGTCGGGCAAACACCTTGTAGCAGTTTGGTTGCCTTGCCTTTATTAGTCTGGTCGCTACAAGGGTAAATTCTTAGCCACTGACCTTGGTCAGTTACAGGGCTCTAGTGTACTATAATTAGCGTTCACCATCATAATGGTGAATGCTATTATTTTTGTAGATTTTTTTTAAATTATTATTAGCATTCACCATCATAATGGTGAATGCTATTATTTTTGTAGATTTTTTTATTTTTATTATTTTTCCGTCATTTTTCCGTCATTTTCGGTTGAGGAGACAGAGATCTTGTTGGTCCTGGCTTCCCAATAAGCGTGTCCCGTGTCAGTTTGTCATCTGTCAGTTTGTGATCTTTCTTCAATCACGCTTCAACTCACCTAACTGTCTGGCCCGCATAGTCCATAATTGCGTGCGCGAGTAATCTAGTGCCTGTAATCTGTCATTTGACACATTTCACTTCATTTCTTCTTTATCACTTCAAGAAGATCGATTGATCATGTCGACATGATCGACAGCACTTGGGGAAATAAGACTAGTTCCTGTTCTATCCGCTTGGTGCGCGGGTGATGCGCAAATCCTTAGTTACAGTCATGTCCACCAGGGGATCACGGAGGAGGAATGGGCTGGTGAGCGCTGCCATTTGCAAGCTTCTGTTTCTGTTTATCTTTATATTATGTCGAACAAGCATCCGGAATCATATTATCTATGCTTCGGAGAGTATATCAGGGAATTTATCACGTTTTAAAGCCAGTGCTGCTACAAATAGTGCGCGCATGAATCATACATATCTGCTGCGCATGCGTGTGCCCCAGCTTTATAAACAACAACAAACCAACATGACATACATTCATCATCACACACAGCTGACCAGCACACTGCACTTCATTCAGACTTTACAAGTGGTTACCACTGTCATATGCACGCTCTGTTGTGACTATTGAACTAGAACCTGATGGTTGCGATGATGACTCTATTGAGAAAATAATATCAAAGTTGAAAAGCCGTCTTTCGTTTCTTAGAGTACATAGGCCTATATGATACCCATGAACACACAAACTGTCTGCCTTAACAAGAATCACAAGATTCAATAATAACAGCTTTAACATGCTCGGAAGTTGTTACCACTGTCTATATGTTGTGTCTGAAGGCCATAGGATCTCCATGGACAAAACCAACCAAGTCACTCACTGCTCAAATATGGACAATTAAAGACAATGAACCCTGAATGACAACAAGCTGTGTGACGGACATGGTCTTCATTCACTTCATTCACACTTAACAATTGGTTACCACTGTCTGTATGTTGTGTCTGGGGGCCATAGTATCTCCATGGACAAAACCAACCAAGTCACTCACTGCTCAAATATGGACAATTAAAGACAATCAATGCAGAATAACCACAAGCTGTGTGACGGGCCTGGAATAGTAAAAATGTAATGAGACCAATTCCCAACTAAGTAATAAAAAATTAATGCTGCCCGTGAAATCAGTAACTCTTGCGTTTTTCATTAATGAACAATCACTCTACCAATTATCCTAGTCCTTCTATAAATCACACCTATTTAAAGTTTTGCTAGCAGAGATACCTTTGTGCATCTCATGCACTCCATTCTAGTTCACTTCACAATGCAGCTTTTCCCAGATCTTTGCAACATGCAGGAGGCATTCTATTAAATTGCCACAAATTGTCCACCTACACTCATGGCAGTTCATCTCTGCTGCATAAACCCATAATATTTTCTTATTTCTCAACCAATGAGAGAAAGCCTGGTCGCCTTTTCCTGATTAGTGTATCATAAAACCACTGCCCTAGCAACCGTGCGGGCCCGCAGTGAATCAAAGCTGTGCTCTGATTGGTTGACAAATGCAATTTAATTACTTATTTAGGCTGTAGGCCACCAAATTACATGGAAATAGGTTAGATTGGGATAGAATAACATTACCATGGCTGACACATGGCTGTATGCCCAGAATTAGGCGGGAAACACAATTTTGTCACATTTTGAAGTGTTTGCTGCATTTTGATGTCTCTCTGATCCCCCCCCCCCAAATTGCAGACAGCAACACCCCCCCCCCATTTCTCATGCATATATGTCATTCCAGGCTGTCTCACAGGTCCCATAGGCCTACATGCTGCCATCGCGGCATTTAGCGGCAATTGCGTGTTAAAAGATAGGAAAACGGGCATTCGGGTCAGAACTGCCTCGGAGGTACCTAGGCTAAATGTCTTGATACATCACTGATCCACACTAGTAGAGCAGCATTTCCTGCAAAAATGAGGAATATCGCATCATTTCTCAGCCTGCGGAGTGCAAAAAACCTCCGTTTTCGCACTTTTCCAGAAAAAATTCCCCCGTCGCGGCAAATCCAGTTAGAGGCCCGGAAGTGGCTCTGAAAGTTGCCTTTGAGTCGGGCAAACACCTTGTAGCAGTTTGGTTGCCTTGCCTTTATTAGTCTGGTCGCTACAAGGGTAAATTCTTAGCCACTGACCTTGGTCAGTTACAGGGCTCTAGTGTACTATAATTAGCGTTCACCATCATAATGGTGAATGCTATTATTTTTGTAGATTTTTTTTAAATTATTATTAGCATTCACCATCATAATGGTGAATGCTATTATTTTTGTAGATTTTTTTATTTTTATTATTTTTCCGTCATTTTTCCGTCATTTTCGGTTGAGGAGACAGAGATCTTGTTGGTCCTGGCTTCCCAATAAGCGTGTCCCGTGTCAGTTTGTCATCTGTCAGTTTGTGATCTTTCTTCAATCACGCTTCAACTCACCTAACTGTCTGGCCCGCATAGTCCATAATTGCGTGCGCGAGTAATCTAGTGCCTGTAATCTGTCATTTGACACATTTCACTTCATTTCTTCTTTATCACTTCAAGAAGATCGATTGATCATGTCGACATGATCGACAGCACTTGGGGAAATAAGACTAGTTCCTGTTCTATCCGCTTGGTGCGCAGGTGATGCGCAAATCCTTAGTTACAGTCATGTCCACCAGGGGATCACGGAGGAGGAATGGGCTGGTGAGCGCTGCCATTTGCAAGCTTCTGTTTCTGTTTATCTTTATATTATGTCGAACAAGCATCCGGAATCATATTATCTATGCTTCGGAGAGTATATCAGGGAATTTATCACGTTTTAAAGCCAGTGCTGCTACAAATAGTGCGCGCATGAATCATACATATCTGCTGCGCATGCGTGTGCCCCAGCTTTATAAACAACAACAAACCAACGTGACATACATTCATCATCACACACAGCTGACCAGCACACTGCACTTCATTCAGACTTTACAAGTGGTTACCACTGTCATATGCACGCTCTGTTGTGACTATTGAACTAGAACCTGATGGTTGCGATGATGACTCTATTGAGAAAATAATATCAAAGTTGAAAAGCCGTCTTTCGTTTCTTAGAGTACATAGGCCTATATGATACCCATGAACACACAAACTGTCTGCCTTAACAAGAATCACAAGATTCAATAATAACAGCTTTAACATGCTCGGAAGTGGTTACCACTGTCTATATGTTGTGTCTGAAGGCCATAGGATCTCCATGGACAAAACCAACCAAGTCACTCACTGCTCAAATATGGACAATTAAAGACAGTGAACCCTGAATGACAACAAGCTGTGTGACGGACATGGTCTTCATTCACTTCATTCACACTTAACAATTGGTTACCACTGTCTGTATGTTGTGTCTGGGGGCCATAGTATCTCCATGGACAAAACCAACCAAGTCACTCACTGCTCAAATATGGACAATTAAAGACAATCAACGCAGAATAACCACAAGCTGTGTGACGGGCCTGGAATAGTAAAAATGTAATGAGACCAATTCCCAACTAAGTAATAAAAAATTAATGCTGCCCGTGAAATCAGTAACTCTTGCGTTTTTCATTAATGAACAATCACTCTACCAATTAACCTAGTCCTTCTATAAATCACACCTATTTAAAGTTTTGCTAGCAGAGATACCTTTGTGCATCTCATGCACTCCATTCTAGTTCACTTCACAATGCAGCTTTTCCCAGATCTTTGCAACATGCAGGAGGCATTCTATTAAATTGCCACAAATTGTCCACCTACACTCATGGCAGTTCATCTCTGCTGCATAAACCCATAATATTTTCTTATTTCTCAACCAATGAGAGAAAGCCTGGTCGCCTTTTCCTGATTAGTGTATCATAAAACCACTGCCCTAGCAACCGTGCGGGCCCGCAGTGAATCAAAGCTGTGCTCTGATTGGTTGACAAATGCAATTTAATTACTTATTTAGGCTGTAGGCCACCAAATTACATGGAAATAGGTTAGATTGGGATAGAATAACATTACCATGGCTGACACATGGCTGTATGCCCAGAATTAGGCGGGAAACACAATTTTGTCACATTTTGAAGTGTTTGCTGCATTTTGATGTCTCTCTGATCCCCCCCCCCAAATTGCAGCCAGCAACACCCCCCCCCCCATTTCTCATGCATATATGTCATTCCAGGCTGTCTCACAGGTCCCATAGGCCTACATGCTGCCATCGCGGCATTTAGCGGCAATTGCGTGTTAAAAGATAGGAAAACGGGCATTCGGGTCAGAACTGCCTCGGAGGTACCTAGGCTAAATATCTTGATACATCACTGATCCACACTAGTAGAGCAGCATTTCCTGCAAAAATGAGGAATATCGCATCATTTCTCAGCCCGCGGAGTGCAAAAAACCTCCGTTTTCGCACTTTTCCAGAAAAAATTCCCCCGTCGCGGCAAATCCAGTTAGAGGCCCGGAAGTGGCTCTGAAAGTTGCCTTTGAGTCGGGCAAACACCTTGTAGCAGTTTGGTTGCCTTGCCTTTATTAGTCTGGTCGCTACAAGGGTAAATTCTTAGCCACTGACCTTGGTCAGTTACAGGGCTCTAGTGTACTATAATTAGCGTTCACCATCATAATGGTGAATGCTATTATTTTTGTAGAAAATTTTTTTTAAATTATTATTAGCATTCACCACCATAATGGTGAATGCTATTATTTTTGTAGATTTTTTTAGTTTTATTATTTTTCCGTCATTTTTCCGTCATTTTCGGTTGAGTTCAGGGTTGTCCTTTTGTGGATGGATAGTGCTAGGTGAGATATTATGATCCCCCAAATTTTTTTGACCTTGACCTATTTTTCAAGGTCAGAGGTCACGTCAAAGTTGGGATTTTTAAAGTGCTAACTTCAAAACTAATGAAGATAGAGGTCTGGATTTCAGTGTTATGTAACCCATCAATAGCTTGAACAATATCAACAAAAACATTATTCAATTTCATGAAGGGGTAATTACCCCAACCAATTAAGTTGACAAAACACCAATTTTTTTGCCGGACTTATTCTCAGAAACCGAAAATGGTAGGATGATGCTGACAAGTGTATTATGTTCCCTAGAGATGGTTCCATGGTAAGTGGTATTTCATTTTTGGATCACTCATTTTGTTTGGGAGATATTCAACTTTCAATTTCCATAGATTTACAATTTTTTGGTATCCGTTGCGGCTGACAAAATAAAGCACAGCTAGCACGGTGCCAGGTAAGTGTCACAATTGCTGTTAGATGTGTCACATGTATGAAGTCAAAACGAAGTCAAAACGAAGTCAATGTAAAGTCAATATAAAGTCAATATTAAGTCAATTTAAAGTCATTTCATTTTAATTTCATTTCATTGAACATTTCATTGAACATTTCATTGAACATTTCATTGAACATTTCATTGATCATTTCATTGATCATTTCATTGATCATTTCAATGAGTGATAAAATGGTGAATGCTCATTCCCAGTTGCACTGGGAATATCTAATGTCTAGTTAGCATTCACAATCATAATGGTGAATGCTATTATTAGACTAGCAGGGCTAGTCTTTAGGGATACTAGGTGTCGTCCAGTTCCGAGTCTACCATCTCCATGGCAACCACAGTAGTAGTACTGTCTATTTACACAAGGTGGCTACACTTTCTTCTTCTTCTTATTGGGAGTTCTCTCCTGTGTTTTGGAGCTCCCCTATTGATAGTTATGATATGGTCAATGATGTCAATCAATGTTAGTCAGTGATGTCAGCCGGGATATCAACCAGTGATATCAACAAGTGATGTCAGCCACTGATGTCAGCCACTGATGTCAGACGGTGATGTCAGCCACTGATGTCAGCTGGTGATGTCAGCCACTGATGTCAGTCGGTGATGTCAGCCACTGATGTCAGCCACTGATGTTAGCCACTGATGTCAGCCAGTGATGTCAGCCAGTGATGTCAGCCGGTGATGTCAGCCACTGATGTTAGCCAGTGATGTCAGCCAGTGATGTCAGCCAGTGATGTCAGCCACTGATGTCAGCCGGTGATGTCAGCCACTGATGTCAGTCGGTGATGTCAGCCACTGATGTCAGCCAGTGATGTCAGCCACTGATGTCAGTCGGTGATGTCAGCCAGTGATGTCAGCCAGTGATGTCAGCCACTGATGTCAGCCACTGATGTTAGCCACTGATGTCAGTCGGTGATGTCAGCCGGTGATGTCAGCCGGTTATGTCAGCCGGTTATGTCAGCCACTGATGTCAGCCACTGATGTCAGCCGGTGATGTCAGCCACTGATGTCAGTCACTGATGTCAGCCACTGATGTCAGCCGGTGATGTCAGCCGCTGATGTCAGCCGCTGATGTCAGCCACTGATGTCAGCCACTGATGTCAGCCGGTGATGTCAGGCACTGATGTCAGCCGGTGATGTCAGCCACTGATGTCAGCCAGTGATGTCAGCCGGTGATGTCAGCCGGTGATGTCAGCCACTGATGTCAGCCACTGATGTCAGCCACTGATGTCAGCCACTGATGTCAGCCGGTGATGTCAGCCGGTGATGTCAGCCGGTGATGTCAGCCGGTGATGTCAGCCACTGATGTCAGCCACTGATGTCAGCCGCTGATGTCAGCCGCTGATGTCAGCCGCTGATGTCAGCCACTGATGTCAGCCACTGATGTCAGCCACTGATGTCAGCCGGTGATGTCAGCCGGTGATGTCAGCCGGTGATGTCAGCCGGTGATGTCAGCCTCTGATGTCAGCCACTGATGTCAGCCTCTGATGTCAGCCTCTGATGTCAGCTGGTGATGTCAGCCGGTGATGTCAGCCGCTAATGTCAGTCGCTGATGTCAGTCGCTGATGTCACTGCTGTCAGCCACTGATGTCAGCTGGTGATGTCAGCCACTGATGTCAGCCGGTGATGTCAGCCACTGATGTCAGCCGGTGATGTCAGCCACTGATGTCAGCCAGTGATGTTAGCCACTGATGTCAGCCACTGATGTCAGCCACTGATGTCAGCCACTGATGTCAGCCACTGATGTCAGCCAGTGATGTCAGCCGGTGATGTCAGCTGGTGATGTTAGCCACTGATGTCAGCCGGTGATGTCAGCCACTGATGTCAGCCGGTGATGTCAGCTGGTGATGTCAGCCGGTGATGTCAGCCGGTGATGTCAGCCGCTGATGTCAGCCGCTGATGTCAGCCACTGATGTCAGCCACTGATGTCAGCTGGTGGTCAGCCATTGATGTCAGCCACTGATGTCAGGTGGTGATGTCAGCCATTGATGTCAGCTGGTGATGTCAGCCGGTGATGTCAGCCACTGATGTCAGCCGGTGATGTCAGCCAGTGATGGGGTGAACAAACTGCGGATCGACCCCCTGCTAGTTTTGCATATGGAAATATGCTCCCGTCTAGTTTTTGTAGATTTTTTTATTATTTTTATTAGCATTCACCATCATTATGGTGAATGCTATTATTTTTGTAGATTTTTTTATTTTTATTAGCATTCACCATCACTGTGGTGAATGCTATTATTTTTGTAGATTTTTTAATTTTTATTATTATTTTTCCGTCATTTTCGGTTGAGTTCAGGGTTGTCCTTTTGTGGATGGATAGTGCTAGGTGAGATATTATGATCCCCAAAATTTTTTTGACCTTGACCTATTTTTCAAGATCAGAGGTCACTTCAAAGTTGGCATTTTTGGAGTGCTAACTTCTAAACTAATGAAGATAGAAATGTCTGGATTTCTCTGTAATATTACCCATCACTAGTACAAACAATATCAACCATCAAATTTGTAATTTTCGAAAAGGGGTAATTACCCCAACCCATTTAGTAGTTTACCCTTTGCCGTTCTTCTTCTCAGAAACCGGATATGGTAGGATGATTCTGACAACTGAATTGTGTTGCTAAAAGATAGTTCTAGGTCTGCAACAACTTTTATATTTGATCACTCAAGGGGTTTTTGAGATATTGAACTTTCAAATTTTAATAATTTCACCAAAAATTTAAAATGTTGAAAATTTTGAGTTTGAATGAAGGGAAATTCTTGAAACTTTATATGGAAATAGCCTAATGCATAAAAAAGTATGTTGCAAAAAATGAATGACCTTGACCTAGATTTCAGAATTGTCATTTTTATAAATTTGGTCAATTTGCTACAGATGAGGTTCCAGCTAACTTCTAAACTAATAAAGATAGAAATGTCTGGATTTCAATGTATCATTACTGATCATAAGCATAAGCAATATCAATCATCAAGTTTGTCATTTTCGAAAAGGGGTAATTACCCCAACCCATTTAGTAGTTTACCCTTTGCCGTTCTTCTTCTCAGAAACCGGAAATGGCAGGATGATTCTGACAACTGAATTGTGTTGCTTAAAGATAGTTCTAGTGCTGCAGCAACTTTCATATTGATCACTAAAGGGGTTTTTGAGATATTGAACTTTCAAATTTTGATAATTTCACCAAAAATTTAAAATGTTGAAAATTTTGAGTTCGAATTAAGGGAAATTCTTGAAACTTTATATAGTAATAGCCTAATGCCTAAAAGAGGATGTTATGAGAAATGAATGACCTTGACCTTAAAATTGTAATTTTTATAAATTTGGCCAATTTGCTTCAGATGTGGTTCCAGCAAACTTCTAAACTAATAAAGATAGAAATGTCTAGATTTCAATGTATCATCCATCCAAACAAAGAGAGAGTGTATCTGGGTCAACGACAAATATCCCTTTTCTGAGACACGTAGGTGTCCCACAACTGTCAAAATGGCACTGGGCACCTAAATAATTGTTCTGCCCAAAGTGGGCTACTTTTGGCAGTTCAACACTGCCTAAATAGGCCTACCTGTCAAATCCACGGCAAACTTTTCATGCATCTGAGACTCGATCCGCCATCATGACGCTCTGTTATGCTCACGTGTCGTGACGTCATTGCTGTAATTATGCAGCCATGACGTCATAAGCAATGCGTAGTGCACGTGCATCTCCTCCTAACCTGGAGAGTTCCTAATATTGCCGAAAATGTGACAAACATCGCCAAAAATGTGACAAACATCGCTGAAAATGTGACAAACATCGCCGAAAATGACAAACAATTCCCAAAATGTCGTGTTTGTTTTTATGATCTGCTATAGCAACACATTGCACCTACATGTAACACATTGTAAGGGGCCGACCAGATGATCTTGGGGGGGGGGGGGAGGATGGATCTTTGTTGAAAAAAAGTAAGTTTTCCCCCTGACACTGACAAAAAAAAGATTTTTTTTTTCTACCTGTAGCAAGGCTACCGTTAACATGCGATAAAGTTTACGCAAAAAAAAAGTTCTTGACTCTTCAGAAACGAAAAAAAAAATCTATCCCGCCAGTAAAATCTTTTGACCCCCAAATCATTTATGGTCGTCCCCTAAAATAGCTTAAAATTGAATGTGACCCTGCGGGTTTTTCTAGTTACTCATCATAAGGATAAGCAATATGAATCATCAAGTTTGTCATGGTCCAGCAGTATTTCATTTGTGGATAACGGACTTCGTTTTGGAGATATTCAACTTTCAATTTCCATAGATTTAAAATTTTTTGGGTGGCAAAATAAAGCACTGCTAGCACTGTGACAGGTAAGTGTCACAATTGCTGTTAGATGTATCACATGTATGAAGTCAATATGAAGTCAATATGAAGTCAATAATGAAGTCAATAATGAAGTCAATATGAAGTCAATATGAAGTCAATATGAAGTCAATATGAAGTCAATATGAAGTCAATATGAAGTCAATATGAAGTCAATATAAGTCAATGTAGTCAATATAGTCAATAAAGTCAATGTAAAGTCAATAAAGTCATTTAAAGTTAATATTAAGTCAATATAAAGTCAATTGTGAGTCATTTGTGGTGAATGCTCATTCCCAGTTGCACTGGGAATATCTATTATCTAGTTATTTTTATTGCTCCGCTGGAGGCGGTGTATTGTGAGGGTGCCCATATTCTGGGAGATCTTCATGTGGGTTTGTGTGTTTGTTAATCGACTCCAGCAAATACTACATTTCATATCTAGCTGTCCTTTGGCAGAATCTCTTTTTTCCTCTCCCAGCATACCTGATTAAATTCTGGTAGCTATTCATGCCTGCTTTACTGAGAAATGACAACTTTGTCAATTGCATCCTCTACAGTGCAGTCTATCCACAGCACATTGATGTATGTGACATTTTTACAGCAGATGTCCTCACTAGTTTCACTGAAGGTGTCACCACTAGGACTGTGGTGAAAAACACAGATGGTACTAGGAGCAATTAATGGAAGCTACAAACTCAATTACAGAGGATCCAAGAGGTTTCATGCCCATGAAATGTCTTGTTTGTTGCCACAGTCAAAGACTGAGAGATAAATAAAAATCTTCATGGGAAAAGCCATGTAAGTGTTTTGCTCAATTGAGCTATGTGCCATGCATTTGAACTCGTTTTTCATGCAGAAACATCAAAACATTATCATGCCATTCACCTGACTGCACGACACTCTTCATTCATTTGTGACTAAATTGGGTGAAGTGTTACATGTTGACCAACAACCCAAGGGTTTCGACCTAAACCCTATCAACACATGACCATAATATGCTTCCTTTAAAAAGTCTGTGTTTTTTCTAGGTCTTTTCCCATCAGTTGTGACATTTAATCCAGGGCATTTACTGCATTCAATTTCTTCCAACAATGATAAGTATTAACATTTAAGCCTTAACAAGCTGCTTCAAATGGTGCAACATTTTACAGTAATGGAAGTTGTGAAACTGCAAATTTAAGTGGACAGCGGAGCATGTGCTCTCCGAGCGCCTTTCTAGTTATTATTTTTCCGTCATTTTCGGTTGAGTTCAGGGTTGTCCTTTGGTGGATGGATAGTGCTAGGTGAGATATTATGATCCCCCAATTTTTTTGACCTTGATCTATTTTTCAAGGTCAGAGGTCACGTCAAAGTTTGGATTTTTGAAGGGCTAACTCCGAAACTAATGAAGATAGAGAGGTCTGGATTTCAGTGTTATGTAGACCATCAATAGCTTGAACAATATCAACAAAAAGATTATTAAATTTCATTAAGGGGTAATTACCCCAACCGATTAAGTTGACAAAACACCAATTTTTTTGCCGGACTTCTTCTCAGAAACCGAAAATGGTAGGATGATGCTGACAAGTGTATTACGTTCCCTAGAGATGGGTCCAGGGGAAGTAGTATTTCATTTTTGGATCACACACTTTGTTTTGGACATATTCAACTTTCAATTTCCATAGATTTTCAATTTTTTGGTATCAGTTGCGGCTGGCAAAATAAAGCACAGCTAGCACCGTGACAGGTAAGTGTCACAATTGCTGTTAGATGTGTCACATGTATGAAGTCAATATGAAGTCAATATGAAGTCAATATGAAGTCAATATGAAGTCAATATGAAGTCAATATGAAGACAATATGAAGTCTATAGGAAGTCTATAGGAAGTCTATATGAAGTCTATATGAAGTCTATATGAAGTCTATATGAAGTCTATATGAAGTCAATGTAAAGTCAATGTAAAGTCAATGTAAAGTCAATGTAAAGTCAGGCGTGGGTTCGAATCCCACCCCGGAACTCAATTTAGTCCGAGCCCATGGGACATTAAATGGAGGCGGGTTGTATCCAGTGTTCTGTGCTGGGGCAACTGAAAGACCCTGGGCATCCCTGAATTAATAGGGTATGTGCCAGACTCCCAGTCTTCTCATCTCATCATCATACGGCGATCGCCTGCCTCGATATAGCCCACTAAGGTGCTGCAGAGGCGTAAAACACAAACAAACAAACAATGTAAAGTCAATGTAAAGTCAATGTAAAGTTGATATATAGTCATTACAAAGTCAATTTAAAGTCATTTCATTAAAATTTCATTTCATTGATCATTTCATTGATCAATATGAAGTCAATATGAAGTCATTCATTATAATTTCATTTCATCGATCATTTCATTGATCATTTCATTTGATTGATAAAATGGTGAATGCTCATTTCCAGTTGCACTGGGAATATCTAATGTCTAGTTATTATTGTTAATGCATTGTCATATTATGAATATCATATATATGGATGTGAATAAGATACAATGCAATTATTTTGTTTAAACTAGCCCAATTTTAATGCGAAAATATGAGATGAAGGCAGGGGATGTATGTATTTAATGTTTAACAATCAAAATGTGAGCTGCAGCAGCAGTTCGATTTTTTTACATTTTAATACGAATATTATGAATAAGTACCCACTTCTCTTAACAACAATCATAAATAACCAGTTAACTTGTAATAGAACTGAACCTTATAAAAGGAATGTGAAAACGAGTCATCATTTTCCCAATTCTTCAACAAAACTAAACTTTTTCTGCCAAGTTAGGCCTACTTCACCACTGATGGCACACAGTACCTCAATGCCTGTCTAATTTTTGACATCCAGTATCTGATATCAGTTCAGTATTTGAGGCATTGGGGACATGCAGTGCTGCATCAGCAGTACATGGCTCAGTGCTTCATTGCAGCAATGAAATTGTTCCGAAACTGAAATAACTCAAATAAATTTGTTTAAATCTGTACTTTACATGGTCATCTAACCGGTATATTTTTGACTATGCATTATATTATGTCTTATATCCATACAAGGGGCCTATGTGATATGGTCATTGAACAGATTTTTGAAAGAGTATTGCTAAATGGTAGATTGCAAACTGCGATACCTTACTGACAGTGTTATTTTAACCTTTTCAGCCATTTTATTACCATCATGATTTAAATCATGATTTTTATTGAGCGATTTAAATTGTGATTTAAATCAATGATTTAAATCGAGTGATTTAAATCCAGCAACCCTGGGAGGGGGAGGGGAATTGGGGAAGGAAGTTGAAACTTGTTTATTTCTAATTCTTTTATTGTTTTATTTCTTCAGGCGCCTGGAGGTGAAAGAAAAAAAACAGGTTCGCTGTTTTTTACCGCAGCTGATAGCAGAACTAATGGGAGCCTGCAACCTGAGTGCCGAAGACACTCACGAGTTTCTGAACACCTATCACGAAACTAAACGTTTTGGAATTGGGGTAGTTGGCGTCAAGGTATGTGTAGAAACTTTCAAAATTTGCAATTCTTGTGCTCGCTATTTATGATGGAACGATTCGCCAATTGTCGTCGACGATCGTCGCCAGCATTCCGATCATCTGATTTGTCATGATCAGAGCATTGGTTTCAACAGCACATTCGTTTTAGGAGACATGTTGTGTGCTGGGTCTGACATTTTAAGGACCATGGAACCAATTTTTAATGGAGTTGTTTACACACCGCCATTTTTTGTAGTTAGTGAGAAAGTGTATGAGAGAGTGGGTGAGAGGGTGTAAACTTTAGGCGGGAAATTCAAAATTGAAGAACAAAATCTGAAATAACTCTTTGCTTATTTCAAATAATCTCCTAATTGTTAAATTGCCCGCAACTGGAGATACAGAGCTTTCATTGCGGCCTACTTGTATTGATCTCAAATAATTCTAAGTACCGTAATATGGGGTGAATTGGGACACTGGGGTGAATTGGGACAGAACAGGGAAACATTTTATTTGCTAAAAAAGCATCTATTTCTACTTGCCTTAGGAATTTGATTTTTGGCACATTTTTAGTGAACATACCAGCGCATATTGTGTTAGAATTTCGTACTTCTATCTGCAGGCAGTGAGGAGCTGCAGGACCTTAAAGTTGGCGCTGCAGGAATGCTTTTTTACAACCTGGTCAAAACTTTGCTTGTATCATATGAAGTATAAATACTATAGCCACCAAACTTTCAGCAAGCTTTAAAATCTGTCTAATGTGTTTTTAGGAGACCATAATTAAAGACTAGATATGGGATTGTGTTTGTTTGGTCCTGGGTTCAGATCCAGATCTATGGCAAAGTTTCGGGATTGAACAAAATAAACCTACTTATTTTCATTTGATTGTGCTGGCGTGGCTTTTTGATGAATATTATTTAACTTGGCATCATCTATACTGGATTTAGTCCAGAATTATCAATCACGAGCAAAATTTGAAGAAAATTACAGTTTTCAAATGTTTTCTGTCATTTATCATATTTTTATAAATCTGCACATTATCAATGAAATTGATTTCAGATTTTCTTCAAATTTTTAACCGACCTAACGTCGGTTATTAGAGGGGGGTAGGTAGTGAAAGGGGACTCCTGTAAACGATGTCCATGTGTCCATGTAAACATTTCTTGTCAACATGTGTGTAAAAGTCCATTTGTGACCTTAGTTTTCAACTTAGAGTAATGAAATTTGGTACAGGCGTGGTACAATGGGCATGAATCTGGGACATGTCGAGAAATCCAAGATGGCTGCCATTTTGGCGGCCATTTTGGCAGCCATCTTACTTCATTCTTGAACTGCCCATTGTGACCTTAATATTTCACTTACAGTTATGAAATTTGGTACAGGTATGAGACTCTGGGCATGGATTAGGAACATGTTGAGAAATCCAAGATGGCTGCCATTTTGTGGCGGCCATTTTGGCAGCCATCTTTCTTCATTCTTGAACTGCCCATTGTGACCTTAATATTTCACCTACAGTTATGAAATTTGGTACAGGTATGAGACTCTGGGCATGGATTGCGAACATGTTGAGAAATTCAAGATGGCTGCCATTTTGTGGCGGCCATTTTGGCAGCCATCTTTCTTCATTCTTGAACTGACCATTGTGACCTTAATATTTCCCTGACACTTATGAAATTTGGTACAGGTATGGGACTCTGGGTATGGATTGTGAACATGTTGAGAAATCCAAGATGGCGGCCATTTTGTAGTGGCCATTTTGGCAGCCATCTTGGCAGCCATCTTTCTTCATTCTGAACTGCCCATTGTGACCGTAATATTTCACTTACAGTTATGAAATTTGGTACAGGTATGGAACTCTGGGTATGGATTGGGAACATGTCAAGATTCCAAGATGGCAGCCATTTTGTGGTGGCAATTTTGGCAGCCATCTTTTTTTATTTATTGAACTGCTAATAGTGACCTCAATATTAGTGACCTCAATGTTTCGCTTAGAGTTATGAAATTTGGTACAGGTATGGGCCTGTGGGTATGGATTGTGAACATGTTGAGAAATCCAAGATGGCGGCCATTTTGGCAGCCATCTTTCTTGATTTCTTGAACTGCCCATTGTGACCTCAATATTTTGCTTAGAGTTATGAAATTTGGAACAGGTATGTGGCTGTGGGTATCAGTCGGGAACATGTTGAGAAATCCAAGATGGCAGCCACTTTTTGGCAGCCATTTTGGCGGCCATCTTTTGTCATTCTTGAACTGGCCATTGTGACCTTAATATTTCACTTACAGAAATGAAATTTGGTACAGGTATTGCCCTGTGGGTATGGATGAGGACCATGTCGAGAAATCCAAGATGGCGGCCATTTTGGCAGCCATCTTTCCTTTTTTTTTTAGAAATCTGTTCAAACTGCATTGATTCTATACTAATAGTCTAGCATCTTCCAATCAACTATTTCTCCTATCTTCCAATATCAGTTGCTCAGTGGTTTAAGCAATGGCACCTTCAATTTCATTGCGCTAGGTCGGTTTTGAATCCGCGGATTCTTGTTGTTGTTGCTTATTTAACTTGTTTTCTAATGTTTATTCACAAGTTGCAATCACTCAAAGAAGGTAAGGAGTTTTTATTGTGGAAATAATGGAGTGTCCCGATTCACCCCAAAGTGAGGGGTGAATTGGGACAGTAGTTTTCTGGGCCCTGATCATTGGAAATTTAAGATATCACTTGATGCTCCAGGGGATAGTTAGACCTTTTGGGACACAATTTGACACCATATTTCGATTTCTGGGTTGATTTGTGGCCATTCTATAGCAGAAAAACGGCCAAAACTGTCCCGATTCACCCCATATTACGGTACTCCTTTCATCAATGAAATGAAATCTATCAATGAAACGAAATTGATCAATGAAATGAAATTGATCAATGAAATGAAATTGATCAATGAAATGAAATTGATCAATGCAATGAAGTGAAATTGATCAATGAAATGAAATTGATCAATGAAATGAAATTGATCAATGAAATGAAATGGATCAATGAAATGAAATGGATCAATGAAATGAAATTGATCAATGAAATGAAATTGATCAATGAAATGAAATTGATCAATGAAATGTAATAGAAATGATCATTGAAATGATCAGTGAATGATCAATTGTGAAGAAAATCATCCTATTAAATCAAAAGTTATAGACATTTACCCCATTTAGGGTAATCAACCCCATTTGCCATTTTTATCACATTAAATGAATCCAAATCACTAATTCTACAAACACACCAATTTTCATCACAATCACTTCATTCCAAAACAAAATTTTAACTATTTTCAATTTTTGGTGTAATTATCTGAATTTGAAAATTCATTATCTGAAAAACCCCTTAAGTGATTAATTTCAAAGTTGTTGCTGCACTAGAACTATCTTTTGGCAACACAATCCAGTTATCAGCATTGTCCTACCATTTCTGGTTTCTGAGAAGAAGAACGGCAAAGGGAAAACTACTAAAGGGGTTAGGGTAATTACCCAGGGCCGGCTCTACCATTAGGCCTATTAGGCGGTCGCCTAGGGCGCAGAGCAAAGAGGGGGCGCACAGAGCAAGGAGGCATGTACACGTGTAACCACATGCACAAACTTTTCTTTGCATAGTATTTAACACATAAAATGAAAGGCGAGAGAAATGGTATTTATTCAAGAAAATTAATAAGACTTGAATATTTGCAAGAAGTCATGCACTTGTGCAAAGTTCAGATATACTGTGATTCCATTTTTAACGGAGTGACCGCGAATGCGGGTCACCCGTTTAACCCATGGTTGAGCATTATATGGCATTTTGTGTATTGGATTGTGCAAAGTTTTTAAAATGGATTTCGAGAGTTTGCAATGGAAATATGGTGAAGAGAATTAAATGGCAATTTGCTTGTGTGGTAAAATACTTGTACACAGGCTTGTGCCATGGAAGGTGATGAAAATGCTACTTTACATTCGTTGTGGATTAGCATTGCTGCCATGACAGGCAGGAAAAACAAGTGACAGGAGTTACCTGGTTTGGGGGCTTGCAAGGGGATTTACTAAACATAACGTGCACAAGGCACTTTAAAGCAGACCTCGTGGCATGCAGTTTTTCTGTACAATTGCAATTGAAAACGTTTTCTTTATTTTGTAATGAATTGCTCAATTATAATAACAATGTGTCAGCCAATTAAACGTCACACCTTTGCAGCACAATGATATAGCTGTTATGTATTTAGTGCTAGAGAACGTCTTCTGCACATTGTTCATACCTGCAGAGCTTGCTTTATTATAATCAGATCATTCTTCCGTGTCACTGTAATTCACAAATAAAGTCACAACACGGAAATATGAAGTTATTGGTCCCTAATTGGTAAACAATCAGTAGCAATGCACATGTCACAGTTGACTGAACACTTTGCTCAGACCTATGCCTTGTTTGGTTAACCCCCTTGGAGATAAGAGGGGGGGGGGCATATGATGTCATTCATTGCTACAGCATTGGGTTGAATGGATTTCCCTTGCCAGAGAGTTTATTATGGGATTAACATGTACCAAAAGTTGATCACTTCACGTGGAGGCCCATCACATGATACATGGTAAATGACATTATGATTGAAGAAGGCAGGCAGCAGAAACTTGACCCACAAGATATGGCAGAATTTCAATCTCATAGGCAGCTCCTCTACGAGGTCTGCCAAAAAGCGGGCTGGGCCGTAGAGGGTAGCGGGTAGACACTAATACAACAGGTCTAGACACTGATACAACACCACCCGCTACCCCAAACAGGTAGCTTCATCTGCTACATTGTTTCCGCTGCATTATCCGCTATCTACATAACCACTGAATGTACAGAAATGGCAGACCCCATTTTGGAAAGCTGAGATGATTATCGATTTTATTATGGCAATATAACAGTTGTGTTTTCTATTTTATGAATAATAGCAGAGTGAAAACAGCCAAGGAAAATATAGAATGGCCCCTGAAATTGAGAAAAATTTAGATTACCTTACAGCGAATCCATTTTCAATATGCACCACAGCACAGTGAATCAGTGATATGATAGATAGACAGATAGATAGATAGACAGACAGACAGATAGACAGCTAGACAGCTAGACAGATAGATAGATAGATAGATCGATACTATCTAGATAGATAGATACTATCTAGATAGATAGATACTATCTAGATAGATAGATTCTATCTAGATAGATAGATACTATCTAGCAATAGATAGATGCTATCTAGATAGATAGATACTATCTAGATAGATAGATAGATAGATAGGCCTGCTCTTGAATACCATTAACAGATTTTCATTTTTAACGAGTTTTCGGTACGAAAACTCGTTATACTAGTCACTTATGTGGAGAGAGCGATTGATACGATATATTGACGCACCTTTATTGTGTGAAATAATAACTTGTTATGATGTAGCAAGTTGTTTCAATTGGTAATCTAGACATCGTAGATTTGTGCGCATCAACGTTTTTCTGTTGTTCTTGAGTTATTTAGCATTGTATCAAAAGAAATAGCCTATTAACAGTGCAGACATCACAAAAACGTCTGTTTTGGGTCAACATTTTGATGTTTTGACGAAATGTCAACTGATTCAAACGAACAGCACTTACCACTGTGGCATAATATCAAAAATTCCAGAAAAATGTATGAGGAACACACAGTTCGTGATCTATCCCAATCCCATTCAGCATCAGACAATAGCAGAGAAAGGCTGTAGGCCCGATTACAGATTTATAGTTTAGTACAATTGGCATCTTCTCTGTTGATGGTCGAGATCACAGCAAAACAGGAAACAGAAATGTTGAATAAATTACCCTACTGCCCTCTGATTGGCTGAAACAGATGAGATTTTTCCCGATTTTGTTTTGCCTCTTCTCTTTGGGTTAGAATAACAATTTTAGGCATTTTGGAATCGCAAAATTTTTCTTTATCTGCCTACTTGGTTTCATTGAAATATCTCTTTTCATTGCCGAGAATTCGTTAAAAAAGCACATAGAAGATTGACACGGCAGGTTAATACAAAGTAAAAATTAATTAAAAATCAAGAAATGTTTTTTTTCGTTCTTATAATGACATTTTCATAATCGAGATTTTTTGGTCTCTCAGTCAATCTTTATTTTATTGAAATATCTCTTTTCGTTGCCGAGAATTCGTTGAAAACACACACATAAACAAGTTTTTAAATGTAGGCCTAGCCTACTCGTGAATCTGTTAATGACAGACCCAACAAATTTAGTAATTACTAGTCTAGATATTTGACCTGTGCCTCTTAATTGAATTATACAGAAGTAGGTAAATTACAATTGAGTCAACCAACAGAAATCTATCTATCTAATCTATCTAGCTATCCACATATCTATGTGCTTTGTAGCCAGTGGTGGGCATTAACTGGTTAAAACGTTAATTAAGTTAATAACTTCCGTTAGTTAACTACAATTTCGTTGATTAATGAAGTCCCTTGATTTTAGTGCAAAATGCTGCAAAAAAGACACATTTTTGCGTAAAAAAGACTTCAGTAGACAAAAGATAGCTAAATAGTGAAACCCAGACAGACATTGTCTGAGTTTCTTTGTCTGGAAAGTTAAACTGTGCCTCTTTTTGAGAGAGATGAGCCTCATTCTGGTACAAGTACTTGTAGTTAATATTTTTCGGATATTGTTAGTAAGGCTTATTTTTATCGAAGTAAAAAAAAAAAACTTAACTTTTAACTTTAACTTCAGTTCACTTGGCCAGAATTTTAACTTGTAAGTTTGATTAACTTATTAGCTGTCAATTCAACTGACATTTTTTGTTAACTTGCCCAACACTGTTTGTAGAGCTCTATAGATCTATCTTGTAGCCTGTAAATAGACCAGTACAGCTAGCTACCCCAAATCTGTGGCCCAGCCAATGGTTTCACCCCATTTAGTCACGTGATAGGGGGTAACAGAGCAGTGACCAAAACTCCGACAAACAAACCCCAGTAGCATACAGGCTGCAATGGGATAACCAATGTTTTTGCCTCTTAAAATTCCTTTTTGTGTCCTCGGGGGGAACCCCCCGAAGAGGACACATTGTTTTCAAAGCCACTTCCCGTCAACTACACAACTTGGTGTTTTCAGAAAAACGTTTCACAGGCCAAATGACAATCACAATGCATGTATCCTAGTGATCATAATGGTACTTGAGCTTCCCTACCTAAAGTTTCCTGCCTCTCCATCCTTTATTTACTTCATGCAAGCTATTTTGTTCGATGGCTCAATCACCTTATAAACCCCTTCTGCAAAAACCGGCTCTGTGTTGTGCTGTTTATCCGTAAGGGGTAGTACTGATATTACCAGACTGATGCGCCACCTGGCTGGTAACTGTAAGCAAAGACAAACTCTCTCCCAGCACTCCTATACTTTGCCTATGTAAGTGAGTCAGGGTGGCCCAGTTCAGCCTTTACCCCTTTTTAAACGACCTATCGGCGTTTATTAGAGGATGGCAAAGGCGGTCGGGAAGTGATAAGGGAAAAGGGGATTGAAAGTGGGTTGTCTGCTTTTGACTAATTATGAGATTGGCCTGAAAGTTGGCAAATGACAAACTGTGTAAATTTTTCATTTGACCATTTATATGTGATACAAATGAAGTTCTGGCATAGCAATGACATCTGTGTATGTTGTTATTTCATTAGTTTCATAGTTATTTCTGTGGAACTTCTAAATGTTTGCCTCTTCAAATGTTTGCCATGTTTGCTGTTTACCTAGTAGTAGTAGCAGGCTGACCAATGAGGGAACTGGGTGTAGGTCATGTGACACCAACTTGTAACCACATGGACTCTACCATTTTGGGTGGGGGGGGGGGAGGAGGGTAGGATTCCACAATCTTGTGAGTGGAGGCAACTTACCTAAAAACATACAAATTTCATGAGGTCTGCTTTGTGTTGAGAGGTTATTAGGGAACATTAAGCCACACTAGTTTTGGGAAGCTGGTATTGATAGCATGAAATGAAAGAACTCTCCCAAGTTAATGCAAATGTTGCCCTGCCCTTCCCAAAACACTGGATGTTGACTTTTGGAACCACTGGAGTGGAACCATTTTCCCAGAATCATGTGCAGGACAACAAGAGTTATAGTGAGAGCCAATGGTGGGCTCAGGCCTCAGTACTAATTAATGAAGTCCAGCATTACAGCTAGTGGAGCACCTGCCACCTCGTGGATGTTGTGGATTTCTTTGGATGTTGATTTGATCAAATTATTCTTTATTCAATTGGAACATGTTTATTGCACATTGTTTGAAATCAAATAATAGATAAATTTATAAATGGTTGTTCAAATAAATTGAAATGGATAGTTTTTCAGCTCAGTCTATATACATGAGGTCTGAAAATACAGCTGAGACTGTTCAGCCTCAGCACTTCATTGAGTAGCATGGATGCTGCTCAGGACAGCTCAACTGAGTTTAAACCTTTTGAAATAGCTGACAAGCATTGGAAATTTCATTATCTAGTAATAAAAACAAAGAATCCTCTAGATTGTTTTCAAATTACCAGAATCTTCTTTTCAATTTCAATGTGACAATCAGGTGATTTTTTTGTTGCTAATGTACTGGAAACAAAATGTGAATAATAGTTCGCGTTCTGCGGGCCAGGAGATTTGCTGAAGGACTAGTAAATTTTTAACCATACTACTGTAGGACGTGTCAATTTTTAATTTTTATGCAAATTTAAAAAGCACTAGTGCCTAAAAGGTGCGTTTTGGGCTGGGGAATCCAAATCTGTTCTCAAAATTGTGATAGGACAATTCTTACCTACGTCAATTTTGGTTGAAAGTTTCAATGTTTTTTTTTGTTTTCTACCATTTTCGCCAATCCGCGGTTCACACAACATTTTACCTGCCATGGTTGGAAAGCTCTCAAAAATACCTACAATTTGCATACCAGCATCAATGGTCTAGGACGATATCTTGACTCCCATTGGCTCTTCAGTCTGTACTTTTTAGAAATTAAAGTGTTGCAGACAGCCTAATCCTGTTAAAAAAAGGCTTTTAGGGGGGTGGGTAGTGAAAGGGGACTCATGTAAACCATGTCCATCACAGTCCATGTGTCCATGTCAACATTTCTTGTCAACATGTGTGTAAAAATCCATGTGTGACGTTAGTTTTCAACTTAGAGTAATGAAATTTGGTACAGGTATGGTACTATGGGCATGGATCGGGGACATGTCGAGAAATCCACAATGGCGGCCATTTTGGCAGCCATCTTTCCTTTTTTTAGAAATCTGTTCAAACTGCATTGATTCTATACTAATAGTCTAGCATCTTCCAATCAACTATTTCTCCTTTCTTCCAATATCAGTTGCTCAGTGGTTTATGCAATGGCACCTTCAATTTCATTGCGCTAGGTCGTTTTTGAATCCGCGGATTCTTGTTGGGAGTTATCACCCCTCCCCCTGGCCTGCCTGTGTCACTCCAACTCCATTGCAGCACATGCACCAGCAGCAACCCTGTTCACATTAAACTTACAAGTACAAAGGTAAAGCTACTTCATGACAAGTTGATGTACATATATTGTTCACTGATTTGGAATTTGTTTTATTTTTATCCCAATCAGATATTCTGACTTTTAATTGCCATTGCTTATACCTTTTTATTAAAATAATGAATGATTGTGTCCTTGACTCCTTTTCTAAGCCATCACTTTTCTGTAACAGTAGTCACTTTTTCTGCAGTTTCGACTTGGAACATGTGGAACAATGCTTGTGCAGTCTGCAGAAAGGAGTGAGATCAGTACATTGAGACTGTGTTGTGGAATCTAGGCTGTAGAGAAATACAGGTCATTCAACACATTATCAATAGGTCTGCTACACAATACATGTAGGCATTGTAGGCTACACATGAACATGTTCTCCCATGCTGCTGCTGGTGCAGGAACCAGAGTGATCACTCCCAAAAGGGGTACAGCTGCTTTTATAATTTCCATACAGACTAGTCAGATGATAAAACATTCTAACAGATTCAGATCAGACTCAAGATATTTTTATTCAACCAAAATTTAACAAACAACTCAGAATTCAATTTATGTGAAGTTACATCAGTTGTGACAAGTTGAATTTACAATGCTGTCCTCACTGCCTAACACTTGTAAATCCCATTGTTTCGCCTATTCTATCCTTCATGACATCATCTGCCATCTCCTGTTGCAACACTTCTGGTGATGTCATAACCAATACCTCAAAAAATTTTTGGCCCGAGGACACGGCGCATGCATTGCATGCTATTTTTAGGTCAGTAGGTAACACTATATGACTATGGTAACTTCAAGTTGGACACAGAGATTTTGATAAAGATTTTTTTTAATTTTCAGTTTTTTAAAAATTAATTAAGATGTGGTTTTTTGCAGGTGCAGGCTAGTGATCCTGAGTCCTACCTGTCTTCAGCACACAAACAATGCAAATAAAGGGAAAGCTTACATTTGTCACATTACCACTGATTGTGTGTGGTAATGTTAATAGAATATTATACAGGCCTATCATTCAATCTATGAAAATCTTAATGAGTTAATTGCCATAGATCTATATATCTCACTTCATGGATCATGATCAGGTTGCTTCTTTAATTTAAAAAAAGAGTAACATTGGGGTTTTAGAAATTACTTGGTTACAACAAAAGTATAAAAGTCATCTATAGGCAAATACCCCATAGAGTTTTCTGAATATAGGTATATAATAATAGTGCCGTCTTTGTAATGACATGCATTGTAGAATATATTATTTATGATATTAAGCCTGACATTGCAATAATTCATGTATGTTGATAGTGTATAACAAATAAAAAAGAACTGTAAGTGTAAAAATATACTTTGTTTAATTTACAGATTTCATAATGAGGTATTCCTGGTCAATCAGTGATCATTGAGACTGCATTAAAGTCATTATTTGGTTTTGACACATCATAATGTATTGTAATTTTATAATTATAAGCCAAATATTCTTTCATATTTTTACAGGATCATACACAACTTTAATACACCTGGTATATGTTACCAAAGAAAAGTATTTTAGAATGATACTGTAATACTTCGTGAAACATCATCATTCGATTTTCCCATATATACACTGTAAATTTTGAATTCTGAGTTAGCTTAATTGATTGAGTGAGATGGTTGCACAATTCCTTTGAGCCAAGATAGCTTGTTGTTTGCAAGTTATAACAACATAAAGATTACTATAACTCAAAACAGCAAGCTATCATGGCTCAAACAAATTGTGCAACCGTCTCACTCAATCATTTGAGCTAACTCAGAATTTCAGAATTTACAGTGTATAGGCCTATATGTTTTCAGATACATCTCTACACTTATCAGATCAGTGAGTAATTTAGTATTAACTACACATGCATATTGTTATAAATATTTCTTAAGTCAGGAGAGTGAACTTTTTTTCTTGTTCAGCTAATGGTCTACAATACATGGTTTACAAGCGATAAATGTAAGCATTAGGGTATAAAATGTCCCTAAATATGTATGTATCCCATGTTAAAAGGGGTGCAGCAGCAGGCAAGTTGTCGGAGTTTTTGTGGTTGCTAGGGGTTGCTAAGGGGAGGCGTGGCCTCAGCCCAAAACTGTACTGGTCTATTACTAGACCAGCAGCCTTCGTTTCCAGACCTAATAAATTACTGTCTTACACTGTGATTATGGCACTGTTGTGTAATACTATCTTTCTGTGCGTGATACTTCGGGAATCCTTAATATTGTATATCAAGAGAGTAAAAATGTGAAACGTAATTGCACTTCAGTCTTGACACTTCAAAACCACAAATTGTCATGGAAACGTAATGAGTCAATTAAGCACCTCAATTGACACATGAAAAATAAAGGAACTGGAGCCAGTCCTCTCAATAGAAAACGGTCGTTGAGCTATCACAAAATAAGCAGGGACAACCTAAAGGCCGGGACAAGCACCCGGGACGACACGGGACGCCCGGGACGAACTAATTGCCGTGACACAGTTCCGGGACAGCACTTGCTGATTATAAATGGTTATAGTTAGACAGCTATTTGATGTACATAAATGGCAGACCACTTTTCGGAAAGCTGAGAGGATTACCTATCTCTGTGAATTAACAAAATAAGCATGATAAACGTTTCTTCATGAAAATACAACCGTTTTTCACAAAGTTACATAAAAAAATATGTCGCAAAGGTGAAAAAAACTTGACATCTTAAACATAAAATAGACTAATTTCCCCACCTTTTATAATGATGAAACTTGGCATATATCATAAAGTCTGGATGTCAGCTTAAACAAGGTATTCATATTTGGTTCCTAAATGTTTCATAGACCTGGAATACATTTAAAAATGATTGACTCCAGCGTCCTTCTGAAAAGTACCTGTAGCAGTAGTACTTCTGCTGAAATTATGCAGTAGGCCTAATACAAACAGTTCTGCACAAAAAAACTACAGAATTATATTATTCATGGGATAATTTACTATTTTGTTCTTGGTTAGATCTTAACTTCACAGGCAAGCAGTCACCTGGACTGACTGTACAGTCTGTTTGAATAGCCATGACAGAGTTCCGGGACAGCAAATTTAATTAGTTTTAGCTGAAAAAGGCAAGCAACCATATTTGAGGTAGCCTACAGAAACGGCAGACAACTTTTAAGAAAGCTGAGTTCATGTTCTATCTCTAATATTTATGTTCGTTTTGATAAATAATCAACCCTATTTGTCATTGAGTTTGATTTTATAACCTTTTTTCTTAAGTTAATTTCACTGGAAACCTCTGTGTGAGCTGCCTGGCTATATTATATCTATCATGAATATCTATGGTGTAGTAGGCCTATATATTTTGGCCAATTTTGCTGCCAGGCAATGACCTAATCCATATATGTTATTGAAATCACAAAATATTTCTTGTCATTTCCACATTTTTTTTTTTTTTTTCTTGAGTCCTTTAAGTTTCACTTGAAAATTTACATACATGCATAACTGTCTGTCTATCTATCTATCTATAGATCTATCTATCCATCTATCTGTCTATAGATCTATCTATCTGTATTTATCTATTTATCTATCTATCTTTCTGTCTTTTCTATCTAAGTTAGTAAAACTAAAATTTTATCAACATTTTTTATGATGTAACAATTACATAAATTTCAACTTTAATTAACTTAATAAGCCATATTTTTCATCAAGACAGGCCTATAAAGCCACTGTCACTGGTGTCAGACCTACCAAATTATCACAATACCACTGGAAATCTTCTCAGCTATCTAAAATGGGGTCTACCGTTTCTGTAGACCTCATAGAAGTGTTACTTTGTCATACTTTGCATAATTAAGTGCTGTCCCGGAGTGCTGTCCCGTTGTTTAGTTCGTCCCGGCCGTCCCGCGTCGTCCCGGGCGGCCGTCCCGGGGTTTAGGTTCCCCCAAATAAGCATCAGGCAGTGAATGTTAGTCCATCATTTAGTGTGGAAATTCAGGGTGTAGAAATCCAGGCTGTATAATCATATTTTTAACCACATTTCAAGTGAATAGCTGTGAATAAGCCAGATCTAACAATCAATTTCTGTGGGATTCTCCGTAGATTTCATTTTATTTGAAAATTTTGATCAGTTGCACTCAAGTTAACCCAGTGACCTCTCTGGGCTTGATTACCAATTATGCATGGTTACGTAACAGCCAGGCCCACCCACGCACCTGTGTTCTTTGATGTCCATTGTGGAATGTGCTGAGTCAGCATTACTAAGCCATTCTAGTGATCACAAAAGTCTAAATGTTAAAAAAAGTCGCAAAATCTGAGTTTTATGCTTTTTTTTAATAAACTCAGCAACATTAAAAACGCACACTTTTAAAGAGTATAACAATAGTACTTGCTCTACAGATATCAAGATGAAAATTTGCCCACTTCTAGAAGTTGCCATCAGGTATATCCACGAAAAATTTCAAATCTCTAAGTGCAGTACTTTTGTGTCAAATTAAATCGTCGTGGTCACTATCGAAAATGGAAGTCACAAAACTTCAATTTCCTCTGATCATTAATTTCAACAACTTAGCTGTTCTTTCTACAAACTTTTTTGATAAGCCAGGAAAGTTAATAATTTTCCTTCTTTGATGAGTCAGGGAAAAGGGATATTTGACCAAATTACAATTAATAAAAATTAAGTGTCAATGCTGACACGCCCCCTACTGGAGCCTTTTGTCAAAACCTTAAAAAATGATGTTTTTTATTCAGATTTTTGAGACAATTCATACGCAATGGTTGTGTGTGTGTGCGTTTCTACCCTGGGCATGCATAAAATCCCCATTATTTAACAGTTCTGGTTCACATGCTTCATTTGAAGATGCAAACTCGCAAATTTTTAGTTTTTAATTCAAAATTTGCTTTATCATTGACTTTTTTTCAAAAACTTCCGTGGGACCTCTTTTGGAAGTCTTGTGCCTGTTATGTGAAAATTTCATACGAGTAATCCCATCCAGTATGTCGCAAAACCAATATTTCCGATTGTGCGTTTTGTGTTGAAGTGCATTTTGTGACTTCCATTTTTGACAGTGACTACGACAACTTAATTTGACAGAAAAGTGCTGCACTTAGAGATTTGAAAATTTTCGTGAATATACCTGATGGCAACTACTAAGAGGGTGCCAACTTTCATCTTGATGCTTTTAGGGGAAGTACTATTTTTAGCTTTTTTGAAAGTGTGCGTTTTTAATGTTGCTGAGTTTAGGAAAAACAAATTAACCTAACTTTAATTTGAGTTAACTCAACCTAACTTATTGCCCCAATATTTTTCCTCTTGACCCTTGGGAGTTGCCTAAGATGGTTGAAGACCTTTGCATTGATCCCCTTTGCCTTTCAACAAGGTGATAGGTGTTGTTGACCTTGCCAAGGAAGCGCAGATGGGGGTTGTTTTATGATCACATTTGAGGAGTGAGATTCAATAAGTGTCTTTATTGCATGATTGACCGTTTGGACCAGCTAGTGATTGTGTTCTTAAGACAACAGTGTGTTGTTGGTTAGAATCATATAGATTGTTATTTTTCCAGTAACCCTGTTAAAATATAAGTTATAGGAGTTAACCACTTTAGGATAACCCGTTTTAAAAGCGTCTGGCACAGGTGGGCTTCCCCAAGACTAGAATTGCCTCTTCGATCCCAAATTATACTTAAACAAGCACTCTTAGAGCACAGCACCGGCCATGCTGCACATGCTTTTTCAGAATGGACATGATTAAATTAGATTAATGTACATGTTTGGTGGATGGGGAAAAAAGGAATTTCTTTTTATGTTTACATTAACTGGTGGACTGTGCATAGTTTTAATCAATTGCAGAAATGTCTTTCTCTGTCTAATTAAAGGTAAACATTGTTCAAGCAATCCAGGCCCAAATATTTAGTCTTGTTTTGACACATGTACATTTTTTCAGACATGTCAACATTTTGGCCTAAATGATCATGTTCCCAATAAAAATCTTATTTTATGCATGGGCCTATTTCACACTCACAATTACAGGGTGTTGATATCTTTTATTGAATTTGCTTCATTCCAATCAATCTAGCTTGTCAATTGCTGTTCAATGGAGCCCTTCAATTGTACTGAATTGTTCTTCACCATTCAGGCCTATTATAATAATATCTTTATTCACACACATATAATGTGGTACAGGTTAATCAAATAAAAGTAAACAAGGTAAAAACAAGACAATGATAAAAACAAATAGTATTACAAAAGTATTACTTAAAAACAATTATGACACACCCAATGTGTAAAATCATGTCTGACACATCATCAATAGACAGATACTCACATGACATAAAGCCATCACGGATACTAATGAGTTCTTCCAGAACTGCTGCATCATTAAGGGTATCAACATTAATACTGTATCTTATAGTATCACCAAAAGTGTGATCAATATAGCTATAATTACGCCCTATCACAGACATTGGGTTACCCAGTGCTACTTTACTAACAACTCTGACAACTATTAAAAGTGCAATTCACTTTCACACCTCCCTGTAATCTGTCAGTTTACTTGTACCTGAGATTTTCAATCAGCATGATACTAATTTCATCTGACACTCCTATGCTTAGTGCAGTAACAACGTAAATAGGCTATATACACAAGAAAATGGCGGCGCAATCTCAGTCTGACCTGCCCAGCGTCAGCCATTTGATGGGATGTTAATAATCTAATATTATTGCATATAACTAAAAGAAGACACAATAGAAATGATCTACGATGTCATAGCTGAGAAATACATATAAAATAAACCCTCAGAATGGTCTTGTTAGGCCTGGAGGCTCGTGACTCACATCTGATGGATATCACTGCATTACCGGCCTATGCATAGCATGGCCGGTAATTATATCAGTCAGCAGACTGACCCTTGCTGCAATCAGCCTCTATGTACAGCAGACTCTTGGCAATTTCTCTTGATAATTTCACAATTCGCTCTTAAATCACAAAGGCTTCCAGGTAGCCTTGTGGGGCATAATTCTGGTGTCAAATAGTGTGAATAAAATGAGATATTTCACTGAGGGGAAACTCGTTTTGCAATCCGCGGATTCTTGTATTAATATTCATTTATTAATTTTTATCAGAGAAATATATTCCTGAGCACAATTTTATTATATAATTCACATGTTCATCAATTACCTATTGATATTGCCTGGAGCATATTGAGTTCATAATTTCATAAAAGTGAAACAAAGGGCAGTCGGAATAATTTGAATAATTCAAAGGCAAGTGAACCTTTACCAAAAATAGCAATTATCACCTGGTTGGCTGTGAATATCACTGTTTACAGTCAAAATATCAGGTAACGTAAAAAATACCACCCTTCAAGGCCAATCAAGGGTGATATTTTTTAACAATGGTTATGACATCATCGGCATTTCTGCTGTCTGATGACGTCACAAACCAAACAAAGGCCAAAACAATGGGATTGTGACGTCATATCCATTGTTGCTCCATGGTGACGTCACATTTTTGTAATAGCAGAAAATAGTCCCTCTTTATAGCTGAAAATTTGTGGTAAAACCAGGTGATAAAAACAAAACAACCACGTGTCAGGGCACTTCGTACAATATCACTCGCTGTTGTGTGAATTAATATCACTCTCGCCCTGCGGGCTCGAGTGATATTAATTCACACAACAGCTCGTGATATTGTTACTCAGTGACCCTGACTTGGGTTGTTTTGTTATAATAGCTATTGAAGATAGCGTTATAGACAGATCATTTGTCATTTGTCACTTGCAGCATTTATGATTGATCAAAGTGCAATCCACTTTCAAGATATTTCTGCTAATTGCTTGATTACCAGCTGATTGCAAGTGATCTTGTCTCAGTTATGTGTTCTGTTGACTGGGGAGACACCTGGTGAGCAGATGTGCAGCAGTCTCTACAAGACAAGATTCAAGCAGCAATGAGCAGCAGAATTAGTTTCTAGACACTTAATCAACAATACTAGCAACTTTTAAGGACTCATCTGAGATCTAAAAACTTTTGTGGGCACAACAAAGTAGGGACTACTTTTTCAGCTGTGGACCTACACTGCAGCAGTGATGTGTCATGTTTTGACTTGGCAAGCAGAGCATGTGTTTGCTGCAGACTGCAGGAACTGGCCATGTAAACAACCACAAGCAGCATGCAAGTGAGCAAGATAAAGCAGAGTGAACTTGAAATTGTTTTCTTTCATACTGTGTGAATCTGTAATTGTTACAGATTAATAACAATAACATTGGATAACAAAATTAACATTTATAACTTTTAAGTTGTCAGTGCCTCTGCAGCTTACACATTGACAAAGGGAGAATCAAAACACAGTGACATAACACATTTTGATAATTAATCACACAAGGTGTTTTTGACATAAACAAAAACCAATGTTTATGATAAGTTACATAACCAATCAGTTTACAATTTTGGAGAATCCATACAATCCAATTCAAGGAGTTCCCCTGACACTGCATGTCCATTTCAAAATAAAGTGGTGGGGAATTGACAAATTTTTGGAAATTTTTCGCATGGGCACAGCAGAGTAACGGAAGCTCTGAATTTTTTTACCCACTGGAAAATGTGATATTTCCACCAAAAACCAGCCCCGTAGGAACTAACGCCACTCAGGGTTCCCACAGTCATGGAAAGTCAGGGAAAGTCATGGAAAAAATAGTGGTCATGGAAAGTCATGGAAAAGTCATGGAAATTCAAAATATTTTGTAAAGTCATGGAAAATTGTCCCTCTATTTCAAGCAAAAATTCATAAAAGCAATAGCTGATGGTTTTCGATTAGCGGTGATAATTCCGCAATAACACGACGACAAGCCCAAATGACATCAGGGAAACATCCGGTGAAGCTGGAAAAATACAGGGAATTTGCTTGCCAAATTTCTGTGGGTACCCTGATGGGAGGTGAGGTTGGTATTTGAGAGTACGTATGAAAAATTTCAGCTCATTCTATAAATATTTAGAGGTGGCGCATTTCACTTGAACTTTATGTTGTAAATCCCCAATGGCGAGCCCTGACAAACGCATGATTTTCCAAAAATGAGACCTAGAATCAATATTTTTCGACCATTCAAAAACCATAGGGAGGGTTTTGGGAGGGCAGCTCAAAACTGGCATAATTTTGCATTTTTCCACTTTTCATCTCTGCGCAATGTAATGCTCAATATGACGAAAATTACTTAAAAACACCTAAATTTAGAGAATTTAGCTCCTTTTGTGGCCTTCCAATATATGTTTTAGCTAAATGTTGCCAGTTCTGAGCTTCCCTCCCAAAACCCTCCACCATAGTTTTTGAATGGTCGAAAAATAGTGATTCTAATCTAATTTTTGGAAAATCCTGTGTTTTTCAGGTCTCGCCATGGGGATTTACATTATAAATTAAATGTGCTACCTCTAAATATTAATAGAATGAGTTGAAATTTTATGCACATACTCTAATATACCTCACCTGCAAAAAAAAGTTGGTTCTGCCCAAGATTTCCAAAACACTGGTTACCAGTCCCACCCTAATGTAGACCTATAGATTCTGATTTTGCTCTGGGGCAGTAGCTACTTGCAAATATGCTTGGTCACTGAGGTCAGGAATCGGTAGATGGAGCGATTCTAAGTCGCTGCAATAATTATTTAGCTGCATGTCTCTATTCTGCTGTAATTTATGCACTTCCTAAAACTTAGCAGAATAGCACGATTCTGAAATCTTTTAAAGTGAAACCTACTAGAATCTCTGCAGAATTGCTACTGTATTGCACTATTGCTGCACAACTGCTGCAATATTTCTGAATAACTGCTACAGAATTGCTGCATAGCAGCTTAATAATTGCCGCAGAATTAATGCGTAACTGGTGCACAATTGCTACAATGTTTCCGCAGTATTGCTGCATATAATTGCTACAGAATTGCTGCATAACTGCTACAAAATTGCTGCATAACTGCTTTAGAATTATTGCAGAATCACTGCAGAACTGCTGTGGTATTGCTGCATAACTGTTACAGTATTGTTGCATAACTGTTGCAAAAGTACTGCTGCAGAACTGATGCGGAAATTCTGTCGGAATTAGTAGTGCAGTATTGCTGTAAAACTGTCGCAATATTGCTGCAGAACAACTGCGTTATTGGTGAAGAACTGCAACAGAATTGGTGTGGCAGTTATGCAGCAACTCAACAACAGTTTAATTACAATTCTGCAGTAATTCTTTAACAATTATGTAGCAGTAATGCAGCAATGATGCTGCAGAACAACTGACTTCTGCAACAGTTTTGATGCAATTCTGCAGCAGTTCTGCAGCAATTTAAAGCAATTCCGCAGAGATTCTGGCAGTAACTCTTGCTATAAAATTGCAACAGAACTCATTAATGCAGCAATACTTCAACAATTCTGTAGCAGTTACACAACAATGCTGTGACAATTCTGAAGCAAAACAGCACTAATGCATAACTACTGCAGAAATTCTGCATTAGTTATGCATTAGTGCTGCAGTCTGCTATATAGCTGCAGTGTACTGCATAACTGCCTGAAGAGTACTGCTGCAGAATTGCTGTCTTAGTGCTGCAGAAGTGCAGCAGGAAGGCAGCAAGAATTACTGCTGTATTCTGCAGCAGTTCTGCAGACATTTGACAGCAATGCTGCAGTGATTTAATGGCAATTCTGGAGCTGTTCTGGCACCAACTTTGCTGCAGAATTGCAGTATATAACTCCAGCAGAATTGCTACCGAACAGCTGCAGTATTTTTGAAGTAGTTCTGCAGAAGTTTTGCAGCAATTTTGAAGCATTTTGCACCACTTATGCATCAATTCTGTGTCAATTTAACAGTTGTTCTGCATTTCTGCAGCAATACCACAATGCATCTGCAGCATCTCTGCATAACATGCAGCAGTTCCGTACCAGTTCTGCAGCAATTCTGCATACCATGCAGCAGTTCTACAGGTACCAGTTCTGCAGCACTTCTACAGCGATTTTTGCAGTAACTCTGCGGCACTTCTACAACAGTTTGAGCACTCCTGCGGCAGTTCTGCAACAATTTTGCCACTCTGCATTAATTCTGCAGAAGTTCTGCGACAATCCTGCCGAAGATCTGCTGCAAGTCTGCGGCAATTTTACGCTCTGCAGCAATTCTGCAATCTACAACTCTATAGCAGTTCTACCGCAGTTTTGCAGTAGTTCCTCATCTGATTCAGTACTGCTGTAGTTATGCATCAATTTTTAAGTGGTTCTGTGGAAGTTTTGCGGCAATATTGTAGCAATTTTGGGGGTTATTTTGCAGTAGTTCTGCACCAATTCTGCAGCAATACTTCGGCAGTTCTGCTGCAATATCATTACCAGTCTGCATAGTGCATACCATGCAGCAATTCTGGACCACTTCTGCAGCACTTCTGCACACCATGCAGCATTTCTGCAGCACTTCTGCATACCCTGAAGCAGTTCTGCAGCAATTTTGCAGCAGTTCTGCAACAGATCTCCAGCATTTCAGCAGTACTCCTGCAGCAGTTCTGAAACAGTTTAGCAGTAATTCTGCATAAGTTCTGCTGCAATTCTGCAGCCATTCTGCGGTAGTTCTGAAGCACTTCTGCATACTATGCAGCAATACTGCAGCAGTACTGCAGCAATACTGCAGCACTTCTGCGGCAGTTTAGCTGCATTCCGGCAGCAATTCTGCAGCAGTTTAGCTGCACTCCGGCAGCAGTTTTGCTGTAATTCTGCAGCACTTCTGCAGCAAATCTGCAGAAGTTTAGCAGTTCTGCAGAAATTCTGCAGCGTTTCTGGGTAAGTTCTGCTGCAATTCTGCAGTGGTTCTGCATGGACACCATGAAGCAATACTGCAGCTACTCTAGCAACAATTCTGCAATGACTTTGAAGTAGTTCTGCAGAAGTTTCTGGCAATTTTGCGATAGTTCTGCATCAATTCTGTATCAATTCAGCAGTTCTGTCATTTTTTCAGCAATACCTCAACACTTCAGCAGAAGTTCTGTACCAGTTCTACAGCACTTTTTCATGCCAATCAGCAATTCTGCAGCAGTTCTACAGTGCTTTTAATTACAGGCAAATTTCATTTCCTATCTTATGCTACAGTCTCACGGCGGCTCACGGAGAACTATTTAAATCGGCGTCGAAGTATTTCCTGGTAATTTGGATGAATTTGGGTGATCCGCCGTCGACTTTTCACATCCCCCCAGGGGAAGTTTTTGTTCCCCTCAGCGGTTCCTAGAAATGGAAAAACTGCGCCGTGGATGTCAAAAAAGATTCAACAGGTACAAACTTTTTTTTCATGACGGGGGAGCAGAGCCCAAAATTTTATTGATTTTTTGATGTCCGGCGTGGATTTTTTCAGTGAGAACGCCTCAAAAACATCTCCGGCGGGATATTAGGACATCCCCTGCCCCTGAGGGGACCTCTCCTGCCCCCGCAGGGACCTTTCCTGCCCCCGCGGGGACCTTTCCTGCCCCTGGGGGGACATTTGAAGCCTCGCCGGCAGTTTTTGACATCCCGCCGCGGTGAAATAGGTTCACTGAGGGGCAGTTATAGGTTCCCTGAGGGGTACTTTTTATATCTCGGGGCGATATAAAAGTATCCCTCAGGAGGAGGAAATTCCTTTCCCCCGGCGAACTTTTGGGGACGGCGTACAACTTTTCTTCCCCGCAGTGAATAAAAAGAACCCCGCCGTGATATGCTTTTAATTAATTATGTAATGGTTTTATAAACATTGTACGTCGCCGGGATAGTCATTTTTTTCCTAGAATTCAACTCAAGCTACCCCTCAGTGGCAAAAAAGTTCTCCGTAACGTGCCGTGAGAATGGGGCATTAATGACATGTCTCATATATAAATTATATAATCTGACCCAATTTCAAGAAAGTAGGTCAAGGTCAACATTGTACAGGTGCCATTTCACTTTCAGAGCTGTCGGCACAGGAATTCAGAATCCGCAAGTCACAGAGTTACATGCATGACACAAAAGTTGCCCAAATGACATACGCATTGCAGTGATTCACCTTTATGATGATCCCATGCTTAGTTTTTGAGTTATGTAATATTAAAGATTGACTGCGTCACAAAACAGGTGACCTTGGGTATCTCACCTTGAAATATCGATTTTAGGCCATAACAATGTATAGTAAACCCCCCCAAAGTAGCCCGAATGACATACGCATTGCAGTGACTCACTTCTGTGATGATCCCATGCTTACTTTTTGAGTTACGTAATTTTAAAGATTGACCGCGTCGTCAAAACAGGTGACCTTGGGTATTTCAACTTGAAATATCGATTTTAGGCCATAACAATGTACAGTGAACCCCCCCAAAGTAGCCCCCAAAACCCCAATATCCACCTTCAAATTTGACTTTGACCTCATTTTTCAAGGTCATTTGGCTCTTCAAAGTGCAAAAAGTGCTTATTTTCAAAAATTCTGAAAATTATGTTTCTTTCAAGATACCAATTTGATATTTTTTCTCTTGACATACAACAACATGTGCATTTCGAATATGCAAACCAAAGTCCTCTAACATTCTACCTTAATTTTCTACAAAATTCCAAATATCGCAAACCGGAGAATGTTGAAAAACCACAAATTATCGCCTTTTTGACATGGAAATATCGATCCGAGAGAGTTACAATAATCAATTGACCCCCCTATTTCCATGCACTGCCATTCTGAAAATCATATTGATTTTGACCTAGAAAATGTTTTTCAAGGTCAAACTCAAGGCCAAACATAACAAACAAGAATCCGCGGATTCAAAGCCTGGCTCAAGTGGCAGTGATGACGGCAAAATATGTAGCAATGCTGGTGAAATAGTTAAGTCTACTTTATGGTTTGGAAATGGCAGAGAAAGGTGGTTCTGAATTGTGGCAAGTGAAGTGTTGTTATTGTAGTTGTTCCATGTACAAAATAATATCCAAATAACCACGAAAGATTGTGTACGATTTTTTCAAATCTTGAAGTCGCCCAATTTCCTCCTTTGAAAAAATTGGCGAAATTGAAAAAAATTTGGAACAAAAAAAATTGTTTTTTTTAATCTAGGAAAACAATTGTTTTCTTTTTTTTAATTTAGGAAAAAAAATTGTAAATCTCTCAACAAAAAATGTTAAATTTGAAAAACAGAAGTTGCCCGATTTCCTCTTTTTGAAAAAAAAAAAATTAGTGTAATTGAAAAAAAAAGTTGAAATTTTTTTATTTTTTTTCAAATCTTGGAAAAAAAAATTTGGGAATAAAAATTTTTTTTTGAAATTTCCATACATCTAGCTACCCTAACAAACCAATAAAACACAAAAACAGATACATTGAACCTATAGTTATTGAACAGCAGAGTTGACAGACAATATTTTCAGACCATTACTCCTGAATTAGCCTGGTGAGCCAGGCTAAAAATTGTACTGTTTTGACATTTCATTTTTTTTAACATTGAAGAAATCAAGATATTGCTACAAAAATAGCAGACATGCTTGTTACTATACTTTTGAGGCTCCCTGTAGATTTTTAAGGTCCTCGAATTGACCTACGTTGCACTGTAAAGGTCACAAGGTAAAAAAACGGAATAATTTACAATATTTTTTCACATTTCTCAACGATAGCGTTATTTCAAACGGCCGTAGCTCCAGTTCTAATTAAGATACTGACAATTTGAAAACAGATTTGGAAAGCCTGAATTCTCCCATGGTTTTCATTTTCTAAACGTTTTGTCGTACACTACCCTCCAAAAGTTTGAATACACCTGGATAAGTTTTAAAAATACTTGATTTTGAAAGGAATTTTTGTTTAATATTTACATCAAACAATATAACGAGTCACATTGAAGTCAGAAGTTGTCTTTATTTTGTCATTTTAGGTAATTTTGGTTGAAATTTATGGCCTCTCTCGATATCCCAAATTTTGGTATTTTATAGAAAATTGTCACAGCCGAGCTATCTTCTAGGTTTATTATATTTAATCATATTTAAGCATTTCCAGAATTTTAACATGATCGTAGCAGTTCTGTTGTGCATGTAGCATTTGTGTAGCAGTTTAGCAGTTGTTCCGCAGCATACATTAGGAAATCCTGCAGCAATTCTGAAAAAGAAGACCTGTAGAACTGAGGCAGAATAGCTGCAGACCTGCTGCAAAAGTATTGCAGAACTGCTGCATGATATGTAGAAGTGCTGCAGAACGGCTGCAGAACTGCCCAAGAACTACAAAATCGCTGCAGAACTGATGAAGAAGTGCTGCAAAACAGAAACAGAATTGCTGAGCAAATTGTGAGATATGAAAAAACTGACTTTGAAGTGACCTGTGACCTTGAAAAACATCATGATTTAAATTTTTAAATCACTGCAACCCTGAAATATTCTGACCCATACCTCACAACTTATTCCTTGTTTATGCATGAAACTGGTCCATATTATACGTACATTGGTCTAGTAAGGCCTTGGCCTTTCCATCGTTCAACATACCTTGGCATGCAGGCGGGCATATGGCGGGGCATATAGATAATTTCAGACCAAGATGGGGCCACTATTGCAAATGCTACCTGCAATTTGGTTCACATCACTTTTATGGTGTGCTGGTGTCCTTTTTAAATGTTGTTTTTTCGCTTAAGGTTTGCTGCTACGCAGCCTATGTTTTTATTTATTTATTTACAAATATATTTATACTGGGTAACACATCTTAATAAACAGTTTTTCATGCGGCCCAGATAAAAACAGAGGAAGAAATATACATAATATATTATTTTAACCTACTGCAGTGCTGGCCCGTGCATATCTCTTGTATGCATTTTTAAAATTTTCAGTTGTGAAGGACATATGAAGGTCATGAGGCAATGTGTTCCATACATTGGAAGCTCTATAATAAAGGATCTTTTGAAGTCATTAGTTCTTGAGAAAGGAACATCAACTTTCAGAGTATCGTTTTAAAAGTCTTGTGTTGCGATCATTAGCCTCACATGCCATCACAACTGAATTTGAAAGATTTACTGGAGCCATTCCATAAACACAGTTATACATCAAAACATTCAGGAAATAATCAATTCTTTTTTCAATAGTGAACCAACCAAGCTCTTTGACTAACTGAATTCCTCTAACATTAATTATATCAAAATTTCCTAAAATAATTCGAGCTGCTCGATTTTGCAGTCTCTGAATTACATCAATGTTGGAATTTGTGCAGGCCCATACTGTACAGGCGTAATCAAATAAGGGCATTATATACGTATGATAAGTCAGCTTGAGAATATTATTTGGAACAATATGTCGTAATCTTGCCAACCAAGCAATTTTCTTATTTAGAGCCTTGGTTAGTTATGTAACATGAACATCAAACTTCAAATTACAATCAATATAAACACCTAGATATTTAGTAGACTGTTCACAACTCAACTGATTGCCATCAAGCATAATTTGAAAATTGTCAAGTTCTGTATCACTCACAGATGAACTTATTAACTTTTTCTTTTTTTTCTTTATTTTTTATTGACGCCAAATATCATATTTGATATAATTAACATTGAATTAGATTTAGAAACGTCGAGAACAAGCCGGTTTGCTTTGTACCACTCATTAACCTTACATAAAGTATCATTCAGATTTTCTACTAGACTATCAATATTAGCATCATTACAATAAATAATCGTATCACCAGCATACATACTACACCTACCATTATTGACAAACATAGGGAGATCATTAACAAAAATCATGAATAAAAGAGGACCAAGGGTAGAACCCTGTGGTACACCAATGTTTACTTGTAGTGGGCTAGAAAGGATATTATTTTGTTTTACACATTGCATTCTATCACTTAAATAAGATTTAAACCATTTTAACTCATGTTTTGTAACTCCATAATTTTTAATGGAGGTGTTTACACACCGCCATTTATGTAGTTGGTGAGAAGGGGGGTAAGAAAGAGAGTGGGTAAGAGAGTGTAAGACTAAGATTTAGGCGGGAAATTTGAAATTGGAGAAGAAAATCTGAAATTACTCTTTGCATGTTTCAAATTATCTACTAATTGTTAAATTGCCCGAAACTAGAGATACAGGGCTAATATTGCAGCTTACTTGTATTAACCGAAAATAATTCTAAGTACTCCTTTCATCAGTTTTTTGTTTGGAGTTTTTTTTTTTGGTCTTACAGTCCACCATTTTGAAAATAATGTGTATTGTGTTTAGTGTATGCAAATGAGCTGTCCACCATTTTGAAAATTATGTGTATTGTGTTTTGTGTATGCAAATGTGCTGACCTGGAACTATGTCATGGTGACAATAGGATGTGTATTGGTCAGTTTTCTGACCTGGAAATTGATGTCAACATAATACTAGGTCACAAGAGATGAGATTTCAATAGTTTTATAAATCTCCAACTATTTTAGTCAGATATATATATGGATGGGTAAATAGATAGATAGATAGATAGATAGATAGATAGATAGATAGATAGATAGATAGATAGATAGATAGATAGATAGGGGACTTTTTAAAAGGGTGTATTAGATAGATCTGATTGCATTACTTTGAAGGATAGATTATATAGATCAATAGATAGATTACACTGATTAGTTATATTACGCAGTTTTATCAAAAGGGTTAGGTAAGTAAAGTAATAGGTTGCAATTTGGTACTTCAAACCATTTGTGACATGATCAAAAATGTCTGGGAGATGGGGGAAGGGTAGGCCGGTAGGGTTAGCTCAGTTGTAGCACACTGTGGTTGTCAATCGCAACCTGGTTCGCTGGGTCTTGGACTCCAGGGTCTGATTTGATGTCACAAAAACGAGGGCAAAAATTGACAAAACATTACCTTCGTTTTTATTTTTTGTAGCAAAAACTATTGAAGATAGAGACCTAAAATTTTGTACACAGCCTACTTACTATATTGCCTTGTTTTGAGAATTTTTAATGGAGGTGTTTACACACCGCCATTTATGTAGTTGGTGAGAAGGGGGGGGGGGGGGTAAGGGAGTGGGTAAGAGAGTGTAAGAATGTAAGATTTAGGCGGGAAATTTGAAATTGGAGAAGAAAATCTGAAATTACTCTTTGCATGTTTCAAATTATCTACTAATTGTTAAATTGCCCGAAACTAGAGGTACAGGGCTAATATTGCTGCTTACTTGTTTTAACCCAAAATAATTCTAAGTACTCCTTTCATCAGTTTTTTGTTTGGAGTTTTTTTTGGGTCTTACAGTCCACCATTTTGAAAATAATGTGTATTGTGTTTAGTGTATGCAAATGAGCTGACCCGGAACTATGTCATGGTGACATTAGGATGTGTATTGGTCAGTTTTTCTGACCTGAAGGTTGATGTCAACATAATACCAGGTCACAAGAGATGAGATTTCAATAGTTTTATAAATCTCTAACTATTTTAGTCAGATATATATATATGGATGGGCAAATAGATAGATTGATAGATAGATTGATAGTGACTTTTTAAATGGGTGTATTAGATAGATCTGATTGCATTAATTTGAAGGATAGATTATATAGATCAAATAGATAGATTACACAGATTATCTATATTACGCAGTTTTATCAAAAGGGTTTGGTAAGCCAGAGTAATAGGTTGCAATTTGGTACTTCAAACCATTTGTGACATGATCAAAAATGTCTGGGAGATGGGGGTAGGCTGGTTGGGCTAGCTCAGTTGTAGCACACTGAGTTGTCAATTGCAGCCTGGTTCGCTGGGTCTTGGACTCCAGGGTCTGATTAACGCTCTCACCGGGTCAACTAGGACAGCAGTTTCAATCATCCTTCGCCTCATTGCAATGTCCTCCTCCTAATTAGCTTACAAAATGCATAAATACTGGACATATAACATCAATCATCTATCCATCTTTCTATAATATTCAAGCCTATCCGACATTAGATGTCACTTCATTTAAGCTATCAGAGCTATTATCAAATTCTGGATTTATAGATTTATTGATGCAGTTGTAATTTTAACTTTAATCGTAACCATTACTGGTCATGTTCCGCATGGGGTTCAAGAAATTTCTGGTGAGCCTTCCACATGATACAGCTCAGGGCAGCCGCAGAGCAGTGCCCATGGGCTGAGATTAAGGGAACTTTACCAAAGGTTCCCATTCCATCGGCATTCTCAAGTTTTGGTGACCGCCGTGTGATAATGAGTGATGAGAAGACTGTGAGTCTGGCGCATACCCTATTAATTCAGGGATGCCCAGGGTCTTTGAGTTGCCCCAGCATAGAATACTGGATACAACCAGCCTCCGTTTAATGTCCCATGGGCTAGACTGAAGTGAGTTCCCGGGCCGAGATTTGAACCCACTCCTTCAGCGCCAGTGGTAGGTAGACAAGCGCTCTTAACCATTTGGTCAATTTGGCAGTCCACAAGTTAGCTGGCTGTGGTAGGAAGATTGGCATATGTATAGAGCAGCATATTAGTGAGTAAGTCAATTTTGAATATTTTCAGTGGAATTTCAAGATCAAAATCCCAATTGTGTTTCATTCAGATGAGATGTTAAATTGGTGTCCCTCTTGATAATTTTCAAATGGGGTAGATGTGCCACATGTAGAGAACTCGTGTTCTATCTGCCATCTCATCGATCAGTCACTGTGAGCAACTACTGCTCTTAAAGGGCAGCACTCGTGTATATCTATCTATCTGTTAGCTATCTATCTGTATATCTATATATACATAATGATGGATTTCTAATCTATATGCAAATAAATGTATATGTCTATAAATCTATCGGAGTGGTCATAGCAGTGCAGGATGAATGATCTGCTGGATTCATGGTATGCGAAATTAGTCACTACAATGTACACCATCTCCATTTTGAACCCCTGGGTTCTTTTTTCAGAAAAATCTGAGAGGGTCAGGTGGGAAGATTTTCAGAAATTTGATGAAACGGCGTGGTTTGACCCTTTTGTGACCTGGTTCGCTGGGTCTTGGACTCCAGGGTCTGATTAACGCTCTCGCCGGGTCAACTAGGACAGCACTTTCAATCATCCTTCGCCTCATTGCTATGTCCTCCTCCTTATTAGCTTACAAAATGCATAAGTACTGGACATATAGCCCCAATCATCTATCCATCTTTCTATAATATTCATGCCTATCCGACATGAGATTTCACTTCATTTAAGCTATCAGAGCTATTTTTGAATTCTGGTTTTATAGATTTATTGATGCAGTTGTAATTTTAACTTTAATAGTAACCATTACTGGTCATTTTCCGCATGGGGTTCAAGAAATTTCTGGTGAGCCTTCCACATGATACAGCTCAGGGCAGCCGCAGAGCAGTGCCCATGGGCTGAGATTAAGGGAACATTACCAAAGGTTCCCATGCCATCGGCATTCTCAAGTTTTGGTGACCGCTGTGTGATAATGAGTGATGAGAAGACTGTGAGTCTGGCGCATACCCTATTAATTCAGGGATGCCCAGGGTCTCTGAGTTGCCCTAGCATAGAATACTTGATACAACCCGCCTCCGTTTAATGTCCCATGGGCTCGGACTGAAGTGAGTTTTCGGGGTGAGATTTGAACCCACCCCCTCAGCGCCAGTGGTAGCCAGACAAGCGCTCTTAACCATTTGGTCAATTTGGCAGTCCACAAGTTAGCTGGCAGTGGTAGGAAGATTGACATAATTATGTGTAGAGCAGCATATTAGTGAGTAAGTCAATTTAGAATATTTTCAGTGGAATTTCAAGATCAAAATCCCAAATGTGTTTCATTCAAATGAGATGTTAAATTGGTGTCCCTTTTGATAATTTTAAAATGGGGTAATTGTGCAACATGTAGAGAACTCGTGTTCTATCTGCCATCTCATCGATCAATCACTGTGAGCAACTACTTCTGTTAAAGGGCAGCACTCATGTATATCTATCTATCAATCTATTAGCTATCTATCTGTATATCTATATATACATAGTGATGGATGTCTAATCTATATGCAAATAGATCTATATATATATCTAGAAATCTATCGGAGTGGTCATAGCAGTGCAGGATAAATGATCTGCTGGATTCATGGTATGCGAAATAAGTCACTACACCACCTCCATTTTGAACCCCTGGGTTCTTGTGCATCTTTTTCAATAATAGATTATGATCAATATTATCAAAGCATTTTGAAATATCTAAATAACACACACCAGTATATATAAACGATCATCAATATTCTGTAGCCATTCATCAATAGTAGTATGGAGACAAGTTGTAGTAGAATGAAACTTTCGATACACTGATTGATCTAAGGTAATGAAATCATGGCTTATAAGAAAAGTGACTAGTTGACACTGTACTTCCTTATCAAACATCTTAGCTACATGTTCTAGAACAGAGATAGGTCTAAAATTACCAGTTTCATTAATATATCCTTTGCCCTTATAGACGGATGTAGTGATATTAATTCACACAGCAGCTCGTAATTAGACTAGCAGCAGCTAGTCTCTTGTATTACCAGGCGTCGTCCAGATCCGAGTCGTCCTTCTCCTTGGCAACCAAATCGAGACATGCCATGACTCATGAGGCATCTCAAACAATCGTTCTTATAACTGAAAACCAGAGTAACATACCCCAAATTACTTGTCAAACTATACCGGGCATCTTTATTTCGTCAAATGAACGTAAAAATAGTGAAATCCAGGCATTTAACGGCTGTCTTTTAGCTGCAAAGTTGCCAGTTCGTTGCCGTGCGCTCACACCTGTTGCGGCCAGTGCGCTTGCGTGCATAAATATATTGTGAAATAGGCCACAGCGCTAGGTGTCGCCACAAGTAGGGCGCCTCCTAGTGTGTTATTTTGCAGTTACTGGGGAATGGCAGAAATGTTTACAAATCTGCCAGCTCACATGACATTGTGTGTGGCAATCGAGGATGGCAATCAAAGATAGCAATCAAGGAAGGCAATCAAAGATGGCAATCAAGGATGGCAATCACTCAGTTTTGAATGTATAGCCTATTCATTGCCATTGGTATTGACAGCCTCCTTCAGCACATTTTAAAAGGCAGAACTGGTAGGTCAAACAGAATCTGAACAATTTTATCACTTAGGCTTTGGCTTATTGAGAGCCCTGTAGCATTGCTGGTATGTAAATGAATAAGACAGGAGAATGGTTATATTTTGTTCAGAAGTAGCCTATCACTTACTGCAAAAAACATAGCATTCAGTTAAATGGAAGTGTGTACATGCTGTACCCAAGATTTATAAATTGCCTAATACCTTGTATATCATAATGTTAATCGGGTTATGACTTCAACTTATGCCGGATGATGCCAGCCAGTGATGTCAACCAGTGATCAGTGCCAGTGACGTCAGGCAGTGACGTCAGGCAGTGATGTCAGCCAGTGATGTCTGCCAAGTATTTCAGTTAGTGATGTCAGCCAAAGATGTCAGTCTGTGATGTTGGCCAGTGATGTCAGCCAGTGATTTCAGTCAGCGACATCAGTCAACAGGGGTGCTGGAACAAGGGGGCAGGGGGGACAACTGCACCCCCTGCCCTTGTCCAGGGTGGGTGCAGGGGCGTATCTAAAAATGGCCTAAGGGGGGGCCATTTCCCCCCCCCCCTAAATACCAGGGGCGTATCTAGAAATGGCCTAAGGGGGGGAACATGTTCGAGAAATCCAAGATGGTGACCATTTTGGCAGCCATCTTTCTTCATTCTTGAACTGCCTATTGTGACCTCAATGTTTCGCTTAGATTTATGAAATTTGGTACAGGTAGGGCCTATTGGCCTGTCGGTATCGATCGGGAACATGTTGAAAAATCCAAGATAGTGGCAATTTTGTGGCAGTCATTTTGGCAGCCATCTTTCTGCTTCTTGAACTGCTTTTGTGACCACAATATTTCGCTTAGAGTTATGAATTTGGTACAGGTATTTATTTGCCTGTGGGTATAAATCGGGAACATGTTGAGAAATCCAAGATGGCCACCAAAATGGCCACTTGAACATGGCTGACATCTTTGAACTGCCCAGTGTCACCTTAATGTTTTGCTTACAGTTATGAAAATTAGGCACACTTATTGACTTGTGGGCATGGATCAGAAAAATGTTGAGAAATCTAAAGATTTCTTTATTCTTGAACAGCGCATTGTAACCTTAATATAGCGCTTACAGTTAGAGTTATGAAAATAGCTACAGGTATTGGCCTGTGGGTGGTAATCAGGTGCACATTGATAGATTTTACATTAACAGACGAGCGTTGAAACCGCTGGCGGTTCTGGTTATCATGAAAAAGGCCTGAAATCGACTGGCTTGGTCTTCTCTTTCGGCTCGGTATTTGTCAATATTTTAGAGCGCCTTACGACGAGAAAATATATGTGCGCTAGTGTTACGCTTTGTTGCATTATATAACTTGGGTGAGTCATCACCAAGTTAGTCTAGGAGTCACAGGGGTGCACTCACTGGGCATATTGTATACTGTATAGGACTATAAGTATAAGTAGGTATATACTAGTCGCAGGTTTCTCAACCTCTATGACCAGATCGAAGATAACGGTTGAGCGTCCGGACGTGGTAATAATGATGGGATGAAATTGTGAAACAGCATGCTCCCTAGCCTATCGCATTCCGACTATCACAGCCGACCCGCTGCTAGTCTTGCATATGGAAATATGCTCCCATCTAGTTCACACAGCAGCTCGTAATATTGTTACTCAGTGACCCTGACTTGGGTTGTTTTGTTATAATACATATATATGAGCCCGCATGTATGAGCCTGCATGTATGAGCCTGCATGTATGAGCTCGCATGTATGTGCTCACATGTATCAGCCCACATGTATCAGCCCTTATCCCAAAGATTATGTACCACAATATTTTTCATGTTAAACAAAAAGTAAACAAAATCAGTGGTGCCATCTGAGTTTTGGCAGGGAACTAAGTTGATTCCCAAAACCAGCTTGGCGTCACCCATGTGCTTATCCTCAGTCCAGTGTGAATCCTTGATTCTGATTGGCTGAGAGCCGCGATGTATGACACCGTACACCCTGTCTGATGTCACCAGACAGGGTGTATGAGATATACAATGATGTAACAATAGCAACCGTAGGATTGTTATGACGTCATCCTTGTAGCAACAATAGACATGATGTCACAATGCCATTGTTAGAGCCATTGTGACATCATCCTGGTGCCGGCACTTGTGATGACATCACAATACTGTTGCTTTATTGCTGAAAGACATTTCAGACTCAGTTTGCAAGAAAATCTATGGGCATCAATAAAACAAGAAGTCTGAGGATAAAACCGTTACACCCTGCTCGTTTTTCGAGGGTACGGGAATATACACCACTCAGGCCTCCATACACCACTCAGCCTTTGGCTTCGTGGTGTATGGAGTCCTTCGTGGTGTATATTCCCGTACCCTCGAAACGAGCATGGTGTAACTGATAATATATATGCGCCTGTAAATATATGAGCCCATATATATGAGCCCGCATATATGAGCCCACATGTATGGGCCAATATGTATGAGCCCAGGGTTGGGGAGATTTGGGGGGGGGGGCATGTTTGTCGTTCACGACAGAATTCTAGTTTTTTCCTTATCACCTACAACACCTCCATTTTGAACCCCTGGGTTCTTGTGCTAATTCAAAATTTGACATGATGCCACAAAAGCATGTCTGGCTCTTACTTAGTAATATCCATGGATCCTGTTCAAACGTTCACAATCTTTAGTTGAGAAGCTAATTAATAAGCAAATTTGCCAAATAACATCAAGATAAATTTAGTGCTTCAAAAGTTATGATACTTTGAAAATGTGTGAGTTTTAATGTTGCTGAGTTTATCTAAAATGTTATCTCTATTGTATGTATACCCAGGGTGTGAATAAATGATAATAATATGCTTGGCCTCCCAGCCGAACCCAAGTTGTTCCTACCAACTAATGGTTTATGAGATCATTACATCTGAAAGGTTCTATTTTATATCATCTGTGACTGCATTTGTTCTTTAATTTCAATATTGATACTTGTTCCATTGATGTTTTCAGGCGAGATTTGTCACAATGGTCATCCAAGACAAAAGTGAGAAGCTGATTTATCCAGGTCCTTCGAATATTGAAAACAACAACGTTTCAACGAAAGTGTACATGACACGAGAACTGAATCTCTTCAAGATGTCTCACCTGATGATGTTTTTTGAAATTGTGTATTCCATGGGCCGAATGGGCACAACAGGTTGGGTGTAGGTCACAAGAACAAGAAGCTATGTTTTCTCCCTTTCCTTTGACTACCTGTATTTATTATGATAGGTGAAGTTTTGTCTTTCATTACATATTGTCAAAAAAAATTAATTTTATTTTGATTATATATTGAAAAAGCAATGTTGTCAATGAATTTGAACTTCAGGAGATACTCTAATGTGAGAATTTTGAATATAATTCACTTTTTAACCGGCCCAGCCGTTTATAGGATTGGTCGGAAGGGAGGTCGGAAGGGGATTGGAAGGGAAAAGGGGTTGGATGAGGCTTGTCTGCTTTTGACTAATTATGAGATTGGCTTCAAACTTGACTAATGACCACTGAACAGTGTAAATGTTTCATATGAGCATTTATATGTGACACAAATGAAGTTCTGGCATAGCAATGACATCTGTGTATGTTGTGATTTCGTCAGCTTTATGTTCTTTATGTGAAACATCAAAATGTTTGCCTCTTCAAATGTTTGCCATGTTTGCTGTTTACCAAAAAACGAAGTTTCCCGATGATAAACGAAGTTTTTCGGAGTAAGTTATGCGAGAAATTTCGGCTAAAAAGGCCAGAAATGAAAGAGAAGAAATATCTGCATGTTTTATTTGGACATACAGTGTTTAATTCAATGCAAAATGGCTCAAAAGATACTTATTATTGTTTTATTTTGCTCAGAGCGTGGACCGGAAGTGGCCGTAATAGTGCGCATGCGCGTAGAAAAGCTGACGGACTCACCTCTTTTACTGGTCATTTCGCCTAAATACGACAGAAACAGAAGAATTCATGAATATATGGCGTTATAATCATTATTTAAGGCAAGGAACCGCTTGAAACCTTTGTTTTGGTCGATTCATGCACGGATCTTGGACCGGAAGTGATCGAAAGTTGTGCGCATGCGCGCAGGAAAGTTGAACAAATTTCTCTTTTTTTTTTGGTAATTTGGCATAAAAACAAACGAATTCGATGATTACGGTGTTGTAATCATCTTTTAATGCAAACAACTGCTTGAAACTTCTATTTTGGTCGATTCGTCGCGTTTTTCTCTGACCGGAAGTAGTGCGCATGCGCGTAGAAAGCTTCGCTCGTGTGAAGAAGAAGGACGCCATTGCTGGAATTTTACATCGATGACTAAAAAAAAAGCGATTTGGAAGGTTGTAGACGATCGTTCAAGTTGAATATTGCCAAGGTAGGCATTTGTAGTGCTACTGCGCTTGTTAAGCGAACTAATCGCTATAATTGTAAGTTTCTGTGCTCGCTGTTCAGTTGTAGAAGTCTGACAGTCCTGTTGTTTTGCTGCTTCTTAAAAAAATCGGAATAATTTGATACATGTGCGCGGTAATTAAGCGCTTTGACTTACTTAAGCGATTATATTATTCATGTTGATTCATATTGTCGATAATAGTTTGTGTGAATTTATGCTGTGTGACTAATTTTTCCTTTTTTGACAGTTGCTTCACTTGCTTGACAGTTGGTGCCAGAACCATTTACAATAATTTAATTGCATTGTATCTTGTATGATTGAGTATTTGAAGGCTAAACATTCATTTATATACATATTGATTCATATTGTAGATTATAGTTTTGGTAAATTTATGTTGTGCCACAAATTTAGCTTTTTTTTGACAGTTGCGTGACAGCTGCTGCCACCATTATTTGCACACTTAAATTGGATTGCATCATGTATGATTGATAATTTGATGGCTTAGCATTAATATTATACAGTTATTGCACAGCACCGAGTGCAATATCAGTTTTTATGGCACCGAGGTGCCATAAAAACTGATATTGCACGAGGTGATGTGCAATAACTGTTATATCATATGGTTTTTTGTGGCAAATGCAAAGAAAAGGGCTGGAATTCGGATGTCTAGACTCTTTTTTTTTTGTTTCTTTTGACCCACATATTTAAAATGTATCTCATCAAAATTCAATGAATATTTCACCCAAAAAAAAAATTACTCTTTTGGAATCCATAAATGATATACTTGATGATGGGTCTTCTTTAAATTTATTTTCTCTTTTTTTTTTTAGCAGACTTTAGATCTCTTAACACAACAAAGTCACTGAAAATGGGGGAAAAGGTTTTTCGGCCTCTTAATGCTTTATAGGCCTACTGATTAAAAAATAACATAAACAATACAAAAAGTTAATATCCACTTAGCCCTTCAATATACGCACCTTTTGCCACCCCTATCTTTTTCCATTGCTGGGCGGTGATCTATTTCTTACTAAAACCAAGAAACGGTCTTGTGCTGCTGCAAGAGTCTGCGTTTCTTTTGAACTACATATTTAAAATGTATCTCAACAGAAATCAATTTCTATTTCACTCACAAAAAAAATGTTCACACTTATGGAATGAAAAAATTATATACTTGATGATGGATCTTATTTTCGATTTTTTTCTGAAACTTTATAGCAGACTTTAGTCCTCCAAACACAAAAAAATCACAGAAAAATCGGCAAAAATGCCGTTTTTCGGCAACTTATTGCTTTATTCTGATAACACAAATAATATAATCAGTACAAAAAGTTTATATCCTAATAGCCCTTTAATAGACGCATCTTTTGCCGCAAAAACCAGCTTTCTAACTGCCTCCGTTGCTCTGCAGTGCAGTTTTTAGTGAAATGGGAAAACACAATATTTTTGTCAGCTTGTGGCTGCAGCAGCATGAAAATATGGTGCTTCCTCTGTGTCAGATTGTATCAACGCTTAACACGGGTTATCCTAAAGTGGTTAACTCCTATAACTTATCTTTTTACTGGGTTACTGGGAAAATAATTTAGTCATTATATAGCATGAGGTCAGCTTAAAACATGGCTAAGTTATTTTCTCAGTAACCCAGTTAAAAGTAAAGTTATAGGAGTTAACCACTTTAGGATAACCCGTGTTAAGCGTTGATACAATCTGGCACTGAGGTCCGTCCAATCTTTCACATGTTAAAATGAGCGTGCAATATAATGCGTGCAATATCGTAGAATATTGCACGGCTGTTGGCCAATGAGAAGGGAGTATTTCAGCTAGCCATATGATATATATTCATATGGAATCATATTGTGCATCATAGTTTTGATGAATTTATGTTGTGTCACAAATTTTGCATTTTATCACAGTTGGTGTCATAATTGTATGTTATCTGTCACTTGAATTATTTGTCGATGTCAATAGAAGCAGATAGGGGTTTCAGAGTTCTTGCTGCTCCTTAGTCTATATATACCAATATATTTGCATTGTAATCAAATAGTTTCAATTTGCTCATGTAATATTGTTATCTGTGTATGACGTTTATGATACAATAATTGGAGAAATCGATGTATTTTACAAACTTTTGATTTTTGTATTAGAAACGTGACATTTCCATATTAATATCAGACCTGAAAGATAGTGTCAAAACTTTGAAAACTTAGTGGCGGTGGACTACCTGGTTGTGTCCAAAACTTTGAAACCTATAGTCGTGGTGGAGTGGCCAGTAGTGTTAAAGAAATTGGAAACTGATACATTATCATTCATGTACAAGTTGTGATTTGCAAGTCGTGTTATTGAAATTGATCAGAAAGTACACATTTGGCTGTGAAGTGCAATTTAAGTAAGTGAAAGGTGCGGACTTGCCTTTGAAGTCCTATTTAAGTAAATTAAAAGGTGCGGACTTGCCTTTGAAGTCCAAAAAGGTGCGGACTTGCCTTTGAAGTCCAAAAAGGTGCGGACTTGCCTTTGAAGTCCAAAAAGGTGCGGACTTGCCTTTGAAGTCCAGAAAGGTGCGGACTTGCCTTTGAAGTCCAAAGTTTGAAAAGTCAAGAGGCGGTGGACTGCCTAATAGTGTCCAAAAGTTTGAAAAGTCAAAAGGCGGTGGACTGCCTGATAGTGTCCAAAAGTTTGAAAAGTCAAGAGGCGGTGGACTGCCTGATAGTGTCCAAAAGTTTGAAAAGTCAAGAGGCGGTGGACTGCCTGATAGTGTCCAAAAGTTTGAAAAGTTAAGAGGCGGTGGACTGCCTGATAGTGTCCAAATTAATGGAAATTTAGAAGTCTTTATTGGTGAAGTGATTTCGCTGAACTAAAGTGGAACTTTGAATGAATAATTACCAAATTGAACTTTGAATGAATAATTACCAAATTGAACTTCCAATGAACAATTGCTATTTGCTCCTTGAATTGTGATATATTGATATTAAATCATTACCATGGCTGCAAGCAATGTTGAAGTAATGCCGATGTATAGCACTCATGTTATCTGTGGTACATTCCACCAAGGTGCAGATCTCTTTGCGGATGTCAGTAAAGGCAAACAATGCACATGTAATGCGCTAGTTGCTGTTTGTGTGTTGCCATACCATGCAAACGATATAACTTCTGATGACTTAGATAACGTTTTATATGAAGGCAATCATGTGTACTTGCAAACTTTACAAAAAGCTGATGAAAATGGATACTTGTCATTTAATGATTTGCCAGATGAACTTCAAATACAAAACAATACATACTAGATCACTAAGTTAGGCGAGCCATATTATGGTTTTATGGATCCACAGACTGCACAGGCCAATAATTTTCAAAGTTTGGAAGACAATTGTGTTGCAGCATTTAGAGAAAGTGACACAGCTTTATTGATGTTAGGCTCTTCAGCTATGTGTTTATTAGGGTGGCCCTTAAAAGCATAGTAAAAAATAAAAGTTTAAAATATTGATGGGCCACCCTCTAAAATGATGCCTATTATGGAAAAAATGATGCATGCAAATTTTCAGGCAAATCGGTTGATATTTAGAGGTGGCCCATCGGCTCTGAAGTTTTTATGTTTCTAGGGTAATTCCCAACATTTGTCAACTCGCGGTTCTTTGTTATTTAGCCAATTCAAAGGATACAACAATATAAATTGCATGGTTGAACTGGTCTTAATTAGAGCTTCATTTTGAGTACCAACTTGGATGGTCTGTGATGATTTTATATTCGGAATGTTCAACTGCAAATTTGCTGAAAACCTCATGTTCGCTTGATTTTTCTTTAACATCAGATGATTTGTTCTTTGGGAAGATGGTAATTAATGGAGTGTTATTGGGTGCAAGAGAGCAAATGCAGTGATTTTTAGCCTTAGATTAAAATACTTTAATAATATAATGACTAGGTATTTATACCCGACATTTATGCAGCTGGTTGGCTAATTATTAGGACAGGATAAGTATGAAGAGTATGACTGAAAATGCGGTAAAAATTGAATATGGGTTCAATTGACTGCCAATTTTAGATCAAACCCAGTGTTTGGAAGCCCAGAGCACCCCTAACTGAGCTAACAACACTCCCCCAATGCAATCTTAGGGAATTATATCAAAGTCACTCTTTGAAATTTTTCCTGCAACGACGTCATTGTTAATTAATTTACCTTTTTGTATAATATGTGGATAATTCCATGTCAGAATATCTTGCAAATATTTGGCAGACCTGAACAAAACCTGCATGCCACTCACTGGTCTAGCAGTTTTTATGGTACAACTTGACAAGTGACTGTCCAGTCAGGCGTAATGAACAACCAGATTCAAATCAGTACCAAATCTGTGATAAAAAATGTAACAAGATATGCCGTAAATCTGACACAGAGTTAACCCTCCTGGCCCAATGGGACAAGAATCACCAACTGTCCTGTTGGAAAATCATAAAATTTTGATAAAAGAATATGGGAAAATTAGATCTTGCTGTGATTCTTTTGTCAAAAACCAACACATTGACAATTTACACATTGACTCCTTACGTACATTTTTCAAAATCATCACGGCCTTCGTGAAGTTATTCCTACCCCCGACCACACGGGTTTTTTTTCATTAATTTCCTTAAACTTTGATCAGAACAAGCAGCTGCCCTCATAGATAATCCATTTATCAAGGTCTGGTTAAGAGTTATTGCCTCCAGATTGAATTCGGAGACATCATATATCAAAATAGACAATTTTGAAAAAAACTCCTGAGGTATGTCTTTCGGGGCTCACGAAGAATTGTCATAGACCATCCAAGTTGGTATTCAAAATGAAGCTCTCATTCAGCCCTGTTCAAAAAATCTAATTATATTGTTGTATGATTTAAAATGGCTTAGTTATAGAATACCGCGGATCGGCGAACATACGAAATCATGACTGAAATGCAAGAATTTCAAGGCTCGTGGGCCACCTCTAAATGTTAACCGATTTGAATGAAATTTTGCACAAGCTGTTTTTACCATAAAAGGCATCATTTCAGGGGGTGGCCCGTAATAATTTCGAACTTTTTGTTTTAAGGGCCACCCTAGTGTTTATTCAGGAATGGAGATGACAGTTTCTATGTATTTGATTCTCACAGTCGTAACAATGTTGGCTACATGACTCCTTATGGAACAAGTGTTTTGTTACATTTTGATTCTGTAACCAATGTTACGTCATATCTTGGTGCATTGTCCCATAGCCTTTCTCAATATATTTTGCCATATGAATTACAAAGTGTCTGTGTGACAGTGTCAAATTTTCAAAGCAGTTTCATAGGGCAACACCATGTAGGACAATCACATGCTGTCAATAAATCTACCGAATTGCTTGAGGGTTACTTTAATGACCAACAAGAAAAGAATAGATTGCACACTGCGTTTTGCACAGCCAGCACTACAACAAGTGAGTCAAGCAAGCTTCACAACAAATCGCACAAAAGAAAGCCCAGACGCGGGGAAAGTAGGAGAAATGTGCACACAAAGCATGACATTAAACTTCCGAAGAACATGAACAACACAAGAAGGCGCAGAGAGTACCGCAAGCAGTATCAACAATTGAAGGAAAAACATTTCCAGTCTCCAGAAACAGTGGATGTACAGCATTCTGCTGATTTTGCAGATGATGAGACATGTGACAATATCGTTGAATCATGTCAATCAAATGTTGACACTTGTGAAATGGATGTAAGTCGAGTGGGACTGATGAGTCAGCAATCAAAAAGACATACTGAAATTCAAGGTAACATGGATAATGTGCAGATAGAGCATGACATTGAACTTTCCAATAATGCAGAAAAGACAAGGAGACGCAAAGAGTACCAAAAGCAGTACAATAAGCGGTATAAAGAAATGAAGAAAAGACAAAAGAATTTACAGTCTGCACAAACACCTGATGTGGTGCATCCTTCTGATTTTGCAAATCAAGGCACATGTGAAAGTGTGATTGCATTGTGTGAATCAAATGTTGACATTGAACTTTCCAAGAATGCGGAAAAGACAAGAAAGCGCAAAGAGTACCAAAAGCAGTACAATAAGCAGTATAAAGAAATGAAGAAAAGACAAAAGAATTTACAGTCTGCACAAGCTGCCGATGTGGTGCTTCCTCCGGCTTTAGCAAAGGAATGGACAAATGTCGACAGCGAACTTTCCAAGAATGCGGAAAAGACAAGAAAGCGCAGAGAGTACCAAAAGCAGTACCAGAAGCAGTATAAAGAAATTAAGAAAAGGCAGAAGAATTTACAGTCTGCACAAGCTGCCGATGGGGTGCTTCCTTCTGATTTTGCAAATGAACAGACATGTCAAAATGTAGTGGAATCAAGTCAATCAGATGTTTACATTTCTGAAATGCATTCAAGTGGAAAGCCGCTAGTAAGTCAGCAATCGGGAAGACATACTGACATTCAAGATAGAATGGACAATGTGCAGATAGAGCATGACATTGAACTTTCCAAGAATGCAGAAAAGACAAGGAAACGCAAAGAGTACCAAAAGCAGTACAATAAGCAATATAAAGAAATGAAAAAAAGACAAAAGAATTTACAGTCTGCACAAGGTGCTGATGTGGTGCTTCCTCCTGACTTTGCAAATGAACAGACATGTCACAATGTATTGGAATCAAGTCAATTAAATGTTAACAGTTGTGAAATGCATGTAAATCAAGAGCCGCCACTTTGTCAGCACCCAGCAAGACATACTGAAATCCAGACTAACATGGACATAGATAATTCAACTGCTACAATTGTCCAAGCACAAAGCAGAAGTGTGGCCGAATTTGTTACAAACTCAAACAATACTGATTCCAATATAACAAGACCCGTAATTGAGCATCATACTGATCATGTTGATTTGTCTGCTGCCATCAACAAGTTTTTGAGGAATACCAGTGAAGGTCCCAGGTATGTGTGTCCGTGTTGTCAACAAATGTGGTTTAAGACAAGTGTTGTGCCATTGCACACTCAAGTAATCAGCATTCCACAACACCTGCTTGATTTCTGCTTCACTGAAGACATGTTAAATGCAACAGACTTATGGTTATGCAATACTTGCAAGTCCAGTCTGAAGGACAACAGAGTGCCAAAATTGTCAACTGCAAATGGTATGTCTTTTCCAAACAAACCACAAGTTCTAAATCTTCATCCTCTTGAAGAGCGTCTTGTCGCGCCAAGATTGCCATTCATGCAAATTCGTGAGCTTGGACGAGGTCGACAGTTTTCCTTGCATGGCAGTGTTGTGAATGTACCCAATGTCATAGAAACAGCAGTATGTGCTTTACCACGTTGCGTGAATGAAACTGACACAATTGCTGTGAAGTTGAAGAGACGTTTGCAGTATTCGCATGCTGTATACACCGAAAATGTACGTCCTGTTGCAGTGATTTCTGCTCTACATTGGTTAATGCAAAACAGTGCATTATGGCAAAACAGTGGCATCAACATAAACCCTAACTGGCTCAATGAATGGCAACAGTCGCTTAATACCTTTAATGCAGAAACATATGACCTTCCTTCTGATGAAGTCACAGGGGTTAGCACAGATTTGGACGAAATATATGATGCCTCTATGACGCAGGATACATGTGATGACCTTCCTTCTAATGAAGTCCCTGATGTAAGTACAGATGTGAATGAAATGTGTGACCCCTCCTCCACGCAGACAGGCAATACCAATGATGACAATGTCAATACAGATACTTTTGATGAAATTGATGTCAGTAACATGCCTGGTACTAACAATACAATGCTTGAAGGCTTGTCAGACAGTGTTTTGAGCATAGCCCCTGGAGAAAATCAGCAACCACTTGGTTTGTTCTTGGACACAGATGCAGAATATCTGGCATTTCCTACTATCTATTGCGGTGACAAGCCTATGAGTAATGATGTCCGACAAGTACGTGTGCATTACAGTGACATATGTAAGTGGGAGTTACGTGCTGCAGATCGCAGGGTTGCAAACAGTGTGCCAAACATCTTTTTCAAAATGAAGAAAACATCCATAAAGCATGTAATAGACAGAGCAGGATTTGCTATTCAACGATGCAAAACGCAAGGCCAGACTTACACTGCACATGATTTACTGAATGACCAAGTGAGAGAAAACCTTGCTAGGCTTGATGATGGCTACAAAATATTCAACACATTACGCAATCACCCAGTTACATGCAGCGACGCAAGAAAGACCTGTTTGCAATGATACGACAACTTGGCCTCCCAACATGGTTCATCTCATTGTCAGCCGCAGATATGCACTGGCTCCCTTTGTTGAAGGTACTGTATGAGTTCAGACACGGCATTGTGTTATCAGATGAAGATGCCAAGAATTTGACTTGGACTGACAAGTGCGACTTGGTGCAAAGCGATCCAGTAACATGTTCAAGATTCTTTGATTATCGCTTGCAGCAATTCATGTTGACAGTGCTAGGCAAATCTGGTGATGCCCTTGGCAGGATACGGGACACTTTCTACAGAACTGAATTTCAGTTTCGAGGCAGCCCACACTGTCATATGCTTGTATGGGTTGAGGGTGCGCCAGTATTTGGTACAGATGATGAATCAGACATTGTGAAATTCATTGATGAACATGCATCAGTTTCATTGGCAGCAGGTGATGATGTAGTAAATGTGCAAAAACATCAGCATTCACGAACATGTCGCAAAAATGGTCATCCTGTCTGTCGCTTTGGCTTTCCTCAATTCCCAATGAATGAAACTGTCATACTGTCTCCCTTTGACGATGCATGTGAAGATCTGACAATGCACAAAAACAATTTGCAAAAAATCAAAACTTACCTTGTTGACCTGGGTATGGGTGCCGAAATACCACTGTCAGATATGTTAAATGAACTACAATTGACACAAACCAGTTACGTTGATGCAATACGCTCTTCCCTCAAAAGTCCACAAGTGTTCCTGAAACGCACTTTGTCAGAAATCAGAGTAAATCCCTACATGGTGAAAGCAGCAGCAGCGTGGAACGGAAATCAGGACATTCAGCTGTGCCTCGATAGCTGGGCTGTGGCCTCGTATGTGGTTGGTTACATAAATAAATCGGACAAGGGAATGAGTTCTCTCATGGATGAAGCTTGCAAAGAAGCAAAACAGGGAAACAAAACCTTGCGTGAACAGGTCCGTCACATTGGCAATAAATTCATCAATGCCGTTGAAGTGTCTGCTCAAGAGGCAACATATTTACTACTGCAAATGCCATTTACCAAAGCGTCTCGAGAAGTTGTGTTCATAAACACTTCACCTCCTGATCAGCGAGTGTTCATCCTGAAAAGCAAAGAACAACTTGAACAAATGCCACCAAGTTCTGAAGATGTTGAAGCTAACACCATTCTGAAATGTTACAGCAGGCGACCAGCTGCACTGTCTTTCATGTGTCTTGCAGATTTTGCTTCCTTGATAGCAGTTACCTTCCCGTCCGACATGCCACTTTCAGCGCGTTTTGAATGTTTGAATGACGATGATATCCAAGAAACCGTAAATTCAGACCTTGACGGACCAAAATGTGTCACCCTATCCAATGGCATTGTCTTCCGCTATCGCAAAAACCCACGTGTAATCAGGTTTGTGAACTACAATGTCAATGTTGACCCAGACAATTTCTATCGGGAGCAAATCATGTTGTATATGCCTTGGCGCAAAGAAAACATCGATCTCCTGGCAGGATATTGCTCATACATGGCACACTACCATGACAACCAAACTGCCATTAAAGAAATTGCCAACAAATACCAACATCTGTCCGAGTCTGTTGAAGCTGCAATTGCTGCTGCTTGTGAATATGAACGCGATGATATTGCTCCAAATGCTCAACATATGGATGCCCAAGATATGGAAGTTGAACCCACAACAAGTGACACATACTCATTCTATGTACCAAATGCAAATTCTCAACACAGCGAATATGACATCAGCGCAGACATTGGCTTTTCCCTAATGAGCAGTGAGCAGATTTTGTTGCCAAATCGCATTGCAAATTCTGAATTCTATGAAGAAATTCGAAATCTGAATCGCGAACAATTTCAATTCTTCTATCATGTCATCAATTGGATTAAAACTCGTGCAGTACCTTTACGTGTCTTCCTGTCTGGTGGTGGGGGTGTCGGAAAAAGTGTGACAGTTAGAGTATTGTATCAAGGTCTCATTAGATGGTACGGCAGAGAAGCAGGTACAGATCCAGAAGCCACAACTGTTGTAATATGCGCACCAACAGGCAAAGCTGCGTTTTTGGTCAATGGTTCCACCTTGCACTCCGCATTTCGTATTCCACCCAATCGCAATGGCTCCTACCAATCTCTCAGTGCAGACACGCTGAACACCTTGCGTGTAAAATACAGTAATCTCCGTGTTTTAATGATTGATGAAGTATCTATGGTAGGCTCCAGAATGCTCAATATCGTCAATTGTCGATTACAAGAAATCAAAAACAACAATGACTTGTTAGGTGGCATTCACGTTATCATGATAGGCGACCTCTACCAGTTACAACCTGTCATGGATCGTTGGATCTTCCAAGACGCCAATACCACCTATGGCAGTCTAGCAAGTAACATTTGGCGTGATAATTTCACAATGTTTGAATTGGTCACCATTATGCGGCAGAGAGACAACCGTACATTCGCAGAACTGTTGAATCGCCTGCGAGAAGCAAAACATACTCCACACGACATAGCAACCTTACAATCCAGAGTGCTTCCACCAAACTCTGTAACTGACCATGCAATCCCACATCTCTACCCAACAAATGCCCTAGTTGACAGCTTCAACCACACAGTCTACCAAAATGCCACAACTGAAAAAGCCATTATTCAAGCCAAAGATGTTGTGCATGGCGACTTCAGCTATGCTGTAAAACAAGCTACATTGGCGCGCTTGCCAGATTGCTCATCAGCAACAGGGAATATTCCGAGATATCTCTATATTGCAATTGGCCTGAGATATGATATCACATCCAACATACTTTTAGAAGATGGTCTAGTGAATGGAACTTCATGCATAGTCAAGCATTTGACATACCTGACAAGCACACCATTACCAAGCATCATATGGGTTGCATTTGATGTAGAACGTATTGGTCAATCAACGCGCAATCAGTATCGTCATTATTATACAAACTCCATTCTACAAACTTGGACTCCAATATTCGCAACCACAATCCACTTCTCCTTTGGCCGTGATGCAAAACGCATTTCCCGTACACAATTTCCATTACGAGCTGCAACAGCAAAAACCATACACAAAGCACAAGGAGCGAAAATGGAGCGTGTAGTTGTACAATTCAGCGAACGCAAAAACAACCACTCTCATTATGTTGCACTGAGTCGTGTTACAAATATCAATAACCTGCAAATCCTATCTCTCAATGCTCACAAAATCAGTGTAGACGAAAAAGTTGTAGAAGAAATGGAACGCATGCGTACATCAGCACAAGTACAATTCACATTTACGCCTTTGTTTAACTTGCCATCAAACATTTTCTGTGTGACCTATCACAATGTACGTTCCCTTCCAACATCCAGGATGTGAAGCATGATCATAATTTAACTTCCTCTCAAGTTCTAGCATTTGCTGAATCTCGTCTCCAGCCAACAGATCCTAATGATGCTTTTCATTTGCCTTCATATAACATCACACGCTGCGATGCTCAATCTCAATCAGGACGCCCACATCATGGCCTAGTCACATATGTGAAGAACCATTTGCAAACCACTCCAATCTCCACTTACTCTACTACGTCATTTGAAAGTATGTCCATGTGGCTACATGAAGTCAATGTTGCATTGTACATTTGCTACAAAAAACCATCAACACCTCTGTCAGCCCTCCAAGCCCATTTCACTACTGCTGTTCTCAATCACTTGTCAGACAGCCATTTCATCATTATTGGTGATTTCAATCTGCCAGTTGGAACGACGCAGTATGACACCTTCACCTCATGGCTAGCTGCAAAAGTCACATGTTCCCAAATAGTTTCTGGTGCCACAACAGACCATGGATCCTGTCTTGACTTGGTTTACTCAAATATACCAAATATCAATGTCCAAGTTCTTGAAAGCGCCTTTTCTGACCACAAACCCGTATGTGTACAACTATGTACATAACCTGCAACTTGCGCTGTCATTGAGATCTCACTTCCTCAAGTTGCTCCTTCAAAATATATAGCATTGCATAGAAATTTATCACATCCTCTGTCTATCCAATCATCAGCAAAAGTATGTTTATTTGTTACTTCCCATATTACTTAGTTAATTCTTTTATTTGTAACTTTCCATATTTCTTTGTTAATTTATTTCACTTAGTTAATTTATGTCACTTTGTTAATTGAGCTCACCTTGTTAATTTATTTCACCTTGTCAATTTATTTCACCTTGTTAATTTATTTCCCTTTGTTAATTTAGTTCACCTTGTTAATTTATTTGACCTTGTTAATTTATTCCACTTTGTTAATTTATTTCACTTTGTTAATTTAGTTCACCTTGTTAATTTACTTCACTTTGTTAATTTATTTCACCTTGTCGATTTATTTCACCTTGTTAATTAATTTCACTTCATTAATTCATTTCACCATGTTAATTTATTTCACACTTTATTCATTTCACACTTTGATCCTTCATTTCACACAGGAGTCATCGAAAGAACACAATTGAACATTGCCAGTGCTGATGCAACTCTCACCTATTAAGCAATAACTATTGTGACACATAACTTACTCTATTTACAAAACTCTAATTATAATTTCAGAAAGCAGCATTTTCAGCTACTGACTGATGCTCTGTGGTCGTCTCCAGTTTCCACACTCTGCAACCAACAACAGTGACAATGATTTCTACAGGCAATCATCAACAGCTCTAAACTGCCCAGTAAGTATCTATGGTACACAGTAACACTTTCAAACTACATATTGCAATAACCCATAAGTGCGACAAAAAGCATTGTCAATTTAAACCATGTTACACCTACTTATCATATTCAAGTATTACACCAGCAATTATACCCTGTAATTTATGCATAAACAATAACACATTCTGACATCATTACCTCATAACAATTACTGTCTTTATAACACATTCCATGCAGAACTGAAAAGAACATAACTTACATGAATATTAATATTGCATGAAAACTAATAGTGCATGTTGACTTAAACTAGTCCATGTAACAACCATGTCCACTGGATATTGACCTAAAAATCAGATACTTGCCTTGTCCACTCTTTCAGATTCTCAGAAAAGCAGAGCAAGAATAACGGCCAAATCACATCCACAACTGATAATGCATCATGGTTGACACACAGTAAGTACTATAAATAATTGTTGTCAATCTCCAAATAAATCCTTAAACCTTTCTTGCTCATTGCAACATATGCCCTCTGTCAGGTACTGAAATATGCTTCACCAAAGCCAAAGTTATGTGACCATATAAATTAGTCTTGCACTAATGAATATACAAATATGTCACTCAAACTTATGTTTATTTCCAATTTTACATAACTCAATGGACTATTGTCATTTTACAACTCATAAAATAACGCAAACATTTCTTCAGATGATTATTTTTCATATTTTAACAGACAAAGCAACAGACACAGACACAAAAATCAGCACTGCACAAGAGCAAACACCTCTAGTTGTAAAACAAAGAAGAATTACCTCAACAGATCAATCTGCTCAGGTGAGAGTATGAAACAAATAATTGCCAATTTCACCACATAATCTCTAACAAACAACCTTCATCACTTCACTGTAACATAACACAAAGTAAAAACCACTTATATTCTCTAGCCATACAAAAATATCGCTTTTCCAGAAAGAAGTCGTACTTCAAAGAATCGCTGTTCAACTCCAGCATCCACACCACATAAAATGAATCTTACAATACATTTGTCCACAGGCACTACTTTCTTCCACACTGGTGCATAACAATCACTGATGTTTCCACATTCTCTCATTTCAGATCTCTCAGTTACGCATTGCCACAAAACATTGACGAAACCATCTCTTCTCATTGCCGACCATGTAAACACTCCATTCTTCGTATCAACACCGATGCATCATTCCAAAAATCCAAGGGAATCAGTATAATCAGAAGAATCCGCATTCATAAAACCCCTGGACATTCCCCCAAACCATTTGACATTACAAACACAGTTACACAGATTTCATCCTTCACGAACTCCAATCACACTGTGATTCATAGACCAATTCCTCACATACGACTGACTGTTAACACCATAGCCACACCAGTCCGATACATTGAACCATAATTCAGTCATATTATTCATGACTTTACGTTACTCAATAAATTCTTGAAAAAATATCTCCTCTCTTTGTATCACCTTATGCACCTTCAATTCAGTAACTGCTCCCTGCAATTACACTTCCAGTCTAAACTTCTCCGGTCTTCCAAATATCTGTTGCTCAGTGGTTAAAGCAATGGCCCTTCAAAGCAATTGAGCTAGGCCGGTTTTGAATCCGCGGATTCTTGTTTCAGTGTGCGTTTATTTTTTACACTTAGCTGTCTGTCTTTCGCTTAACGGTCGGCTGAGAGGTAACGGTTCAGGGTATTGATTAGGCTAGTACACTCTGGGACCACTCTAGAAATTTACCGTCTCCTCCAGTTATTTTGCTGATAAAGTTACCGTCTCCCTCTGTTGAAGTCACCGTCTCCCGCTTCAGGTCTTTTCCCTCTCCATTCATGGAATTAAAACATTTTCGCATCAAAAATGTGGTAGCCAGCATAGAACATAAACTCAATCTTTCATTTTGATGCAAAATTTCTCTGTCTCAAACGTTTTATTAGCCGTTTCTCAGCAAAGTCAAATCCTTGCTTCAGTCTTCAAATTTCGAGATCGCCATTTTCGGAGAAGGTAAATTAAAATACCGTACTCAGTGGTCCCAGAGTGTAGTGATAGATTTTGTAATGTTAGCTAATATAAATTTTTGCTGTCTTTTTTTAGCCTGGCTCTCCAGGCTGATTCAGGAGTAACTGTCTGATCATATTGTCAGTCAGGGCTATTGTTCAATAAATATAGGTTCAATATATCTTTGATGATGTCTGATGACTCTGGGGGAGCATAGACAGTCACTTTAGTACTGTAATTTATTACTGCACTAGTTTTGTAAATATTCCTTTCATAATTTAAATCAGCACTTTTTAACAAGTTTGCGCATGCGCAAACTGGTTATACTAGTCGATCTGGAGAGAGCTGGAGAGAGCGATAGATAGACTAGCGCAATTGACGCAGCTTAATTATACGAATTATTAGGTAGTCGTTCGTGAACGACTACCTTTTGCAATCACGCAATGACAAGGGGAAAAAAGCCCGCGAAAATCGGAAATTCGAAATACCGTAATGCACATTTGCCTCAGAAATTGCATGCAAAGCCTGTAATCATCGAAAAAGCCTCTTGAGGCAGTCATATACCTGAAAGAAATAGATTACAATCACAATTACGATCGAGGAACTTTATTCCACGCAGTCTTTTCGTTTTTAATGACACGTGCATTGTTTCCTGCTTATTCCGCTTGGGGCGCCAGGGTGCGTCACGAATGTCAACAACTGAACAAGTTAAAATAGCCTGCCTTGGCCGAAATTAGACGAAAATCGGCAAAAAACAGCCCAAAACATCCCAAAAATGTGATATTCATATTAAGACAGAGCCAAGCTACGCGTAGGTATGTGTATTTCTACTGTAGCCCTTCTGGTTGCTGAGATATTTGGCCAAACGTCAGTCCTCTGCCTCACATGCCACAGAAAAAGTGAAACCACTCAAATATCGCCCACTTGACGATCGTCCATGCGTGTCATGAAGACAGAATAAAGCAATAACTAAGCTTGCCTTTTGCTGTGTATCTTATTACAGAAACAGTGACAATGCTAATTGCACTCTTGGAAGTTTGCTGTCACCCTCAGTTTATCAAATTGCCATTGAGATTCAATGGATCTGTGAATCTGACAAGTGTCAATGCTGATTGCACTTTGCAGTGCAGCTTTGATGTCCACTGACCTCATGCTAATACTTTTCAATGTCATTATATATGGTACTACAGCAACAGCAAAGTAGAATATTCATATCTGAACACTCAACACTGTCAACAGTAATCATTAAAGTTTTAAAATAGTTTTGTTATACATGTTGAAATAGGCAACCATATCATAGGCCTATGTGTCAGATGATAATACCAGCTGAGAACTACAACAAGTCTTGTGTCTGTCATTGAATGCAGTCTGTGTCTGTCACTGATTTCAATCAATGATCAATCAATGATGCCAGTCAATGAATGATTGATGTCAGTCAATGATGTTAATCAGTGATATCAATCAATGATGCCAGTCAATGATGTCAGTCAATGATGTCAGTCAAAAGATGTCAATCAACAATGTCAGTCAGTGATGCCAGTTATTGATGTCAAATGTCAGTCAGGGATGTCAGTGAATTAAGTCTGTGATGTCAGTCAATGGTGTCAGTAGTAATTTTAATCCATGATGTCAGTCAGTTATGTCAGTCAATTATGTATGATGTCAGTGAAAATGCTGTGATACTGTGTTTATTGTATGTTTTTACTGATGAGCTTCATGAAATAACAGCTTTTTACCTTCAGCGAGAGAAGTTTGAAGAAGGTATTGTTATCACTTTTAGTCAAAATTTGTCCCTCCGCCAGGCGGGCGTCCTGGCGGTTGGGCGGTGGGTGGATAGATAGTTTCCGGACCAGTACTCAGCTCCTATTGAATGTACATGGATGAAATTTGGTACACATGTAGCCTGTATGGTCTAGTTGTGCCTTTTGATGGTCTGATTGATTGATGTTCTATATTTTTTGAAATATTGAGAACAATTTATTAACTTTTTTTTTTCATTTCGGGCCAAAACTTGGCCACAATTGCATGTAAATGGATGAAATTTGTTACACATGTCACCTATATGATACATTTGTGTCTTTTATGGGTGTGATTCATGGATATTCTATACATCTTGAAATATTGACAGAAAAATTTTAAAATTATTATTTTTTGCTTCCAGGCCAAAACTTGGCCATCATTGCATGTCCATAGATGAAAGTTTATATACATTCCCTATATAATATTTTAGTGCTTTTTGTTGGTCTGCCTGATAGTTACACTTCATGCTTTTTGAAATATTCTGACCCATACCTCACAACTTATTCCTTGTTTATGCGTGAAACTGGTCCATATATATGTATACTGGTCTAGTAAGGTCTTTCCATCGTTCAACATACCCATGCATGCAGGCGGGCACATGGCGGGGCATATAGATAATTTCAGACCTAGATCTGGCTACTATTACAAATACTACATGCAATGTGGTTCACATCACTTTTATGGTGTAATGCCTGTAATGGTGTCCTTTCAAAATATTTTTTCGCTGAAGGTTTGCTGCAACGCAGCCTATGTTTATAGTTACATCTTCATCATACAATTAATTCACGGACCCCTAACGCTACTCCAACCAAACTACTCATTGCCCTGTTATGAAAACTTGCAAGGAGCTTTTCTGTATTCTTTACAATGTCCTTAGCCAGCTTTGATGTTCAAATTACAGTGACAGAAACTGAGGTGATCTTTTCCCATATCTACCATTACAAAAACACCCTTTATTTATCCCCTTTCCCTCGCATGCATGCTTTCACGGGTTTTATCCTAGTTTATAGTAATTTCTCAAAATCCTCACTTGCCTTTTCTAATGTTTTATCTCAACATTTTAACTGAAAACAATTTTTCAAGAATCAAGTTTACAAACTAAAGTTTCAAAGAGATAGGTCCCAATTTGTAGATATTGATTCACTTTTCAATTTATACTTTGAATTATCAGGTTGAATTTTAATATATTTTAAATAGACACCTTTTTGAACTTAATATGTCTTGACTAAGAATTGTTATATCAGCATTTGCTCAGACCCTTTCACGAATTGGGAGTATTTCACAATCGCCAATGATGCATGTCAAGTAGCATTGAAATTTTCTTGACAACAAAGATATTAGGCCTACATGTTCACTTACTCTTTTGAAAGTATGATTTTCCAACAGTCTGATATCCACACGAAAAATTTTACCTGCTATTCATAAATACCTTGAATATTCAAGTAAACGGTATGGCCAAGGTGCTTGGCCATTTACTGTTGACTTTAATACTATTCAATTTTGCTACTTGGTCTAAAACCTGATGTTTTTTCGCAAATTTCATGTCATTCAAAAATATGATAACCAGGTCACCAGTACAGATATAATATAGAGGAGTTTCGCTATCAGCCTATCACACACTCCATATTTTCTTTATGTTAATCAATAATCGACGAGCCTTCAATATAATACCAAAACGACTACCTTTGAATCCTTGGATTCTTGTAAGGTAGTTACGATGTAGCAAGTTGTTTTAATTAGTAATGTAAACATCTTAGATGTGGGCCACAAAGGCTTTGTTGTTATAGATCGTTGTAACAAAAGATATCAATTGTTTTGTCTGAAAATCGTCTGCAATGGCTGTCATCACAATGTTTTGACTGAAGAAAAATCACGTAAAAATGGCTAGTACTCTTCACTGAGGCATTGTATGAAATATTCCAGAAAAATGTATTCGAGGGACCTATCAGGAAATCAGTGGCAGACCATTCCAGGCCCAGACAACAGCTTACAAATCCCGTAGCCCTGATTAAAGTATATGAGTTACACTGTTTTGACACTTGATAAATGTTTAGGCTCACATGCATCTAACTTTCAAGTGAACAGGGTGAACTCAGTGCATGGGTGCGAACATGCAATGCCTAGAAAATAGTGAGTTCTGAGTTTGTTGTCTTAAAAAGGCACAGCTGATAGCTAGTATAGGCCTACATGCCATTTATTTCACTAGACACTTTCAAGCAGTTGCTGACTGAAGTTTCAATGCAACATGATTGTGCATCTCCAGATGATCTTAATAGCAGGCTCAATCACAGCCCTTGGTCTGTCATCAGTCAATGATTGGTTGATCAGAATACAGGAGGCGGACTTCTGTCAAAATTGACAAATAGTGCTGCTTGTCAATCATTCTCTGCTCCTCCCAGACATGCAAATTAGAAGGTGCATGACCTTTTAATGAAATGTCTTTACAATGTAACAATTTACGTTGTTGCGCAATGTGATGTAACTATTTTTCCAGACATGATCAACAAAACACTGTCTGACTTTCTATTGCTCCAAAGTGCAAGATACAGTTTTGTTGCCCCCCTCCTTTTCTCTTACCGGACTTTCTTAAGACTTTTTTAAACTCAATGACCTATTAATTAAGATTTACCTGTCTCATCAGAAAATGAGGAATTATAAGATCTCTGGCTGTGTTGGTCATGGAAACATGGCGTTTTCTTCTAACAATACAATTCTTCTTTACAAATGAACTGTTTAAGTTTGGATATTGACGGATGATTGCAAAATGCTGTACCCAAAAATTAAATTTTGAACTGAATAGTTTTTTAAGGAGAAGATTATCTAAAAGTTAGCAGAAGTGTCCCCTGCAATGATGTTTTCTCAAGACTAGATTTGTTTGTTTGTTGAAACAAACGAAATGAAGTCACTGTTCTGTTTTTACTTTCATTCTTCATTTATGGCACTCTGTGACTTAATTAAATCAGGGTACCCACTGAAAGTTTATGCGGAAATTCCCTGTAAGCTCCTGTATTTTCCCTGTTTTCCCTGCTTCACCAGAAAAATCCATAAATACTAGACATAAAGCCCCAATCATCCATCCATCTTAAAAGTTGTATCAAAAAATGATCACCTAGTGCTGTAACTTGGCCTCTGTGAAAGATGCAGGGCAGGTGTTTTCAACTAACCATAAAACTGTGTCACAAATTAAGATGGGTTTCTTTCATCAAATAATTGATCATTCTTTTATATATAAATAACCTGGGTAAATCACTGAAATTTTCTTCAAATCAGTTACAACTGTTTCTTACTTTTCCTGTAAAAGATGATGGTTCTGTGAAATAGGCTAATTTATGGGCTTAGAAATCAGAAGCGGCCCATCCTCGACTATATTCATTAGTTATAGATTCTGTAAATGAGAGGTCATGGCTTGTTAGAGGTCGAATGTTAAATATACCTAGAGGGGAGAGATATTGCCATCTTTGTAATAATAACCTTCTTGGAGATGAATTTCATGTTGTTTTAGAATGTTCTCATCCTGTTCTTGTAAGATCTAGAAATTTGTATATACCTTATTTTTATCATAACAGACCTTCTATGATCAAATTTTTAAACTTGATGGAATGTACCAATGATCATACAATTAACAACTTATCTGTTTATTTATCAAAAGTGGCTAAATATTTTCGTTAGCCGTTTAATATCAGTAGGCCTATTATTCAATTTTCTATATTGAAATTTGTATCTCAATTACTAGTCTCATTTATTTTGGTTTAAAACCTGATTCTGTTATTGTTATATTATACTTGGTGCTCCATAACATGTATATGTTCTGAGCAGAAATAAAACTTGTCAAACTTGTCAAACTTGGCGAGGCTGCTTTGTCACAGTAGTATCACCATGGCAACCTGTGCATTTAGCCTCATTCTGAATCAAAGAAGTTAGATTTCAGTCTCATTTCCATGCTGGTGGAATGCATGAAGTAATTTGTAGGTATTGAGCTGGTTTTCAGACATAAAGACAGGTAAAAAAGAAACCTGTTCATCATTATTTTGATTTCAGGTTTAAAAAAAAGAAAGAAAATTCAGCACAATAGTGGACCTGTGCCTCTCATGAATTTGCCTATTACTGGTTAAAATTAAAAGTACTACCCCAACATCCGCCCCCCCCCCCCCCAAATGAAACCTGTGTGCCTCCCCTCCCCCATGAAACCTGTGTGCCCCCTGTTTGGAATCCCAAATTACAAAACTGTTGGGACTGAAAGTGAAAAATTATGTATAATATGGAAAATATGTACAGAAATTATTAGCACTGGGTAATGCCTAAATGTAGCTGCCACACTGATACAGTTGCATGCTCTCCAATGCAGTATGCAAAATGCCTATTTCACACGCATGTTTTGAATTGAATTTGGAAGCATCAGGCCACAAAAGCAATTGAACTTCCCACTTTAGGAAGTGCCTTTGAGCAAAATAACAATTGCTTTTCCTGTAAATGTTTTTTATAGATGTGATTGGTGGCCTCTGATGTTAGTTGACCTTCAATCTCATTCAGTGCTGCTAATTTCTCAGTGATTTAGGTCCATTTTTGATCAGTTCTGTTTTCTTCATACATCCAAGAATATGATCGTAGTCGCAGAGGCATCCATTCGGCTGTGGGGTTGTAGAATTCTGATTATTTAACATTATTCAGCTACAGACTAAGTATTGTTTGACAATTGCCTTACGTTTTTCAAAGCCTATTCTGCCAAACATTCATTCATTTTAAGATGGTAATTTTACTTAATTGCAATGAAACTACTATTATTATTTTTGTGATAACTCGAATTTCCATAGCTGCTTTGAAGCCATTTTATTAGACCAGCGAGACTCCGTACCATATCATTATCGATTTAAAATCCTTGTACAGCAATTTAAATTCTAGGCAGCTCACAAGATTGTCACCTTTATGCTAGCATTGCCTTCTCACAATACCTTTTGATGAAATGTGGAATTGGGGAGTTTATGCAAATTGTTTAAACTAAATATTTTGGAAAATTTTAATAACTGCAGAAAACAGAATCTGATAATCAATTCTTCGCGGTCATAATCGATATTTTGAAATTTGCCTACAATAAATCAATTAATTGATTATTTTGTTGTAAAGAATATCATTTACGAAATTCTAAATAACCCGATCTATTTCAACTATTTTTGAATGAATACCAAGATCCAATAAATCAACAAAATTTTGCTCAAAATGACCGGTTATAGACGTGAGCAATTAACGATGCCATCACTTAAACAGACACAGTGGTGGCAAACTTGTTTTGCAATCCGCGGATTCTTGTTACAACGAGGTAATCGTTGTGTTGCAGAGGCACATGGCCAAAACTTGCATTTGCCCACACGGCTGCATACAATCTTTGTCCTAGCACAACTCATCGCATGTCGCACCTGCTGCTGTCAAACTACACATGTTGCTTTATTTCTGCCTAATTTCGGGAATGACAGAAGTTCAGTCATGTGCATTTCTGAAATCCACACGAAACGATGCTTTGAAATAAACCTTTTTAACATGTGTTCTCCAAGTTATTGCTACCAAGAATCTCATGTACACTGTCAAAAATTACTGGAATTATTTTCTCAAAACTATCTTTGACTTCTAAATATCTTACATTATTTCTTCTACATGCTCCAAAATAGTGATGTCAGTGTCAATAAAATCTTCAGACCTGTCAGAATCTGAAGAATCTGTTAAATAATTCTTTTCACCAGACATTCTGCGTGTTGCTCTTACTCTCTTTTTTAGAATTTATTGTAGGAGGGCCCAATATCCAGTTACTGACAAAATGACCAGCAGAGTGATCTGCAAGTACTAAATAGCTTAAACATGCTCCTGCAGGCCTATCAGTCACCATGTATCCAGTATATGTAATCTCAAGACAGACTGTATAAGCTGTCAGTTCAGAAAGACTACAGAAATGTGGATCTCCACCTTAGGCTATGTGAACAGTCACAGTAAACAAGAACAAGTACGTTTTTACAGCAAATCCTTCACAGTGCACATGCTTATCTGTCATGTGTCATGATGTGGGAACACAAACCAATGAATTGTCAATCTGAGGTGCCAGTGACATTGCACATGTGTTCTTGAGCTGTGGAGAGTTGGGTAAAAATACCCTTCAAATCCTGTTAAGCATGACCTGTCAACACTGAGATAAGAGGTTGCATGGTGCAGTTTGTTTTGTTTAAGGCCCCATTGTTTAGAACAAGTCAGGAAAATAATTACCACAGACAAAAAAAAAAGAGCAGTGCATTATTATTGCCTGCAAAAACACTTTAAACAGTTCAAATGGGAAGTATTCAGCCTCCTTTGAAGTAACAGAGCAGAGGTGATGCATAGATCTGCAATTCTGCATCCATGGACCTATGTACCAAATGAATCATTCAATGAGTTGTCACAAGACACAATGCAGCCTGGTAAATTTTAACAAGTTTACAAAACCTTCATACTTTCTCCACTTCATTCATGGTCCCTAGTGAACAAAATTCTTGGCCGTCATGAAAAACAACTGCTAGCACATTTTATAATGGTTTCAGGGTAAATCGCCCAAATTAAAGTGCATTCTGGGACTTTTGGTGATGTCTTTACTTCATGTGTATTGCACTCCCAGCCATGCCGGGATACTGGAGTTGTCTGTCGTACTTTGCAACCGAGTTGTTTACGTGCTTGCACGGTATTTTTGTCAGCTTTCATTTGGCACCTGGTTTTTTTTGGTACAAGAACTGTCAACCCTGCCAAACCTTAATAAATGTTCCTGTCCATGTCAAAAATCCACTTGGAAACACAAAATCCTCCCTTGTATTTTCATTTCAACCGATCCTAATCACCAGATTACTTATTCAGAACAATTCAAATGGATGTGGATCGATAGCTCTTGATGTCAGCTCTCATTTGGCACCTTGGTTTCTTTGTTACTTCGATTGCCAACCCTCTAAAAGCATAATGAATGTTGCTGTCCAGGTCGAACATATTCTCGGAAGCACAAAATCCTCCAATGGATTTTCTTTCCACCTGTACTAATCACCAGATAACTAATTTCTAACCAATCAAAGGGATGTGGATGATAAGTACTCGATTTCCGCTTTCATTTGGCTCCTTGGTTTTCTTGTTACTATGACTCTAAATGTTCCTGAAGCTAAATAAATGTTGCTGTCTGTGTCATAAATCTCCTCGAAAAACACAAAATCCTCCCATTTATTTTCAATTCTACCTATCCTAATCACGAGCTGACTCATTTCTTTCAAATCAAATGGATTAGGATGGATAGCCCATGACATCAGCTTTAATTTGCTACCTTCGTATCATGTTAATACAAATGCCAACCCTCCAAATGCAATATTAATGTTTTTGTCCCGGTCCAAAATTTCCTCGGAAACACAAAATCCTCCCATGAATTGCATTTGCACCTATCCTCATCATGGGAAAACTCTTTCCTAACCAATCAAATGGATGTGGATGATTAGTACTTGATGTCAGCTTTCATTTGACACCTTGGTTTTCTTGTTGCTACAACTGTCAACCCTCCCAAAGCAAAATTAATGTTATATCCGGGATCAACATCTCCTCGGAAACACAAAATCCTACCTTGTATCTAAATTTCCACCTGTCCTAATTTTCAGATAACTCACGAATGCCTAACTAAGCAAATGGACATGGATGGATAGCCCTTTATGTCAGCTTTCATTTGGATAATTTGTTTTCTCAGTTACTTCAACTTTCAACCCAACCAAAGCTACATAAATGTTGCCATCAGTGTCAAGAATCTCCTTGGAAACACAAAATCCTCCCATTTATTTTCAGTTCCACCTATCCTAATCATGAGATGACGCTTTCCTGAACAACCAAATGGATGAGGATGGAAAGGCGCTGAAAGCTAAGATCAAGGGCTATGTGTTTGGTTGGTTAGGAATGAGTTCCATGGTGATTAGGACAGGTCGAAATGAAAATATATTTGAGGATTTTGTGTTTCTGAGAAGATGTTAAACCCGGACAGCAACTTTATTTTGTTTTTCGAGAGTTAACAGTTGTAGTAACAAGGAAACCAAGGTGTCATATGAAAGCTGACATCATGGGCTATCCATCCTAATCCACTTCATTGGTCAGGAATGGGATATCTGGTAATAAGGATAGGTGGAAATGAAAATACATGGAATGATTTTGTGTTTCCGAGGAGATTTTTGACCCGGAGGGCAACATTTATTTTGCTTTTGAAGGGTTCACAGTTGTAGTAACAAGGTAATCAAGGTGCCAAATGGAAGTTGACATCAAGGGCTATCATTCCACCTGCATTTGATTGGTCAGGAATGAGTTATCTGGTAATAAGGATAGGTAGAAATGAAAATACAAGGGAGGATTCTGTGTTTCCGAGGAGATTTTTGACCCAGACAGCATCATTTATTTTACTTTTCAGTGAAAAGGCAGTTGTATTAACAAGGAAACCAAGGTGCCCAATGAAACATAAATTTACAACCAAACTAAGTTGCTCAAGATTGCACATGAGAACATCATGTAAAATTATAATATAGTATGCTCGCGTTAATTTGTATCCATCGTGTCTGTTGGTTCGTCCTGGACCACTATGTTTCATGTAAAATTGTTTGATATTGTGGATATTGTGAAAACAAACAAACACAAGTTACCAATAAAAATCGTAAGTAATTTAATTTATTGAATAGATAATGGCAGTGATAGGATTACTAGCAGTTACCCTGAATCGTGATTGTAAACCTCTGCTATCCACTTAAAATCTACCAACCATCCTGATTTTAGGATGTGTATCACACAAGTGACACACAATTGACAAATTTTTCACCTTCTCCAAAAGGAATAGCAGGAATTTATACCTCAAATAATATACCTCTGAAACTAGCTATATCTGATACTCTCAAATTTTAGCATCACATATGCTACATATACTGGACCCCAGGCCATTTTACATTGCCACAATTTATATTTTTATCATTTTGCAGTGACAAACTAACCAAACAGTCCAGACATTTTAATGAAAAATTTAGGAAACATGGCAATGTGGGTATGCATCTGAAAGCTCTCTTTGTGAGGAATTCAAAAATGCCAAAATTATTACCATACATGGAATATTGAGCAAAATATGCAAAACCGCGCATATGTGATATAATTTACCCTCGGCCAGCCCAAAATGGACCCTTAGCACACTGAATATGCTCAGAAACTTCATGATAATACTTGAATTTGATGTTTATCAATCAGAGCAATAATACAAACAGTCATACTGGGGTCTTGTATTGTTTTAATCCTTCTGAGTCATAATCATTATGTTACCAACTAAGATTCTGGACGAGTATGACACAAAATAATTCACCCCCCTTGAAAACCATGTTCCACTAATTAGATTTTGGTATACTTTGGATATGTTATAGAGGAGGTCCTCAGCTTTCATTTGGTATATGGCACATTACTATTGCAATTTTTTTTGGGTCATTTCATAAATCTCCTGGACTACTCTATTCACTGTAGCCTGAACACCTGTTGTGTGCTGTCCCAGGTCATTCAGTTGCCTTGGACACTTAAATTCTGCCATATTAAGTGCGTCCCAATGTGCCCCGAATTCACTGTCCCAATTCACTGTCCCAATGAGCCCCGATATGACTTTAACACCAAAATGCTAATTTCTCGGACACCAGTGAGTGTGTTTATCACGATAGCAATTCATAACTGTTGGTTGCGATATATAAAATTCATACAAGCACTGAGAAAGCCTCATTGTTCATGGTTTGTCCACAGAATGGTTCTAACTGAAATTTCCTCTGGACTGGTGCGCCCCCTGTCTGTCACGTTGCCACGGATATGGCGAAGGACGACTGGAGTCATAATTCCTGTTGGGTGAAACTGGACGTTGCTGAAAATTCTGCCTATTATTGAAATCAGACAAACAAGTCTGCTGAACAGGTATATCATCATCAAAAGTTACACACCGAGTAGACGAGGAAGGTCTACCGAGGAAATTATCAATAGCTGCTGCTTCCTTCACAAATTCCAAGGCTTCCCAAACATCTTGGGGTTTTCGATGAGCAGCTTGTCTTGTTGAGTTCTTATCCCTCGCCCCATTCAAAAATGATTCTGCTCCAATGGGGCCAAAGATCTTCTTGCCACTCTTCCTGTAAGCCTTCTGAACAATTTGTTGAGTGCGGTCCGCAAAGTCATCAAGAGACTCACTAGTCTCCTGTCTCAAATCTAGAAGCATTTTACGATACACATGGGGTTGGTCATCAGGAGTAGAAGAAACAGGAATATGCACATTGTCAAATGTCTTAACTTGTTTCACTTGAGTCTGTGAATCATGGTTGAAGTTGCCCCCTTGTCCCATACTTTCCCAATGCAGATTCTGCTCCTGGTGGACTTGCTGATGCATTATGTCAATATACTGCGTAGTTGTCGGAGAAGATTGCTGCATGGACCAAAATTCATGTCTTCCCTGTTGATTAATAACACCATCCGGATGTCCCGGCTGTTCCCCACTAGCTATAAATTCATGGCCTCCATCTTGAAACTGATTCACAGCATAATCTGGATGTAACTCACCAGCTAAATAGGCCAAATAGGCTCTAGAATTACCCTCCATTCTTACTAGGTGAGCAAGCCGTTTTAGCAGGTCCCCCTGTTGAATCATTAATGCGTCTATTGGATGGCATCAGGAGCCAGACCGATTTTCTGACTTTTCAGGAGAGCAAATTTGGTGAAAAGTAAAGTTTGTGTGGAATATACCACATGGATTTCCAAAAGAAAAAAGACCAATTGGTTCACAAATGTAGTGGGCACTATTATGTGTGCTTATACTTAAATTAACATTTCATATTAACATAGAAATTGTAATATATATAACCCCAAACAATTTTGTAGAGATCTGTGATTACGAATAACACAAGTAGCCAAAGTAACTTGGATCACTGAGAACTAAAGGACCAGTTTCACACAGTTCGCTGCATAGTACTTTGGATCCTTATTCCATAAGAGAACAATAAAATATGTGATGATTTCTTTTCTGTTACACAGACCTAAATGACTTTGGATCACTGTATCAGAGCATAAACATTGAAGTTACACAGACCTAAATTACTTTGGATCACTTTATCAGAGCATAAACATTAGGGTGCATCAGTTGCCCCTAACCTATTCAGATGTTGATGTCTATGTGATATGTTTGGAGGCTGGATGATAAACACATGAAAAAAAAATTCAGCTCAAAATTTTGGTAGGAACAGCCACCTCCAGGCTCATGTTTGTATAAAATCGGATTATCCCAAAAATTCTGAATATCTCAGGAACCACTTGGCCTAGAGACTTGGAATTGGGCTCAAAATGTGCAGAATGTACATATTTATATTCACTTCAATTGAAACTATCCCTCTATCTCTAACCGTTTTTCCTTTATTTGACAGAAACACAATTATACTCGGAAATTATGTAAAAAATGGGTATTTATTAAAATTTGGACACTACCCAGTGTACATTGATCCTATCTGCATGATTTCTACCTCAGATCATTCACAGAGGATTCATGTATCCATAGTATACATTTCTGGTGATGGATCTTGTTCAGTCTGACTTCTGCTTCTAACCGAAAATAGTCTTATTCAATAAAAAAGCAGTTTTACCGATCTTGCTCTGAAACTATTGGTCCCAGGACCAAAGTTACAGTTGAAATATAAACTCATTTATTCCCCACATTTTGAGTCCATTATTAAGTCTCTCGGACCATCGGTTCTTGAGTTTTGACAATTTTGCAAAACATTGTAATTCCGCTTCATTGAAATATCATTGAAATAAGTAATGCTCTGGAGGTGGCTGTTCCCATTGGAATTTCAACCTGAAATTTGGTGTGCATGCTCAGGACACCCAACCTCCTCACATATCACATAGACATCAAAATCAGAATAGGTTGGGGGAAAATGATGCACCCTAATAAACATTGAAGTGTTATGGTACTTTTTATTGTCTAATAAGGATAGTCCATCGGCTAAACGACAATTTTTGGTCATTTTGTGCACTTTTTGTTACAAGTATGAAACTTAGCACAATGTTTCTCTAAGGCATAACAAGTGTTTTTGGATATGGAGCCATTTTCAAATATGGCCATATTCAATATGGCAGCTGTTCCAATATGACTTCTCAAAAACTTAGCAAACCGACGCTGGAAATATCCGTTTATTTAGATATATACTAATTCCTATCATTCTGCTACAAGAATAGCTCCACATTAATGTTTTACCAACCAAATTAAAGCTTACATTCTCTACTTTCATTCGATAGCACATTTTAGTGTGCTTGAAGTTTTTTTATTGTGTTAAAATATTTTGAATGAGATAAACTTTGATACCTCAAACATCGTGGTGTAATTTCACAAAATCATTAAGTAAAGTTTACCACAACCTGTGTATATACACCAAATCTCCCAAAGTAGTAATATAGTGTAAAGTATATGAAACAACAGATCATTTGATATCAAAATTGTCCATCTAGGTTCAGTAGAAGTCAAGCTGTAAGGCTTAGGGTCAAGCCAGTAAAGTCAGATTTTTTTTTTCCACTCATGACATTACATGTACTATTGTCATTATTTTATCAAAGGTGAGATAGAGCATCCATTTTCAAATATGACTGTAAGCCTGATAGTTAAAGATCATGAACTAGGGATAACCTGAAAAAAATCTATTTAGTAGTACTAGTCTTGAAAATAGGCAGAAATCATCAATCATAACTTTTAACCAGAAACACAACCGAACATGAGTCAATTATTTGGGGTTATCATGTATTCGTGTGCTGGTAGATGATGTACCAAAGAAGACAAAGGCCTTTGCAATGATAGTCCCATTTAGTCTCAATTCTGTGCACTGCAGTGCAACCCTAATCACCTGCATTAGCAACAACAGCTTTTTTTGCTACAACAAGGCACAACCTCTATACATGTGGATGAAGCATCTTCCTCCATTGTCCACAGAGGCTTTCAAAAAATGGGCTTGAGTTTGCTTACAACACAAGTGTCCAGCATCAGGATTATCAGAAGTAATGAACACCTCTCCACTTTGTGTCCAGCTTGTTAATCAGCTCAATGAATGTTGTAAGTCAAAGCAGTTGAAAGGACCAAGATTTGAAGGAATGGACTTGATATATCCATTTTTTTGTCACACAACAGGACTGAAGCACTGCATAATTTCAATGTCAGATATTGTCCTTTGGAACAGAAGGTGGAAGTGATGCAGTGCAAATCTCAAATGCAATCCATAATTAATTCATCTGCTTGAAGAATTGCTGCTGTGGACACTGATAGACAACATAACTACAACTGTGTCAATCACGACAGTAAACTTTATGCAGCTTCATTTGTTTGCATTAAAATTGTGCAAAAATAGTCTGGTACATATGCTTCTACATGTGTTGCCATTTTCACATACTATGTTCTAGGCTTTTTGGGCTGGCCGCCAGGGGCGCGCCAGCCCTATGCCGTCGCAGCAAAACGGATTCGGAACCTCAAATCCTGGAATTATCGCTCATTTCGATCGATTTTCGTCTCCGAACTTGGGCATTCACCTTAGTGGGCGTGGTATTTCTCGATGATCGCTCTAAGTTTATGAAGTAGGACTGCTCCGCCATGGTAATGACTGATGAGCATGTCTTTATTTGAGCATGATGAATCCTCCAAATTTCGCGTGAATTCGTCTGCTAGACAGCCATGCGATCTTTGGCGACACCTTGTGTTAAAATCGCGAGTCATTTTCCAAGATGGAAGCATGGCTGGACATGTGTGCAGTGTACTGTTTTCAGCTCAGTTGACTTCAGTCTTTTATGGGGCTTGCACAAGCTTCTGGATTGTCAGTAAACAGTACAGTGTTACACAGGATCTATTGGATATTTCAAACAAATCTATAGGACTTCTGATGACATGTTATGGGCTATTTTGTTCAAGAAATGGAGGTACTCAATTATTGCTCACTCTGAGTCTGACAGTGAAGGAATTTACAAAGTGGCATGCCATGGAACTCTTGAAAAGGTGAGTGGATTTTCAATCTGTGACATAAATCATTTGTTATGTTGTTCATTGCTCTTAGGGTGCTGGTTGCACTCTTACCCTGTTACCTGACAGCCATGATCACTGATTGCATTCAATTAGAAGAAGTTCCCAGGAAACTGATGACACTGTCAGTGTCACTGACAGCTGGACACAGCCTCAGCCTGACAGGCATTCTGACTGAATTGAAGTGGCAACTGTATCAGTACTTGTTACAATCCATTTAATAGCTGCTGAAATGTGATTTCATTTGATGTTTTAATTACTGTCTGCATTAAAAATTGGACTTAACAAATTTGTGCATGGTTGATGGTCTTACCAATGGTCCATGGAACTTTGATAGAGTTATGTAAGCTAAGCTTACAGTTACTTATTGTAAGCATACATAATTATCAATTTATGTGCCTGGAATAGCGGCCTACAGTCATTGTCATGTCTTACACATTAATGCCACTTTTATTGAAGAAGGTTGGCTGGTATTATGAAATTATGATAATTCATTGGTCATAGCATAATTTACTGGTCATTGCAAACTGTTAACATTAAGTTGACATGCAATTCTGACATGTATTTGGGAGAATTAATGCTGTCCTTGTTATGTTTTAAACTGTTCTTGCACCATTTCAAAATATTTTCTTATTTTCTAGATGAAGCAAGGGTGATGAGATCCCAACGATTACAGACACAGTGACACCCCACTTGAGCCGTTCTCAGCAACATGTGACATTGTGACTTTCCGGATCATGATACCAGTTCTGCATTACAAAGATGATTCGTCCCTGTCTAAATTAGCATTATGTCTTCTCCCGCCAATTGCACCATTGATGAGAACTCGTAGCACGGCGTTGCAAGCTTTGGCTGAGTGGTTGGAACAAAAGTTGGGTCTTGGGTGCATGGGGCAATTTCATTTATTGGGTTCAACATTTTATTATTTCATTTTATGTATTGGAACACTTCTTGGAACACTTCACTAAATAAACAGCTTAAACTCAAGATTCTGTTTTCAGAGGATTAACTATATTGTATCAAATCCTTTCAATGTCTTTCAAATTTGTGTTATTAATGTATAATATATGCTGATGTATATTTACTGTCACTGTTGAACACCCACAACAAGCAGTGATTTCTGTCTGAACAAGACACACCATATTGCCACACGTTTTAATTTGTAAATATATACAGAAAGTGAATGTATCCTTTAGCGGTGTCTTCATATAGCATGTACACAAAGTGTTTCCTCACTTTCCTGTAATTCCAGTTCACATTATACTAAGGTGACATTTCAGTTGTGCTTCCCTGCATGTGTCACATTTCTTACCACAACCATCACTACTTACATCTTAACTGTACTATTTCATTTTGAACATGTAATTTATTTTTATGTACTATATTGGCCTATTATTACTAAGTAAAAGCATACATTTTTATAGTAACTTCATTGCCAAGTTATTGCAATTGACATACATTTGGACTTGCGAAACTAAAAAAAATATATAAACTTTCCTACAATACATTGTATTGATAACTTAATTCATAGACGACATGGCAATTGCCTTCGAAATTTCATAAATTCTCATTATCAACTTGAATTTTCTCTTGTCATTTTACTCATGGATTTCATGCCTTATCAGATGTTTATGTTGTATCTGTGTTGATTTTGTGTCTAACATTGGCTACACCTATAACATATATACATGTATATATGTGACTCTGTGAGTTCACAAATAATTGGAAAATGTTACTTCATGGCTCAACCTGTTACACAGTGGTTAGTGTATTCTGTTTTGGTTGCTGTCTCTCAGTTCATGCCAGGTGTTTTAGATTTTCAAACTACTTGTTTAAACCAACAAATGTTTTGCTGCCTACCCCTATTTATGTCAACTCCTGAATTCCCTTGCCTCCGTGCCTCAGAATATCTTGCAGTGCACCTGACTCCCAGGGCTTCAAAGCTGTTGTATGTTTCAAGATTAAAAAGACTGCAGACAATTTACCGTTCACCTCACAATTCTTCTCTCCTCACCTAGGTTTTCTGTCTCATCAATACAATGCCATACGGCCAGCCTTTGAATCCTCGGATTCTTGTTGCACATGTCAAGTAAGATAGAATATACATATTGGAGTCTTTTGTTTTAACCACATGCTTGTGGCAGATAGTTGAGATATCATCTGCCAGTAAGTCTTACGGTTCTGTTCGGATGAGACGTTAAATTGGCGGCCCCTTGTATCAGTGTCTGTGCTGGGCAAGTAAAAAGATCCCTCACATGGGGTAAATGTGTGACATGTTGAGGACTCCTGCTCTCTCTCTCATCTCATCAATCAACCCTCATGAGCGCCCAGAACTGGGCTTAGAGGGCTGCACTTACCATATCTATCTATCTATCTATCTGTTTTTATTTGCTTAAATTTACAGGAACCAAATACATGGAATGAGTTGAAATTTATGATAAATATGAAGATTACCAATATAATAGAGTGCATGAGGATAAGATTCATTTTCATGGGCAAAAATATGTTTATTCCTCAGATTGACTTTTGATGTAGTTGAGCAAATTGATAATGGTCTTGCCTGAGCACACTAATTTGGAAAGCAGATCGACGACAGGGATTGCCAGTAATTACAGTTTGTTGGGTATGATGGTTTATTCTGTTACTTGGTCACCGATCCTATCTGCTGCATGTTTTTCAGTTCTTCAGTAGTGATAATGCTAGGAGTCCAAAGACTATTTTAGCATTATATATGCCATAGTGTACAAATTCAGTATACTGAGCCGATCTTCTTGACTCAATTGACTGGATCCTTTCTGTTTTTGCAGGATTAATTTCTTTTGTTTTTCTTCGAAATACAACCTGATCCTGGGTATGCTCAAGAAAGGGATTTCCGAACAAGCAAATTTTGTTACGAAGAGCTAATATATCTTTCAGAAATGCAGACTGGATGAGGATTGTCCGTATGGTGTAGTTTTGCTGCTTGACCCTTTATCATAATTGCTCGAGGGATGATTCAAAATCTTGAAAAGCATTGGCTGTAGTTCAGAACAGCCAACTGGTCATGTATGTATAAATTGTATACATCAAAATATACAGGGTTTTGATGATAGCCCAAACATGTTTCTTATTTCGTTCTTAGGCACCATCCAATGGTAGGGCTGAGAAGTTCCCCAGAGTCTTTTTCATAATGAAGTTTCCTTTGAGGTAAATTGTTTTTAGTTTAAACCAATAGGAGCAACTACATGCATATTTAACACAGTCTTCCAGCATTGAAAAGTTGGAAACTTAGACATTTGTTGCACACACCATATGCTGATTGTAAGCACACTCTTGGCATTTTGAGATATAATAGTAAGCCTTGTAAGTTTACCGAAGGAGTATGTATATAGGGATCCCTGAAGGAATGTATACATACTTTAAGGAAGGACTCTCTTCACCTACATTGCCCATCTTCTACCTTCTAGCAATATAGCAGCCACTGTCCTGAAGCTTTCTACACATGCATACTTTCCCAGTTTGATAATAAATTAGGATTTCTTATATGATTCAGGGAATGGCCACTGAATCTGTTTTACTCATCGGAAATGTTGTTGGTTTGCTGCCAGCAGAGGAACCTGCATGGCCAGGATGTGTGTGTGTTTGGGTTTAACGCCTCTGCAGCACCTGATTTGGCTATATTGAGGCTGGCTCAGTTATATTCTTAAATTTTTTAGTATGTCTTTATCTGGTGAAGAAATGCGATTATGTTTTCTGGTGTGTGTATAAGAAGTTGAAGTGGATCTGTTGGGAGTAGTGTGTTACTTTGTAGTTGGAAGCGTCTACAATCCTTTAGAATGTGCATGGCCGGGATTTACCAATTCTGTTGATCTCTTTTTCAAACTCATTGAATGCACAATCAAGACAGCTCGTTACAGTAATCTGGAAACAGTAGTAGGAAGGACAGAATGGTAAATTTTGACATCTTTTTGAGCACTCTGGGAGGCATGATATACTCCCAAGGAGATGACAGAAACTGCTTCTTCAGAGCCACTACACACTATCAACGGACGCTTCTTGAGCCACCCGCAATACAAGAATTAAGCTAATGGCACGAGATAAAGAGCTCAGAAGATAATCAGTAAAAGTTAAAGATACCTGCAGCAAAGCCTTGTATAACTTGGACCTTATCAAACTTAAATGCCTTCTCGCAGTGATGTGCTTCAGATTGGGCTTGTGGTGAAATAGCTGATGACATTGTGTTTGATATAACAGGTTAGAGAAGAATTCTTGGATGTCAGAGGACTTTGAAGTTCCTGCACTGTAAATTTTGAAAACTGTGTTGATGCAATAATTTGAGCTGTCTGAGAATGTTAATAATTTTCAAGCTATGATAGCTCAATCCTATAAGTTGTCAAGGTATGATAGCTCAATGCTGTAAGTTGTCCTAACGAATCATAACATTAAGCTGTGAAAACATGAAAGCTTCAGTTGTTGCAGATAGCTTGACATCTCAGTCATGCCACATATAGCGCCATCTATAACAAGCACTTCTCATAACACTGCATTTAGTTTTAAATAATTATTTACCTACAAGAAAAAAGAACATTTATATTACACTATCCCAGAGAAAAAATGAGTAGCACACCACTTTAGCTGGTAAATTTTTTATTTTTATATCTCTTAAATTAATTTGTGGGAGTAATTAGATGCATGCTTTCACACGTCAACCAACATTTCCAAGTCAGAGTGTGTTCAAATACAGGCTTCTAGCACTGTATACCAACTCAGATGAGCCACAGGCCATTGGGATTTATTCACAAGAAATTAATTTTTAAATCTCCTTGTGATGCAATGGTCTGTGTTGAATGCATCTTGGGCCTGTCCATGGTGTGCTAAAATGAAGCATACTGGATCAGGTGGATCCCCTTGAGAGATCAAACAATATTTTGGGATTACAGCCCATATTCATAAGTAACTTTATAAGACAGGTCACACAAATATAAATCAAAAACAACAGAAATATAAATCAAAAACAACTAAAAATAAGTCAACACAGCTCAACATTTTGAGTTGTGTTAGCTTGGATCAATAAGTCAACAAAACTCAATATTTTGAGTTGTAGGTCAACACAGCTCATTGTTTTGAGTTTTCTCAGCTTAAATACCTTAGTCAACATAGCTTAGTATTTTGAGCTATCTCAGCTCGGTATTTTGAGTTATCTCAGCTTAAAACATTAATCTATGTTAGCTCAATCAACTTGTGCAACCATCTCACTCAATCAATTGAGCTGAATCAGTGCCTCCGATTTTACAGTGTGTGCGGATATGATATAGTGTTTGGTTAGCCCAGTCACTCAGCTGTAATGGTTTGCAATTCTTGATAGTCTGTGGGATGCTGAAAAACTTCCTGTCCCCTGAAAATGAGCTACACATGTATACTGGCACCAATGGACAAGGGGTCTGAACAATATTGTCAGTCACTGATACGACATCATCACACAATTTTCGCTGGAACTATGGCACCAGTGATTCAAATCGAGCGCATGCTTGATTGGTTACCTCTGTTGATATATGACAATTTTTGTCATACTACAAGAGAGATAAGCATGATAACATTTTGGCTGTTGTGCTGCTATACAGAGTAAGCAAAATGATATTCAAAGAAATAGATGAATCTTCCACAACACAGCATCTGCAAAATACTGTAGATGAAAAGCACATTCAATATCACCAATGCACAGCAAATGCACAAGATTTTGCCAGATTTAATGGATATTGGTTGGTTTCAAAAATCCAATGGCAATTGACTTGCACAAGAGAGTCAATTTAACATATCGAACAAACCTACAGGATGACACTCACATTTAACGCATCAAGGACAATTCAATGTCCTTGCAGTTATTTACTTGCCATGTCCCTCCCTCTGTTCCACTGATTCTTCCTTATAGGTCCTAATGCAGGAGAAACACACAATTAGATGTTTGTTACTTTTCATTGATAATAATTTATCCTTGCCCTCATCATTACAACAGCAGATTCATTTGGGCATCGTTTCATACACAGTTTCCAGTGATTAGCAAGTTGGAACTACTCCTATCTTAGTTAAATGATGAGTTATCACCAAAATGACTACAGAAATTTTTATTTCACAATGACGGCAACAATGGCTATTTATTACAAGCGTGAGAAATCCACAAATATTCATTTTAAAAAAAGCACCACCTTCCTAAGAAACACCCTGGCATCAATTATTATTTCAAGACTGCCCAAAAAGAATTTATTAAGTTCATCAAAATGGAGCAAGAAATTATTTATTTTAAAAAAACTCAAAGCCCCCCCCCCCTTGAGATTAAATGGTGGCCCCCTAATAGATTGTCTGTAATTTCCAAGACTCTTCATATTTTAACCCTGCTAGAAGGATACTTCAAGGGCTTCAAAAAAGTTGCCCATATAAGACATTGTAAGTACCAGTACCTTCAGTGGCTGGGATATGATATGCAGTTTCATTTTTAATGCAGGTGCGCATGCGCAACTGCATTATACCAGTCACTTACCATATAATGGGTTTTGTGGATTAGAACATGCACCCCGATATTGCTATCAAATAGTGAATTTTCGTGTTCGAAAATCAGATTTTCCGTTAGTGGAGAACACCTAGTTTTGTGCGCAGAAGCATTTTGGATTACGTATGGGTTATTTTTATAAAGAAAATCATATTTGTGACAATATGGGGTAAAATGATGCATTTCTGCCGATCAAAAAAGTTAATATAATTTTTTCTAATCCCCAAATCTAAGAATCAAGAAAACGTATGTGGAATATATATCAGGCAATCTATATACTAATTTTCGCTTTAAAAAATCCAGTGGTTATTGCTCTAGGCCTGTTGACAGATTGTTTCTGTAGAAAAATGGGTTTTGTGGATTGGGACGAACTCCATGATCATGCCATCTAAATAGCATTATCTTATTGGAAAGTCACATTTTCACATATGGAGAACATCTACAGTGGTGTTTAGGAGTATTTTGGATTATAAATAGGGTATTAAGAGACAGATATTCTCATTTATAGCCAAAATTACAACTGTGTTTTATGATGGTCCGGAAAAAGTAAGATTTCTTTTTTCCTGTTTTCCTTATGTGTAATAAATAAAAAAAATACATTTGAGATGTACTTCAGACATTCTATATACCTGTTTTTGCTTACAAACGTGTTCAGTGCTCCATATCTGGTTACAGATTGTTTTCGTAGATGAGTTTGTGGATTAGACGGAGCACCTTGATCTTGCCATTTGAATGTCATTTTCAGATTTTCACTGATGGAGAACATCTGCAATGGCGTGTATGAGCATTATGGGATGTGTATAGGGTATTAAGAGACAGGATTTTCTCATTTATTGATATTAACAAAATGATGCCCTTCTGACAGCTGAAAAATAAGACCAGAAACAGTTGTTTTTTACCAAGGCCTGAAGTTTCAGAACTCATATGCATATGAAAATCCAAGTTTTGAAAATATTGTGTCAAACGCAACCCTACAGTAGAAAATTCCACCTGCATTATGCAACCCGCGGGTTCTTGTTTTATTTTTCGATAAATTAATTTTGTTATTATTACAATGTGAAATAGTTATTTTCTTGTTATTATTACTTCAAATCAATTTTCTTTTTGTATTTCAAAAATTAATATAAGAGTAACATAGGGAGTGAGTCCTGGGTCAGGTCAAAATCCAACCGCCCCCCCCCCTACTCGGACCTTTGACCTGACCTGATTAAAATCAATAAAAAAAGTTCCCCAGGATTGATGTATGGAGAAAAATATCTAAAAACAACGAGAAAGCTCAAGAGCAAAATTTAAAGCTCACAACAACCAAGATAAATCTTAGCTTAGAAATTAAATAGTAACCCTGTCAGCGTGCCTCAGCGGTCCGGCGTGGGCCTGGCGTGGGCCTGGCGTGGGCCTGGCGTGGGCCTGGCGTGGGCCTGGCGTGGGCCTGGCGTGGGCCTGGCGTGGGCCTGGCGTGGGCCTGGCGTGGGCCTGGCGTGGGCCTGGCGTGGGCCTGGCGTGGGCCTGGCGTGGGCCTGGCGTGGGCCTGGCGTGGGCCTGGCGTGGGCCTGGCGTGGGCCTGGCGTGGGCCTGGCGTGGGCCTGGCGTGGGCCTGGCGTGGGCCTGGCGTGGGCCTGGCGTGGGCCTGGCGTGGGCCTGGCGTGGGCCTGGCGTGGGCCTGGCGTGGGCCTGGCGTGGGCCTGGCGTGGGCCTGGCGTGGGCCTGGCGTGGGCCTGGCGTGGGCCTGGCGTGGGCCTGGCGTGGGCCTGGCGTGGGCCTGGCGTGGGCCTGGCGTGGGCCTGGCGTGGGCCTGGCGTGGGCCTGGCGTGGGCCTGGCGTGGGCCTGGCGTGGGCCTGGCGTGGGCCTGGCGTGGGCCTGGCGTGGGCCTGGCGTGGGCCTGGCGTGGGCCTGGCGTGGGCCTGGCGTGGGCCTGGCGTGGGCCTGGCGTGGGCCTGGCGTGGGCCTGGCGTGGGCCTGGCGTGGGCCTGGCGTGGGCCTGGCGTGGGCCTGGCGTGGGCCTGGCGTGGGCCTGGCGTGGGCCTGGCGTGGGCCTGGCGTGGGCCTGGCGTGGGCCTGGCGTGGGCCTGGCGTGGGCCTGGCGTGGGCCTGGCGTCGGTCCGATGTCAACAGCATCGGACCGGCTTTGGACCGACGTTGGGCCGCCGAGGCACGCTGATAGGGAAGCCTTTAAAGAGATATCATAAGTCCAAAAACTTACTTCAAAGATAAAAAAAAATCATTGGGTTTTAATAGAAGGGCCTTTGCCAACCATGGTGAGGTAAGAAGGTCATTTTCACTTAAAAAAATGTCTCAAACTCTGACCTTTAATGGGGTGACCATTTAATATCCAATTAATTTATGGCGGGGATATTTCTTCACAAGTTGTTGCTTGATTTATGAATGATTATTCGGGGATTTTGAGCACTTTAGATAAATGATTACTGCCACCATTACCATGTAATAAATTTCCCGTTCAGGTAAACTCAAAGCCCTTACCCCCCCCCCCAATTATTAAATGGTCACCCCCTAAATAGAAGGGCATTGTTTTCACTATGTATGGAGTCACTTTCGGCCTTTCTCACTGCATAACCTTTTCAATAATTGAACATAAAGAATAGATTAAATGGCCTGTCAAGTTTAGGGTGGCTCCATGTCCCATACAAATCGTATTTCAATATTTTTTGTGGTATTTTAACAATTACCATTTTTTCAATCTGATATTTTTTGTACAATTAAAAAAGAATTTCATTATGTGAGTCACATATTTAGTTATCCTCAAGCAGACTAAGACGAAGAACTAGAGCAGCTGTGCAATATCAAAAATAAAATAAAATGGAAATAAAAAACTATTTAAGAACTTCACAAAAAACTAGAAAAGTCCTTTGGGCAAATGAACTGTTACATGGGCATATTAATAGGTCTATGGATATCTGTGCATGAGCATGCAATTAGGGAACTGTGGCAATATTCAGGAAAAAATATTATGGGGAAAACATTTGGCCAGAAAAATGTTGGGAATATAGTCTTTTCTATGAAAAATGAGAAAAAAATGTGGGAAAAAAATTGGGTGGAAAAAATAAGGTACAGAAAAATTTTGGGAAATAGGCCTACAAGTGTAAAAAAAAAAAAAAAGAAAATTGCGAAATCTGTCTTTTTTTCATTTGGAAAAAAAGTACCCTTGGCCAATAAGTATGACAATGTCAGATCACTGTGCGAATTTGGTAATGGTGGGTCACCCAGACGCCTCGTGAGGGGGAACAAAACTATAAAAGTTGCCCTTTATATTGTTAGATTATATTTGAAACAGGCCCAACATTACAAAAAATATATTTATTATATAGGCTATATTGAAATACACAAAATATTATAATGCATGCAGATTGTTACTGTGAAATGCGAATTTATAAAAAAAAATACATGAAGGTGTTCTATCTGTAAACTTTTTGATGAATGTGTTGGCCTACAATACTTCAGGTACATCAATGAGATACCATGAGGTTTCACAATAGCAACCAATGATATGAGGGCATGTCTGAATTACGGAAATCCTTAAATTTTATTGACCAATGTGTCATAACTCCACATCATCAACAATGAAAATCTCAATGAATTCTGCACTTCGGCTCCTTTTAACACTAAAATGCAGGATAACATGGCTCCTTGTTATGTCACACAACGATCCAAAATACTACAGATCACTTTAAGTTTTAAAAATGCAGTCTAAGTAACAATTGTACAAAGAGGCTGATTACTTTGGATCGTTCTGTGACCACAAGCAGATCAATAAACATGTGCCTTGTGTATCACAGACAGAGCCATGTTACAATGGATCCTTATAATATGACCACAAAAGGCATCAGCACTGCTCAGAGCTCTTCTAACATACGGAGCCAAAGTCTTTTGCATCTCGATCTGTGTTGTGAGCTGGGGAAGCAAAAACTGTTTCTTTGTTCATCTGAACATCATTTTGGCTTTTTTGTTGAATTGTCAATATTCACAACCAATTAGATGCATGAAAACATGACCACATACACAAAATTTTAATTGTCTCATGATCTGTATGTCCTAAACTTTAAAATATACAAAAGTCATTTTTTGACCTAAAGTAACTTGGCTCCTTATGCCATCCACCCGACGAATGGTACCCGTACACTCTCCGAGGGTGCATTTTTAATGGCAATTTCAAGTTTATTAATTTCATGCTCCAGCTGAGTAACAAAGTCTTGACATTGATTATGGTCAGCCTCAGCTCTGATGAGATTTACATCTGCCATGTTGGGTACATTAAAAGAAACAGAATGGTCACCTTCCTGAGTGGGGTCTTGTCCTAGTCCTGGAGGAATGTATCCAGTAGCTGGGGTATTCTGGGAAGTTCCGCGGCCAGTCAGTGGTGGTCCATGTCCAATGGGGTTAGGCAATTCTCCTCCTGTTGCACCACCTTCTTCAAAAGTCAATTGACCAGTTCTGACAAACTTGCGCCAAAATTCTGCCCCCGTCCTCAAATGTTGTCCTAAAAGTTCCGGTGTCAAACGTGCATTTTGCCGGAGTTTAATAACCTCACGCGCTCGAGACACACCAACTTTATAAAGTTTACGGAGTTGAGACTCGTTGCGGTATGGATATTGATTATCATAACTAATCCTACTCCTAATCCCTATTTTATTGATATGCCGAACAGCATCTCAAGTCTAAACAACTATCAGTGCCAAAGTTTACGGTATCATATCATAGGGTATCAAAAGTATCAGGAATTCACAGCAAATCACAAGTTTATGTGGAATCAGATCACTGTGTCCTCACCTTGGGCTCAGGCCCTACGATAACAAATCGCAGAACTCCGTGCTTACAGTATCAGATCACAGAGTCTAAACTCACAATTCAGCACAACACTCAATTAAGAAACCTTGAGTTACTAAGAGTATCTCAAATAATCAAATTCTGTGGTGATATCTCACCACAGTTCAGTATCAACAAGTATCAGTCACATAAACGTTGAAATTCAGATTAATCAATCACATCAGTGTCAAATGACATAAATTGTCACAATTTGTAATTAGTACACTACTGGGTGACACAAATCAACAATGAAACAAGTGCAATTGTTTGAATATTGTTAAATCAAATGTACTTTAAAATATTGGCAAAAACAGCCAAATTATCAAAATTAAAGTTTCAAATGCACAAGTAATTTGAATATATTCAATAAATGACCGATGTGATTAATTAATCAAGCGGACAATTGTATCTGCAAGAATCCACTAGGAGAGCTTGCTAAGTCACAAAGTCCTTTCCGTCTGCGCTTTTACGGCAGTCAGAAAACCAATATCTTTCAATTGGTATGAACACTCTCAACAATATTGTACACTCTCTACAAAATCATGAAGACACTCTCAACAGAAGTGAATATTTACACTCTCAACAGATTTGAACCTGGGACGAAGTCCTGACTGATAATTTTGATTAATTTGACCAAAACTTTGATTTAAGTGCTGTAAAACTAAGTGCAATCACAAAACACTAATAATTTACTTTTAAGATGCTGGAATTATCTGACTTTCAAAAATAAATAAATGAGGAGCAATTTGGAAAGCTAGATTATTGAATTATTGAACTTCGAATGCACAATTGTACACCGGGCTGTTCCCGACTTGTCAACTCAGAATATCTGAACAAGCTCTATTAACTTGTATAGTAAAAATATTTACTGGCTGTACACCAAATTCAAATTTGACAGTAGTTTGTAGTGAACTTTAACTGAAATATATTTACACAATACACAAGTGCACTCTTTCCAAAAAATTTTAATTTTTTTTCTTGATTTTTTCTCTTCAAAACAGTGCAAAAATTCAAATAACTACACACAAACGTCGTCAATAAAAGAACAGGCCTATTCTAAACTAGCACAGTAAACAAAACCACAAGGCTACTTAATTATGCACAAAATGGCCGCTGTCACGTCGAAAAACATGCGGACCAAATACGACGAAAACTGTCAAATTTCGAAGTGAAAAGTACAAAAACTGACTGAATATGGTGCATAATATAGCTAGGTAACGAAATATAGCAAGAAAATCAACTGACAAGTGATATTTTGCCTATAGGACGTCCTAGACTAAGCCTTAATCATTACGTCGAGGTAAGCGTGCGAGCTGTCAAATTCGGAAATTCTTCTAAAAAAGTAAAAATTAACGCCGAAAAGCGTTTAAAATACACTGGAAACGATTCCTAAACGTGAAGGCATCCTGTTTATCCGCTGCCACCACTGTTACACTGAGTGGGGTGTCGAGAAACAAATTTTTAGATACCTGGAAACACGTCTTGTCTTCTTGAATTCGTCGTAGTAAGAGAGAGAGTTCCCGGTGCGCATGCGCCGCCTCGATCCCACTTCGGGCGCTTTCGGAATCACTCGGGCGTCTCTGCCGCCTTCCCGCCACAGTTGAACTAAAATCAAGTGTTGCACTTCTTTTGCTGTAGAGTGTATATACATGCCGGTATTTATTCTCAAAACATCAGAACCTCTTCTGCAAGCTAGCTGTACCTGCTCTCATTAAGCCTCTAACTTGTGCCACTTAGTGAAAATATTGTTAGTGGAGGCGATTTAACTTATGTCAGAGACCTTTTTAATGGAATGGCGTTCAGGCGAATGGCCGGATCAAACTTACCAGCTCAGTTTGTTTAGATTTAAGCGATTTCATCTTATTTTTACGTGTGACAGTAAGTTTGACGATATTTAATATAAAGGAGATGCAAGGGACTGGTGATAGGCATTTTGTTGGCTCATATGTATACCTACTAATTTTCAAATGGGATTTAACTGTCATTAAATTACGTCATGAGTGATAATAGGGTTTTAGTGGTTTTACCCCATTGTGGGGCATAACCACCCGCCCTCGGAAAAAATACTATAAGGGAGTGATAGGAACAGAAGGGCTATATCAGAAAATGTAGGGGAGAGCGGGGCACAGTGAGACACTTTTTTAGCTGCGTCAAGCAGCTCTTACCTTAAGCATTTTGCTCAATTCTTGTTAGCACTCCTGAGATCGTCCTGTCTCACCAACCTCATTCAAACTTGAAATACAGTCTCAATGGAATATTTCCTAAAGCCCAGTCAATTTTGGTTGCCCATCGTAACAAAAAAATTAATAAAGAAAATAAATGGACTGTTGCTTTTGGGGTCAAGGGTCAAGCTATCAGAGATGCGCACGCATCTTCTTCTTCTTCCAGCTGGCACATCCTCTCTTTGTTGGGAGCGCCCTCAATTGGAGTTCTTGACAAGTAAGTCAGAGTTCAAACTCTGACTGACTTCGTGGTCTGTACTGCAGTTCTCAGCACTGGCAGTGGTCAAAGTGTACAAGTATCAATTGATTAACTCTCATTGATAGGTGATACTTCAGAGGTGTTAAGGTAAATTACAATTGAAAAAGTCTAGGGTAATTAAAATATTGCTGAATATTCTTTATTCCAATCAACTTAATTGGTAATTGGCAAAAAGACCGCTGTCTTTTCCAAAACATTCGATTGCTTTTCAAGTCTTGAGAGTGAGATTTTGGTTCACACCTACAGCCAGATAGATAGACATATAGGCCTATAAATGGATAGATATATAGAAAATAACGTGCAAGCACTTTAAGCGGCGTCAAAGGTTCATGAGTAGTGAGGCTCTGGAGGGGGTTTTTTGTACCCCTATCCCTTGGCCATATTACTTGGTAATTCCCTGTCCCTCTGCTCTGGATGGGATTTGATATCCCCATGTCCCTGGGCCATTACAGTTTTGAATTGTGTCACTAAGATAAAGACACTAGTGACAAGTAAAGGAAAGACTTATTAGGCTTTGGCCTGTGATCTATCTATACATAATCTATTTATACTTGTCTGACATGTCTGTCTATCTGTATGCAGGCCTCAAAGTTAATTTTTTTAATCACTTGCCCTCAGAGCAAGTTATGCTAAAAATTCACTTGCCGGGAAACTCTTCACACTTGCCCATCCTGCACCGTACTAAACCTTATAATTTCAGAAAAAGTGACTATTTCTAAATATTTTTTTCTTTAAATTGGATGGAACAAAGATATTGAAAACAATGTTAGGGGAGTTACAGTTGCTCGTAGCCTAGCTGTGGACAAGCCTACGACTGAACCTGCTAGCATTTTCAGGACAGGAAATAAATCACTTTTGAAAGAAAACTTTCTTACAAATATGACTTTTGAAAGAACTCCTAGAACTGATGTTGGCTGATTCCAAAAATGACCTATTTTCTGTCAAGATGATCACCAGAGTGCTAACAAGACTTGGCCATAATGCTTGTGGTAACAGCTGGCTGACACCGCTAATAACTATTGCAATCGATCAGTGAGAAATTCTACAAGTTCCATCAAAGGCTGATGACAATTCATGGACCTTTGACGCAGCTTAAAGTGCTTGCACGTTATTTTTTATTTTCAAGTGTTCCAAAATGTTGGCAGTAATGAGTTAAATGAGATTAGGTCCACATTATAGGTAATGACGTTGGGTATATTGTCAAGTAGTTTCAGGTTCCTACCTTTTATGGGTTTGGAGAAATTTTGAGTTACGTCCATGCTCGTTAAGTGTCTCACTGTACCCCGTGGGCGGGGCACAGTGAGACAGCAGGCGGGGCACAGTAAGACAGGGCATCTGCTGCCATAACCACCTATCCTCGGGACCTGCAGAATTGTTCCATCAATTGTTGCTACAGAAACTACTGTACTCTTATAAAAGCAGCTGGCTAGGTGATATTTTAGGTCCGTTTTTGAGCATGTTTCGAAACTTCATGGCACAGGACACATGCACGACTTATTTAACCTGCCGGACCTGTTACATACAAATCAAAATTCATTCTGACGCTTCTCTTTGAATATGACTCACTAAAATCAGGAGTTTATTGCAGGCATTTCATTTTTAATAGTGAATTGTAAGCTATGCCTTACATTCAGGTCATTTCGAGTGTATTTTACCATGTCTCGCTGTGCCCCGCCTCCAACTGTCTCACTGTGCCCCACGCAGCTCTCTTTATAAAATTTTTGAATCCTGCGGACCAGATGCCTGTAATGTGGTTCATTATCTCACTAAACTAAGGCAAATAATCAAGGTTTGAATTCCTGGCAATTGATTTGCGTGATACCATTTTTCTTCGGAATTATAACGAAAAGTCGTTTAGCAAAATTATTTACTTTTATTGGCTAAAAACCTAAATATTGAAATTCTACTCTCGATACGCTATGTAGGCATTCCGGATGTAGGTCAGACTCTCACTTACTTAATTTTTGTACTATACAAAAGAGGGTTGATCCGTAAACAGTACCAGCTAGACGCTACGGGCTTTGTCCCACTGTGCCCGCCGTCTCACTCTGCCCCGCTCTCCCCTACTATAAATGTGTGAAAAACTTGGCAGGGGTAACATAGATTATGTTATTTGGGCTGTCTGAAAAATGTGAAGATCGGTATTGAAGGCAGAAAAATATATCAGGAATCATTACCACGGCAAAAGTGAGGACACAGATACTATTGATATTTTCCAAGTCAAGTGCGCCTGCATTTTCATCAGAAAGGGACACAGTATCCTTCGGCCACATATGGAAATCCTCTGCTTTTTGTGTCCCTAGTAACTTGGGGGTGTTGGATATGTCCCATGAGGTGGGTGGTTATGTCCCGAGCATGGGGCATAACCACCCACCTGGTACTTAAAACTATTTCATATCCCTGTGCTAAAAGGGAGAGTCATTTGATGCTGATGGTAGGGCATATGATTGTACTCTAAGAGTGTGTTATATTGCCAGCAGAAGTTCTTGATTGTGTTGGTCATTACAATTTCACAAGACATTTTGTCTTAGAGGGGTGGTTATGCCCCACTCTCCCCTACTAGTAGTTCCGTCAGGGATCCTTATATCTCTGCCAATGTTCCCTAAGGGAACTTCTCTTGTACACTATATGTTCCTGGAATTCCCTGAGGGAACTTCTCTGGCAAAATGTTCCCTGAGGGCATTTACCTTGGTCCGACATCTGAATTCCCCCAGGGAACATAGTACAGATATAATCTTAGGCCTAACTTGGTACTAGTAGTTCCCTCAGGGATCCTTATATCTCTGCCAATGTTCCCTAAGGGAACTTCTCTTGTACACTATATGTTCCTGGAATTCCCTGAGGGAACTTCTCTGGCAGAATGTTCCCTGAGGGCATTTACCTTGGTCCGACATCTGAATTCCCCCAGGGAACATAGTACAGATATAATCTTAGGCCTAACTTGGTACTAGTAGTTCCCTCAGGGATCCTTATATCTCTGCCAATGTTCCCTAAAGGAACTTCTCTTGTACACTATTTGTTCCTGGACTTCCCGGAGGGAACTTCTCTGGTATATCTGTCCCAAAGAGGCAGAATGTTCCCTGAGGGCATTTACCTTGCTCCGCCATCTGAATTCCCCGAGGGAACATAGTACAGATATTACCTTAGGTCTAACTTGGTACTAGTAGTTCCCTCAGGGATCCTTATATCTCTGCCAATGTTCCCTGAGTACAGATATAATCTTAGGTCTAACTTGGTACTAGTAGTTCCGTCAGGGATCCTTATATCTCTGCCAATGTTCCCTAAGGGAACTTCTCTCAGACTTGTACACTATATGTTCCTGGAATTCCCTGAGGGAACTTTTCTGGCAGAATATTCCCTGAGGGCATTTACCTTGCTCCGCCATCTGAATTCCCCGAGGGAACATAGTACAGATATTACCTTATGTCTAATGTACTAGAAGTTCCCGTAGGGATCCTTATATCTCTGCCAATGTTCCCTGAGGGACTTCTCTTGTACACTATATGTTCCTGGACTTCCCTGAGGGAACTTCTCTGGTAGAATGTTCCCTGAGGGCATTTACCTTGCTCCACCATCTGAATTCCCCCAGGGAACATAGTACAGATATAATCTTAGGTCTAACTTGGTACCGTAGAACGGGGTGACTTTGAACAGTTTTCACCTCAATTCCCTTATCTTTAAAAATATATAAGATCTATGTGGAATTTCATTGGATGAAATGTTGGCCACTGGCATGTAGCTAACTTGTGCATCGGCATTTTGAGATAGACATCATGTATATGCGTGTTTCAGTGGATAAATGGGCGTTCAAACTCACCCCGAGATCCGGGGTGACTTTGAACAGAGTGAGTTTCAATGAAAGAAAATCATCAATTTTCAGAAAACAAATGTTTATCTGTATTTTTGAATTTTGCAGGGCTAAATGGCCTTTCCCTAAAATTTTGTCACTGGTTTTTTTATGTTTTGTGACTTTCTTTATTCTTGATCTACCTCTCTGCCTTTGGAGCTAAATGATTGCTTAATATAGTGAAATGTGCTTCAGACATTGAATTATATGTATTGCCGTATGAAATATGATATATCTGTGAATGTAGTTTACGGGGAAATGTGATGGTCTCTGCGCTCAGCATCACAATGTGATGTTCAAAGTCACCCCGAAGTTTGTTACAATTCAACATCATCCACTTATATTCTTTGTTGTCGGTCTTTCGGAATAGCCTCCAACAAGTTTCTGGTGGATTTTGGAAGTATTTGAGTGACATTATAATAAGGCAAGTATTTGTAAGGCCAGGGTCATTCAGTACTGTTGTGGGCACAGAAGTTAACAGGCTACGATATCTTGCAAAAAGAAATATGCTAAGTTTATTCATCAAAATCATGAAAAAAAAAATTCTAGTCTCAATGACTTCATGTAGAAAGAAACTAGGCTTTAGTAGAATATAATCAGAAGTCAAATACTTCCAGTATCTCATTTAGTTTTGCATTCATAGAGGATCAATCTTTTTCAGAAAAGGGTTCAAAGTCAACCCGGCTGTTCAAAGTCACCCCGTTCTACGGTACTAGTAGTTCCCTCAGGGATCCTTATATCTGCCAATGTTCCCTAAGGGAACTTCTCTTGTACACTATATGTTCCTGTACATAGTACAGATATAATCTTAGGTCTAACTTGGTACTAGTAATTCCCTCAGGGATCCTTATATCTCTGCCAATGTTCCCTAAGGGAACTTTTCTTGTACACTATATGTTCCTGGAATTCCCTGAGGGCACTTCTCTGGCAGAATGTTCCCTGAGGGCATTTACCTTGCTCCACCATCTAAATTCCCCAGGGAACATAGTACAGATATAATCTTAGGTCTAACTTGGTACTAGTAGTTCCGTCAGGGATCCTTATATCTCTGCCAATGTTCCCTAAGGGAACTTCTCTCAGACTTGTACACTATATGTTCCTGGACTTCCCTGAGGGAACTTCTCTGGTATATCTGTCCCAAAGAGGCAGAATGTTCCCTGAGGGCATTTACCTTGCTCCGCCATCTGAATTCCCCGAGGGAACATAGTACAGATATTACCTTAGGTCTAACTTTGTACTAGTAGTTCCCTCAGGGATCCTTATATCTCTGCCAATGTTCCCTGCCAATGTTCCCTGTTCAATAGTACAGATATTACCTTAGGTCTAACTTGGTTCTAGTGAAGTTTTTCAGGATAAGGGAACTAAGGTGGCTACTAAGACATGAAACACCCACTTATGAGTTACTTAGGTACTAATATTAGTAGACATGGCCCCTTAGATGGGTCCTTACAGCAGATTTGGCTACTTATGACAACTGTAAGGCACCTAAGAATCCCCTAAGAGGCAAACATAGGTACTTATGCTAGTTCCTTCCACTCACAGAGCATAAGTCTCCTTAGAATGTCCCCTTAGAAGGATTACAGAAGTGAGAATGCCTAAAGTGAAAATCCTTTGTTTGACAAACTTTGCAGATTTCTTCTCAGATCGGTCATCACGCCCATACTGAAGAAACACACCAGTCAACTGACTTACATTGTTTACCAACACATACATAATCGTGAAATAACTGACAAATCAAGAAGCACAGCAGCAAACCCATGGCTGCAGTGTCTGTTGCGTGAATAATGTAATGGAGGATGTGCCATCAATTTTTTTAAAAAGAAAATACCTAGATATGCATGCCACAGTTTCAGATTTGTACAATCTAACTGTTTATTGGAAGGATGTTGGATGATGGCTCAGGAGGGGGGTGGGGGGACGGGTTCCAGGCTTAAAACAGATTTTACTTGATTTTCAGTGTCTCTAAATCAATTAACTTGTTTAGAATTGAATAAAATTATCAACGATAAAAAATAAAAGGGTACTGTAAATGCTGCATGCATTACAATTCTCACTGGGGGAGACTGGGGCTAAATGTAATTTTTATTAACCTGCTGATTTGTAATCAATTCAGGCAGATGATTCCCTAATTTGAAACATGAAGCTAGTGTTGGAGGTCTCGAGACCTGCCTCCATTGAGGCCAGTGCAGGGCTGGCCCTTGGCTCAGTCTCAGGTGCACCTGACAAAAAAGTCATTTTTAATTGTGAAAATTGTATACTCAAATTTTTTGATACAAGTTGACATATAACTGACCACTGTTGAATTAGCAACATGAATGTTTCACTGCCCCATGTAACTCATTATTCAACATATGTAACTGATATGTTATCAGAATTAATTCACAAATGTGAGTAACACACAAGTTGTAATTTTGGCGACATTTTCCCAGAACCAATTGTGGAATGAGTTGTTGCATGATATAATGCATTTGGATAGGCAATAAAATGTGTCAATAATAGATACTGTGAAAAACCAGCTATATGCTGCAAATATTATATGAATAATTAAAATGTAAGAAAAAAAAGGTAAAATACTCCGTTTTCTAAAAAAAATGGATTAACCAATTTGACTAATCCAGTGATAAACCTTACACCAACACAGTGATCAGATGTGCCACCTGGAACTCTTTGTGAATGTCTGCCATGATCTGCCTAATTGTTGCGTGCCATTGTTTAATTGGTTCACAAGTATGGTGTTTTAGCAAATCAGCCCAAGGCAAAAAATGACGCAACTTACCCGAGTCTCCCCTACTTTTTTCAAAGTACAATTGAAATAATACACAACTGCACGTGTACGAGGCCCCGGTGACAAATGTCAGAAATGTTCATTCTGCAATATTTATGTCAATGTGCATGTTTGAAAAAGAGGATGCAGACACCAAATTTATGGTTTAACAATGCATATTTTATGGCTTTGTATGGATTGATTAATTGTAATTTTATATGTAATTTAAAAGTTTTGCAAAAGATATTTGTTGTAATGCATGTCAATCTTATCATATTGCATTGCAGGTTTGCTCAAGCACAGTCTGTTTGCACACAATCTGGTCTTTGTTTCTTTCACACATTAGGATATTAAAAATTAATTAAAACAGTTCTGAAATCCCCTCTAAGGAACCTCCACCAAGCACAAGGATCCTTAGTTCTTAGTAGCCCACTAAGTTCCCTTATCCTGAAAAACTTCAGTAGTTCCCTCAGGGATCCTTATATCTCTGCCAATGGTCCCTGAGGGAACTTCTCGTGTACACTATATGTTCCTGGACTTCCCTGAGGGAACTTCTCTGGCAGAATGTTCCCTGAGGGCATTTACTTTGCTCCGCCATCTGAATTCCCGGGAACATAGTACAGATATTATCTTAGGCCTAACTTGGTACTAGTAGTTCCCTCAGGGATCCTTATATCTCTGCCAATGTTCCCTAAGGGAACTACTCTTGTACACTATATGTTCCTGGACTTCCCTGAGGGAAATTCTCTGGCATATCTGTCCCAAAGAGGCAGAATGTTCCCTGAGGGCATTTACCTTGCTCCGCCATCTGAATTCCCCAAGGGAACATAGTACAGATATTACCTAAGGTCTAACTTGGTACTAGTAGTTACCTCAGGGATCCTTATATCTCTGCCAATGTTCCCTGCCAATGTTCCCTGCTCAATAGTACAGATATTACCTTAGGTCTAACTTGGTTCTAGTAGTTCCCTCAGGGATCCTTATATCTCTGCCAATGTTCCCTGAGTACAGATATAATCTTAGGTCTAACTTGGTACTAGTAGTTCCGTCAGGGATCCTTATATCTGCCAATGTTCCCTAAGGGAACTTCTCTCAGACTTGTACACTATATGTTCCTGGAATTCCCTGAGGGAACTTTTCTGGCAGAATATTCCCTGAGGGCATTTACCTTGCTCCACCATCTGAATTCCCCGAGGGAACATAGTACAGATATTACCTTAGGTCTAACTTGGTACTAGTAGTTCCCTCAGGGATCCTTATATCTCTGCCAATGTTCTCTGAGGGACTTCTCTTGTACACTATATGTTCCTGGGCTTCCCTGAGGGAACTTCTCTGGTAGAATGTTCCCTGAGGGCATTTACCTTGCTCCACCATCTGAATTCCCCCAGGGAACATAGTACAGATATAATCTTAGGTCTAACTTGGTACTAGTAGTTCCCTCAGGGATCCTTATATCTCTGCCAATGTTCCCTAAGGGAACTTCTCTTGTACACTATATGTTCCTGGAATTCCCTGAGGGCACTTCTCTGGCAGAATGTTCCCTGAGGGCATTTACCTTGCTCCACCATCTAAATTCCCCCAGGGAACATAGTACAGATATAATCTTAGGTCTAACTTGGTACTAGTAGTTCCGTCAGGGATCCTTATATCTCTGCCAATGTTCCCAAAGGGAACTTCTCTCAGACTTGTACACTATATGTTCCTGGACTTCCCTGAGGGAACTTCTCTGGTATATCTGTCCCAAAGAGGCAGAATGTTCCCTGAGGGCATTTACCTTGCTCCGCCATCTGAATTCCCCAAGGGAACATAGTACAGATATTACCTTAGGTCTAACTTTGTACTAGTAGTTCCCTCAGGGCCTAGTTCAAAAATAATGAAGCCAAAGTGTGACATGACCATCAAACTTTTAAAATGTTTATATCTACCAAATGACCACATAATATTGTAACAAACATGTCTAAGTTCTAGAAACTCTATTTACCATTTGGCTGTGGTTTGTGGAAATAACGGATAAAAGCTTAATATTACCGAATTTTATTTATTTTTATTTTCATGGCCGTGAAGGAAAAGTAGACAAAATGTTAACTTATCTTCAAATTAAATAGATATTTTTTGTTGGATGACAAAACTCATATACTCTTAAGTGTCCATGGCTGTTTTCATCAAAATTCACCACATATTTTATGAGAAAAACAGTATTTTTCGAAATTTTGTTGCATTATTAAAGAAAAAGCTTACATATTTTCTCCCCAGATGTACATATTTTCCTCTAAAATGATATTACCTGTCCTGTGTTATGCATCTGTACGTTGGCTTCGAATTGGTACCAAATAAGTGCCACCAAAGTGAATACGAACCGAGCAAATGATGATAGAAACCTGTTTTTTAGCCTATTTTTCCAGATAAAACGGCAATTTTGGGTAATGGCATGACACAAAAGTAAAAAAAGTGTTCTGTTTTTGACCCAAATCGATTTTATATGCATTGTCAGTTATAACTGGATGAAGCACAAGAGTAATTACAAAATTAAAGTGTAATTTGAATTGGTTATTGCATTTTTCAACAAATTGGCCCCAAACTTCGAGAAAAGCTTTACAAAGAGCAAAATTTTGATAATTAAACATTGAAACATACTCCAACTACTGAAATGTTGTGTCGAGTATCAGTACAAGTAATACTAGAATGATTACTTTACTCTTTACAAGAAAACCATGAAAATATGATCAATATTTTCCATAGCGTTACGCTTGCGACAAAGCCCCATTTCAGAAATCTTTGTATTTTACCACCAGAAACCAGCCGCGGACCTGGATTACTTGATTGTTTCTCAAAACTACACAGATTTTGCAATATTACAAGCCAAACCAGATTTAAAACGGAGCTTTAATTGCTCTGTGGCGCTACAAAGTATTCTGGGCGTTACGCTTGCGACGGATTCACCTACCCTGCTATTCATGGGAATTTTTTAGTGAAATAAATTTTCCACAACCATAAGAAGCTCTGAAATTGGTAAGAAGATATAGGACTAGGTCTCAGAGGCCAAAAGATTCAACTGACACATGTCAAAGGGACACTAGAGCATCCCAGAGCAGTAAGCGTCAAATTTGACTTAATTTTTGGAAGTCAACCTTTGAGTACAAATATCTCAATAATGTCAACACAGGCAAATGAAAGTACTTGATTTTATGGATTGATGAAGCCTGAGGATGTAGAGATTCCAAAAAGTGTTGGGAAATTGTCTTAGAATACGTAAAAATTTGTAAAACTGAAAGAATTCAAGTGGTCAAAAATGTTATGTCACGTTTTTTTGGGTGAAAAAATGCTTGTTTTTCAATGTAAGTGGACTCTATCTCAATAACTATGAGCCAGAATGTCGTGAAATTTTCAGGAAATTTGCACAAGAATGTACTTAAAGCAATGGTGTACCTTTTAGTTGTCACATACAGCCATTCTCATATTTTGAGACCCCTACAGAAAATATGCTGCGTGGCTTCATTATTTTTGAACTAGGCCTCAGGGATCCTTATATCTCTGCCAATGTTCCCTGCCAATGTTCCCTGTTCAATAGTACAGATATTACTTTAGGTCTAACTTGGTTCTAGTAGTTCCCTCAGGGATCCTTATATCTCTGCCTATGTTCCCTGAGGGAACTTCTCGTGTACACTATATGTTCCTGGACTTCCCTGAGGAAACTTCTCTGGTATATCTGTCCCAAAGAGGCAGAATGTTCCCTGAGGGCATATACCTTGCTCCGCCATCTGAATTCCCCCAGGGAACATAGTACAGATATTATCTTAGGTCTAACTTGGTACTAGTAGTTCCCTCAGGGATCCTTATATCTCTGCCAATGTTCCCTGAGGGAACTTCTCTTGTACACTATATGTTCCTGGAATTCCCTGAGGGAACTTCTCTGGCAGAATGTTCCCTGAGGGCATTTACCTTGCTCCGCCATCTGAATTCCCCAGGGAACATAGTACAGATATTACCTTAGGTCTAACATGGTACTAGTAGTTCCCTCAGGGATCCTTGTATCTCTGCTAGACCGAGGTCACAGTCTTCACGTTGCTGTAGGCAACGTAGACTGAGGACATTGCATTTGCTGAGCTCTCTTGAAAATCATTGGAAGCAAAAAGTGATAAAAACAAACAATCAAACATGAACACAAACAGAAAACTGCAATCTGCAAACAGAAAGCAACATAAGCGGTGATCTTGTTTTGTCTCCAGTCCTGAGGTGTTTTCAACACAAAGAACAGTCAAGATATTTAAAAAGTGGGAGGGAACATTTATTTCTGGATGTCACTTTTAAAAATATCAGAATATGTGGCAGTTCTCATCAATTTATCAATCTGTCAATGTATAGATCAGGATTTACGATTGTGATGTATTTCGGGGAATTTAATTTCTTGAACTACAGTGAGTGCCATTAAAAAATGCAACATCGCAAAATGGCTCAAAAATTATAATATCTCTGAATATATCAAGATGAAATTTTGCATACACTTAGCAGTTGCCATCAGGTGTATTCATGAAAATTTACAGATATCTGAAAACAAAACTGTCGTGTCAAATTAAATCGTCATAGCAACTGTCGAAAATACAAGTCACAAAATTTCAAGATCCTCTGATCATTAATTTCAACAACCTTTCAGTTCTTTCCACAACATTTTTGATTAGTCAGGAAAGTTTACAATTTTACTTGCTTGATGGGATCAAAAAAAGTAATTTTTGACCGAACCAAAATTTTAAAAAAAGATGATGAAATTAACAAAATTTTAGTGTCAATGCTGGCCTGCCCCCTACAGGAGCTTTTTGGTAAAATATTTTAAAAAAAAGTTTTATTCAGATTTTTAGAGTTTTGTTATGGAATCGTTGTCTGTGTTTGTGTTTCTATCCTACCAAGAGGCCTGCAAACTTTATTCAACCTAAATGCGATCTGAATATGTCAAATGTGGTCTGAGTCAATCACTGTTCACCAAAGTGAGTTTGGAATCAACCAATCAGATCATACATGCAATGCTTGACTGAGTATGATTGACTGCTGAATGTAATAGTCCAATGCCATTATTTGGAAAACAATAGACATAGAAACTGAAATAGCAAATTATGAACAATAAAGTGATTAACAGCTATCAGTTTTGCAAAGCCTCCCTCTCTTCAGTCTGAAACTCCTTTGATTTTTTGGTGGTAAATTGCAGAAAATAGGCCAATTTTGACACTTTAAAGTACAGGAAAGTTCTGAAAATCGCACACAATACATTTTAAACCATTTCCTATCAGCTCATATCTTTATTTTTGATGGGAATAGGTCCTAAACTGCCGCGACAAGACCTGTGTCGCAAGTGTATAGTTCTCAACCTGTCTTTTGTCTCCCATCCTTCTCAGCTACACTGAGAAGGTGGGTCTTCCCATCTATATCTCTGCCAATGTTCCCTGAGGGAACTTCTCTTGTACACTATATGTTCCTGGAATTCCCTGAGGGAACTTCTCTGGTATATCTGTCCCAAAGAGACAGAATGTTCCCTGAGGGCATTTACCTTGCTCCGTTATCTGAATTCCCCGAAGGAACATAGTACAGATACTACATTAGGTCTAACTTGGTACTAGTAGTTCCCTCAGGGATCCTTATATCTCTGCCAATGTTCCCTGAGGGAATTTCTCTTGTACAATATATGTTCCTGGAATTCCCTGAGGGAACTTCTCTGGCAGAATGTTCCCTGAGGGCATTTACCTTGCTCCGCCATCTGAATTCCCCGAGGGAACATAGTACAGATATAATCTTAGGCCTAACTTGGTACTAGTAGTTCCCTCAGGGATCCTTATATCTCTGCCAATGTTCCCTAAGGGAACTTCTCTTGTACACTATATGTTCCTGGACTTCCCTGAGGGAACTTCTCTGGTATATCTGTCCCAAAGAGGCAGAATGTTCCCTGAGGGCATTTACCTTGCTCCGCCATCTGAATTCCCCGAGGGAACATAGTACAGATATTACCTTAGGTCTAACTTGGTACTAGTAGTTCCCTCAGGGATCCTTATATCTCTGCCAATGTTCCCTGAGGGAACTTCTCTTGTACACTATATGTTCCTGGACTTCCCTGAGGGAACTTCTCTGGTATATCTGTCCCAAAGAGGCAGAATGTTCCCTGAGGGCATTTACCTTGCTCCGTTATCTGAATTCCCCGAAGGAACATAGTACAGATATTACCTTAGGTCTGACTTGGTACTAGTAGTTCCCTCAGGGATCCTTATATCTCTGCCAATGTTCCCTGAGGGAATTTCTCTTGTACACTATATGTTCCTGGAATTCCCTGAGGGAACTTCTCTGGCAGAATGTTCCCTGAGGGCATTTACCTTGCTCCGCCATCTGAATTCCCCAGGGAACATAGTACAGATATAATCTTAGGTCTAACTTGGTACTAGTAGTTCCCTCAGGGATCCTTATATCTCTGCCAATGTTCCCTATGGGAACTTCTCTTGTACACTATATGTTCCTGGACTTCCCTGAGGGAACTTCTCTGGTATATCTGTCCCAAAGAGGAAGAATGTTGCCTGAGGGCATATACCTTGCTCCGCCATCTGAATTCCCCCAGGGAACATAGTACAGATATTATCTTAGGTCTAACTTGGTACTAGTAGTTCCCTCAGGGATCCTTATATCTCTGCCAATGTTCCCTGAGGGAACTTCTCTTGTACACTATATGTTCCTGGAATTCCCTGAGGGAACTTCTCTGGCAGAATGTTCCCTGAGGGCATTTACCTTGCTCCGCCATCTGAATTCCCCGAGGGAACATAGCACAGATATTACTTTAGGTCTAACTTGGTACTAGTAGTTCCCTCAGCGGTCCTTATATCTCTGCCAATGTTCCCCGAGGGAATTTCTCTAGTACACTATGTGTTCCTGGGCTTCCCTGAGGGAACTTCTCTGGTATATCTGTCCAAATGAGGCAGAATGTTCCCTGAGGGCATATTTACTTACTCCAACATCTGAATATTCTCTAATTGAAGTATAGCTAAGATGTTCCCCCAGGGAACATAGTACAGTCTCAAGTCTTAACTTGTACTAAATCTTGTAGTTCCTCACTGATCCTTATATCTGGTATATCTGTCCCAAAGAGGCAGAATGTTCCCTGAGGGCATTTACCTTGCTCCGCCATCTGAAGTCCCCCAGGGAACATAGTACAGATATAATCTTAGGCCTAACTTGGTACTAGTAGTTCCCTCAGGGATCCTTATATCTCTGCCAATGTTCCCTAAGGGAACTTCTCTCAGACTTGTACACTATATGTTCCTGGAATTCCCTGAGGGAACTTCTCTGGCAGAATGTTCCCTGAGGGCATTTACCTTGCTCCGCCATCTGTATTCCCCCAGGGAACATAGTACAGATATAATCTTAGGCCTAACTTGGGTACTAGTAGTTCCCTCAGGGATCCTCATATCTCTGCCAATGTTCTCTAAGGGAACTTCTCTTGTACACTATATGTTCCTGGAATTCCCTGAGGGAACTTCTCTGGAAGAATGTTCCCTGAGGGCATTTACCTTGCTCCGCCATCTGAAATCCCCGAGGGAACATAGTACAGATATTATCTTAAGTCTAACTTGGTACTAGTAGTTCCCTAAGGGATCCTTATATCTCTGCCAATGTTCCCTGAGGGAACTTCTCGTGTACACTATATGTTCCTGGACTTCCCTGAGGAAACTTCTCTGGTATATCTGTCCCAAAGAGGCAGAATGTTCCCTGAGGGCATTTACCTTGCTCCGCCATCTGAATTCCCCCAGGGAACATAGTACAGATATTATCTTAGGTCTAACTTGGTACTAGTAGTTCCCTCAGGGATCCTTATATCTCTGCCAATGTTCCAAAAGGGAACTTCTCTTGTACACTATATGTTCCTGGAATTCCCTGAGGGAACTTCTCTGGCAGAATGTTCCCTGAGGACATTTACCTTGCTCCGTTATCTGAATTCCCCGGGAACATAGTACAGATATTACCTTAGGTCTAACTTGGTACTAGTAGTTCCCTCAGGGATCCTTGTATCTCTGCCAATGTTCCCTGAGGGAACTTCTCTTGTACACTATATGTTCCTGGAATTCCCTGAGGGAACTTCTCTGGTATATCTGTCCCAAAGAGACAGAATGTTCCCTGAGGGCATTTACCTTGCTCCGTTATCTGAATTCCCCGAAGCGAAGGAACATAGTACAGATATCACCTTAGGTCTAACTTGTACTAGTGAAGTTTTTCAGGATAAGGGAACTTAGCTGGCTACTAAGACACTAAGGCCCCTTATGCTTGGTGGAGGTTCCTTAGAGGGATTACAGAACTGTTTTTCTCAGCTTTCATATAATTTCATTGCAAAGTTTCTGTGTTTGTCATAATATTGAGATTAAATATAAATATCCTAATGTGTGAAATAAACAAAGACCAGATTGTTAGCAAGCATAGACTGCGCTTGAGCAAACCCACAATGCAATATGACAAGGTTTACATGCATTACAGCAAATATGAGCATTTAAACCTTCGGCAAAGCTTTAAATTACGTACACAAAAATCAAACTTAATCGATCCATATAAGACCATAAAATACGCATTGTTAAACTGAGGCCTTCTGTTAACACCATGAATTTGTTGTATGCATCCTCCTTCTTCAAACATGTACATTAACATAAATATTGTGGAATGGATATTTCTAACATTTGTCAGTGGGGCCTGGTACATGTGCAGTTGCGTATTATTCAAATTTTTACTAAAAAAATAAAAGTAGGGGAGACTTAGGTAAGTTGTGTCGTTTTTGCCTTGGGGTGATTTTCTATTTAAAAAACTTACTTTGTGAAGCAATTAAAACAATGGGACACAACAATTAGGGAGATAATGGTGGGCCTTCACAAAGAGTTCTAGGTTGCACATCTTATCCCTGTGTTGCTGTAAGGTTTATCACTGGATTAGTCAGATTGGTTGATCCCCTTTTTTTTAAACTTACATTGTATTTTACCTTTTTTTAACATATTTTAATCATTCATATAATATTCGCAGCATAAAACTGGTTTGTTATAGTATCTTATATTGACACAATTTATTGGTTGTCTAAATGTATCATATCATGCCACCAGTCACTCCAAAATTGGTTTGGGGACAATGTCACTCAAATTACAGCTTAAGTGTTACTCACAATTCTGACAACATGCTAGTTAAACATGTTAAATTATAAGTTACATGGGGCAGGAGACATTCATGTTGCTAATTCAGCACTGACCAATTGTAAGTTTTATCTATAAATTTTGAGTACAGAATTTTCACAATCAAAAATGACATTTTTGTCTGGTGCAGCTGAGACTGAGCCAAGGCCCACACCATCAGAATATGACCATCAATGGAGGCAAGTCTCGAACCTCCAACACTAGCTTCATGTATCAAATTAGGGAATCATCTGCCTGATTTAATTTCAAATTGACGATGGTTTATAAAAGTTACAACTTGCCCCAGTCTCCCCTAGTGAGAATTAGAGTAAATTCTGGAATGCATGCAGCATTTACAGTACAATTTATTTTTTTTGGTTTTGGAAGATTATCTATCTCATTGATAATTTTATTCAATTCAAACCAAAATTATTGATTTAGAGACACTGAAAATCAAGTAATTATGCTTCGGTCTAGACCCCACCCCCTCATCCAACATCCTTCCAATAAACAGTTTGATTGTACATATCTGAAACTTTGGCATGTATATCAAGGTATTTTCTTACAGAAAAAAGATGGCACATGCTCCATCACATTGTTCCAGCAACCGAACTGTGCAGTCGTGGGTTTGCTGCTGTGCTTCTTGATTTGTCAGTTTTATCAAGATTATGTTTGTATTGGTAAAACAATGCAAGTCAGTTAACTGGTGTGTTTTCCTCAGTATGGGCTTGATGAACCAATGCGAAATGAAATCTGCAAAGTTTGTCAAACAAAGGATTTTCACCTTAGGCATTCTCACTTCTGTAATCCCTCTAAGGGGACATTCTTAGTAGATTTCATGCTCTGCAAGTGGATGGAACTAACATAAGTACCCATAAGTACTTATGTTTGGCTGTTAGTGGATTCTTAGGTGCCTTACAGTTGTCATAAGTAGCCAAATGTGCTGTAAGGACCCATTTAAGGGGCCAGCTAATAGTGTTAGTACCTAAGTAGCTCATAAGTGGGTGTTTCATGTCTTAGTAACCACCTTAGTTCCCTTATCCTGAAAAACTTCACTAGTTCCCTCAGGGATCCTTATATCTCTGCCAATGTTCCTTGAGGGAATTTCTCTTGTACACTATATGTTCTGGAATTCCCTGAGGGAACTTCTCTGGCAGAATGTTCCCTGAGGGCATTTACCTTGCTCCGCCATCTGAATTCCCCGAGGGAACATAGTACAGATATTACCTTAGGTCTAACTTGGTACTAGTAGTTCCCTCAGGGATCCTTATATCTCTGCCAATGTTCCCTGAGGGAACTTCTCTTGTACACTATATGTTCCTGGACTTCCCTGAGGGAACTTCTCTGGTATATCTGTCCCAAAGAGGCAGAATGTTCCCTGAGGGCATTTACCTTGCTTCGTTATCTGAATTCCCCGAAGGAACATAGTGCAGATATTACCTTAGGTCTGACTTGGTACTAGTAGTTCCCTCAGGGATCCTTATATCTCTGCCAATGTTCCCTGAGGGAATTTCTCTGATACACTATATGTTCCTGGAATTCCCTGAGGGAACTTCTCTGGCAGAATGTTCCCTGAGGGCATTTACCTTGCTCCGCCATCTGTATTCCCCCAGGGAACATAGTACAGATATAATCTTAGGCCTAACTTGGTACTAGTAGTTCCCTCAGGGATCCTTATATCTCTGCCAATGTTCTCTAAGGGAACTTCTCTTGTACACTATATGTTCCTGGAATTCCCTGAGGGAACTTCTCTGGAAGAATGTTCCCTGAGGGCATTTACCTTGCTCCGCCATCTGAATTCCTCCAGGGAACATAGTACAGATATTATCTTAGGTCGAACTTCGTACTAGTAGTTCCCTCAGGGATCCTTATATCTCTGCCAATGTTCCCTAAGGGAACTTCTCTTGTACACTATATGTTCCTGGAATTCCCTGAGGGAACTTCTCTGGCAGAATTTTCCCTGAGGGCATTTACCTTGCTCGGCCATCTGAATTTCCCCAGGGAACATAGTACAGATATAATCTTAGGTCTAACTTGGTGCTAGTAGTTCCCTCAGGGATCTTTACATCTCTGCCAATGTTCCCTAAGGGAACTTCTCTTGTACACTATATGTTCCTGGAATTCCCTGAGGGAACTTCTCTGGCAGAATGTTCCCTGAGGGCATTTACCTTGCTCGGCCATCTGAATTTCCCCAGGGAACATAGTACAGATATAATCTTAGGTCTAACTTGGTGCTAGTAGTTCCCTCAGGGATCTTTACATCTCTGCCAATGTTCCCTAAGGGAACTTCTCTTGTACACTATATGTTCCTGGAATTCCCTGAGGGAACTTCTCTGGCAGTATGTTCCCTGAGGGCATTTACCTTGCTCCGCCATCTGAATTTCCCCAGGGAACATAGTACAGATATAATCTTAGGTCTAACTTGGTGCTAGTAGTTCCCTCAGGGATCTTTACATCTCTGCCAATGTTCCCTAAGGGAACTTCTCTTGTACACTATATGTTCCTGGAATTCCCTGAGGGAACTTCTCTGGCAGAATGTTCCCTGAGGGCATTTACTATGCTCCACCATCTTGAGGGAACTTCTCTGGTATATCTGTCCCAAAAAGGCAGAATGTTCCCTGGGGGAATTCAGGGGAGGGTGGGGCATAACCAACCCCCGGGGCATAACCACCCACCAGTGGTTCCAGGGAGCTGGTGCCACTTAATGAAAATATTGTTAGTGGAGGCGATTTAACTTCTGTCAGAGACCTTTTTAATGGAATGGCGTTCAGGCGAATGGCCGGATCAAACTTACCAGCTCAGTTTGTTTAGATTTAAGCGATTTCATCTTATTTTTACGTGTGACAGTAAGTTTGACGATATTTAATATAAAGGAGATGCAAGGGACTGGTGATAGGCATTGTGTTGGCTCATATACCTACTAATTTTCAAATGGGATTTAACTGTCATTAAATTACGTCATGAGTGATAATAGGGTTTTAGTGGTTTTAACCCAACGTGGGGCATAACCACCCGCCCTCGGAAAAAATACTATAAGGGAGTGATAGGAACAGAAGGGCTATATCAGAAAATGTAGGGGAGAGCGGGGCACAGTGAGACACTTTTTTTATTTTCAAGTGTTCCAAAATGTTGGCAGTAATGAGTTAAATGAGATTAGGTCCACATTATAGGTAATGACGTTGGGTATATTGTCAAGTAGTTTCAGGTTCCTACCTTTTATGTGTTTGGAGAAATTTTGAGTTACGTCCATGCTCGTTAAGTGTCTCACTGTGCCCCACGGGCGGGGCACAGTGAGACAGCAGGCGGGGCACAGTGAGACAGGGCATCTGCTGCCATAACCACCTATCCTCGGGACCTGCAGAATTGTTCCATCAATTGTTGCTACAGAAACTACTGTACTCTTATAAAAGCAGCTGACTAGGTGATATTTTAGGTCCGTTTTTGAGCATGTTTCGAAACTTCATCGCACAGGACACATGCACGACTTATTTAACCTGCCGGACCTGTTACATACAAATCAAAATTCATTCTGATGCTTCTCTTTGAATATGACTCACTAAAATCAGGAGTTTATTGCAGGCATTTTGTTTTTAATAGTGAATTGTAAGCTATGCCTTACATTCAGGTCATTTCGAGTGTATTTTACCATGTCTCGCTGTGCCCCGCCTCCAACTGTCTCACTGTGCCCCACGCAGCTCTCTTTATAAAATTTTTGAATCCAGCGAACCAGATGCCTGTATTGTGGTTCATTATCTCACTAAACTAAGGCAAATAATCAAGGTTTGAATTCCTGGCAATTGATTTGCGTGATACCATTTTTCTTCGGAATTATAACGAAAAGTCGTTTAGCAAAATTATTTACTTTTATTGGCTAAAAACCTAAATATTGAAATTCTACTCTCGATACGCTATGTAGGCATTCCGGATGTAGGTCAGACTCTCACTTACTTAATTTTTGTACTATACAAAAGAGGGTTGATCTGTAAACAGTACCAGCTAGACGCTACGGGCTTTGTCTCACTGTGCCCGCCGTCTCACTGTGCCCCGCTCTCCCCTACTATAAATGTGTGAAAAACTTGGGCAGGGGTAACATAGATTATGTTATTTGGGCTGTCTGAAAAATGTGAAGATCGGTATTGAAGGCAGAAAAATATATCAGGAATCATTACCACGGCAAAAGTGAGGACACGGATACTGTTGATATTTTCCAAGTCAAGTGCGCCTGCATTTTCATCAGAAAGGGACAGAGTATCCTTCAGCCACATATGGAAATCCTCTTCTTTTTGTGTCCCTAGTAACTGGGGGTGTTGGATAACGTTTTTGTTAGCTTCAGTTGAAACTAGCAAATTAACCAGTTTAGCCATCATACCAGCAGATTAAGTATGAAAGATGTACAGGATAAATTGCAAAACAGCATATTTGCTAGTTTTTACTAAAAAATAGCAAATAAATAATTTTGGGTTATTTTAAAGTTCTTTCGTATTTTGATTGGAAATATGTCACACATGATGGAAAATGATCTGTTTGCATATCTTCTTTTTAAAATTTCACATTCTTCCATTTTCACCGAGATATTGGTGAACAAATTAACGACTTTCTTCTTGAAGATATCATTTTCAGTGCTCCTCTTTTGACAATAGGCCTGTTTCACAATATTGTGGGACAAGAGCATGTAGAATGCGTAATACCTTCAAACAACAATAATATTTGTAGAATGTGGGTAGTTTCTGCACTAATTTCTTGCAAATGATGGCCTGAGCATAGCCTGAAAGTTTCGTAAAGCTATATTCAAAAGTTTCTGTTTCAAGGATCATTAAGTAGCCCAAAATTGGCAAAATTTGCCCATAATTTGTGACATGAGAAATTTCAGAGATTTGCTTCTGTCACAGGTCCTATCAAGATGTATATAGAAAACTGAACTGCTATTACAAATGGCCTCTGGTACCTTACAGAAAGACCAAATACATTCTTGTTGATTTAACACCAGTAAACCATCTCTCGGCTACATATTAGCACACAGTGTACTCGTAATTTTTCCGTGTCCCGAAATGATGCACCACTATATTCTCAAGTGTATGCACTGTTTACAATATATTCAATTGAATTTACTATTTTGTGTTGCCTAATAATCTATATTAGTTTGTCATCTTGCCCAATGTGCAATAAATGCACACATGAATTGCGGAAACCCTTATGATTTTTGGTTTTTGTTCCGTGTCCCGCTGGAGGGTGTAAGTAATGGCAGTTTTGAAGGCTCCTCATTGCCCGTTGAAATGATCCAGCTACTTGTTATTACAGATCTTGTATAAGTGTGCCATGTTCCATGTGAATATATGCTCAGATGATGTCAGTATGGCAATACTGACATCACTATTGGTACTCCAAGCTTGAGTGTTGATTCCAACTGCTACCAACAAGTCGGGCCTATGGGCTGTCTAAGTGTGAATAACAATTGATTAATCTGCATTCATTGGTATGGTTGTTTGATTCAGTTGGAGCAGGTGAAACTGATATGTTTGAGCCACTTGCTTGATCCATCATGGACATTCATGGTGGTCCTGTTGTGAAATTTCTCCTTGAGGGCAGCACCTTGTGGCTTTTCAGCCTTTTAAGTGAGATCTGCCCCAAAGAAACTGTTCAGAATTGATGACTGGAATGGGGATGATGGGGAGATTTTTTGGAAGTGAATGTGGCGGTGTTGCATGGGCATACTAGAGGACGAGAGATGGGCGGGGGCAGGGGGGGTAGTTACTCCCCAAAAATTTGGGAAAAGGCCCGACAAGGAGGCTAAGAATACGATCATCAAATAAACATTATTGGAAATCAGTGATAAGGATGCCCCAAAGCAAAAAATATTATTTTTGCAAAGACAAAGCAGCACATGATAACCTCTCAGACCAAAAAATTAATGTGAGAGTGAATTTTTTTTTTTTTTTTTGTAAAAGTGCTAAAACTGATAGCAGTTATACACAAAATCCATGCATCATACATAGCTGGATATTGTAACTTTTGGATTTATTCAAAACATCAAACTGAATAATCAATGTTGAGCAACAATCTAACAGCTTATTGTGGATTTGTAATGGTGTGATCAGTATGGGTTCCAAGTGACACACATGAAACTGCGAAATATACCAACTGTGAAATCATTATGCTGATACTGACATCACAAGAGCACTGTGGCAGTTGAAAAGAACATGGCACACCTATACGAAATCTGTAATAACACATGTGCTGATTTGGTGTCCATTGACACATCATTGTGTGCTTTTTTAGTTTTCTGTGCCAGTTTTTTTCTGCTTTATTCTGCAAAAAATTGAAATGTGTCCCGTCCCGTAAGTAATGTCCCATAAGTAATGCTTTTCTGATTGTTGACTCTGGGCTCAAAAAAGACTTGTAGGCACATAAATTAGATAAGTAAACCACCAAATCACTGCAGTCCTCTTTGATTATAGAAACAGTAATATGTTAATTTTATGATAGAATGATGGAAATTCTCAAATTTTAAACTTTGTTTTGACGCCCCATGAGACACTTTGAGTGCAAATACTGTAAAACTGCCCATGTGTGGTTGTGGGACCATGACTCAGCATCTCTCCTGGTTTATGATAACAAAATGACATGGTAAGCCAGTAGTTTTTAGTTGCCATTCGATTGTGAAAATAAAAGCAAAGTTGTGGATGAATGGGCGATTTGGGACATGTCCTGCATTTGTACGAAGACAGTCCTTAGGATGCAGCAATGAGGCACAGGAAGATTGAAACTGCTGTCCAACACAGTTCATGATTTCCGAGTTGGAAAATGAATCTGTGAAGTTGTAACCTGGCGAGAGGAAGCCCAGAGCACTACCGGGTTAACCACCCTCCTTAGCAGTCATGGATAAAATGATCAAAAACCTTTATTTTACGGAAGACCTCCTTGCAGAGAACTGTCCAGTAATTCGGAATTTCTTTGAAGAACAAATAGACTACGAAAAAATGTATTTGTTTTCACCCAATCAGATAGGCCTAACATAACGGAGCAGGAACGAATCAAGAAACTAGGTATGAAACCTTCTGCTTCTATGAACAAGCCACTTGTGAACAAATGAGAGAAAAGAATTGAACTAACCATAACAGCGACCAAGTTTACCCCAAAAGAGTCAATTCATTAATACCTGGTATACGATGGACCAGGTCATCAAATCAGCTCTTTTTTAATCTACAGTCCTGAAGGATTTCATGACAGCTGAACAATACTTCAAATTGCACAAAAAATCCTAACATTTCCAACCTTTTTCTCCAAAAGGTGGAAAATTTCTATTTACACATGATCATAATCAACCCAATCCTTGCCTGGTGTTTACAATACTACACATCTTATACGAATTTAAATGTTTCAACACATTCTGTGCACAGCCCAAGGTAAATTTGATGAAATTCACATTCCGAAACACAGTCAGAATTTTAATAAATGATATCTCAATAAACTTCTTTTCTCCTAATTTATCATTCAAATAAAACAACAGACAAACAAAATTTGTAATTTCATTGCATTTTACTTATTTGTGAAAAAAAAATTAACAGTCAGTGTCCATCACAATTATCACATAAATAAAGGTTATTCACAACATTTTGTACAAATCAGGGCTCAACATTTATTGCACGGATCGTGACACATCAAAATAGGTTCAAGGGAAACATATGTTAAGTTCCATAGACCCCAAATGAAGTTGAAGCCAAAAAGATGACATAGAATTATGGAATAGTCAAACAAACGTAATTATAATTCACTTGGGGAAAAATTTGGCGTGTCACGCCAATTCATGGAGCCTTGTTGGAGCCCTGTTGGCACCAGCATTGAATAAAGAAACAATGATAAAGCATTTTGGCAATGTTCACATATATACATCTGATAACAGGAAACCTCCAGGTCAAATTGTTAAAATTAACTTAAAATCTTTTCTAGATCTGAATGTTAAAACTATAAGTTCTATGTAATTATCAACAAAATTAATCAACAAAGCAAATAAAAATATCGTCAATCATAATTCATTCTGAATAAAATACTCATAATAGACACATTATCCCTGGTAACAATCTTCTTTTCCCCTAGACTAGTGTTCATGAACAAGTGTACAAATGGACAGACGTGTATGAGTAACAATTCACAATAAAATAATACATCTCTGCTAGCTACCCAATCACAGATTGGCAATTAGCAATATTTACAATTTTACACTTAACAGGTCTCATATTTCAATTGTCTGCTTCATCATTCATTTATCATTACTACGTTTTCTCTCTAAGTTCATCCAGCACTCAAAATTGAGTAACATGAGTATAAGAGGGTTTTTAAAATAATGACAGCTGCAAATGATTTAATTTCAAACCAAAATACATTTCAAAACAAAAAGAAACTTACGCAATGAGTAACCAAAATATAAACAAAATTGCTACCCATAAAAACACTTTAGATAATAACTCCTCTTCCTGTCTCTGTGGTGACCCAGCGGGTGCTGAAAATAGATTACATGAGAATTATTTTTTCACGTTGTGAACATGAATGTCATTAGTATTCATATATTCATATATGGGCCATTCTCAAATTTCGGGACAACGGGTATAGGAAAATTGTCCTGTAACGGAGGGGACAACGTGGTAACAGAGGGGAATTTTGATGTAAAAAACCAACTGTAGGAACAGAACAAAAGGAAAAATGATAAAAGATTGATGTAACTATTATTTTCAGAAGTACTTCATCTCGTATCAGTAGATTTTTTGGTCCAAATGTCGATTTCTTGCTCATGATCTGGTAACGGAGTGGACGGTAACGGAGGGGAACAATTTTTTGCTTTTCGCTCATTACTGCTTTTTATTTTGGAGATTAGACAAAATAATTGCAGAATATTAAAACCTGCCACCCTCAGCAACATATACATGAAATCGCTCTGTAAAATTATCATTGGTAAGCTTGGAAATGAAGGAAACGGAGGGGACATTTTAGTGAGACCAAAAACATTTTTTATGAACATTATGTCATAATTTATTGAATACATGTTTTATGAAGTCTGCAAGGCAGTGGTACTATGGCGCACATGCGTCTGATGATATTCAGTGAAAATAGCTCATAAAAAACAATAACGAACAGAGCTATGGCAAGTAACGGAGGGGACAAAAAAATTGACATAAATTAGTGACATGACTATTGTATCAATTTAATCAATGAAATTATACACACAAAAAATTGAATATAAACTAAATATAAATTCAAGTCTATATTCCCATGAATCGTGCAAAGAAACTTTGAAAATAATGGTATATTAGTTGGAAAATGAACACTTGATTTTGTCTTGTCAGGTCCAGTGACAGGGAAAAACCATTGATTTTGCACGGATTTCTGGACATAATGCATTAAAAAAAGTCTAATGAATGACTTTTTGCTCCAAATGCAGTGGTTCTAAGTAGAAATATGAATAACAGATGCAGAATGAAGCTTCAGATATTTATCGCATTCATATTAATGTCAGGGAGCTAGAGTGACGCAAATTGTCCCGAAATTTGAGAATGACCCATATATGTTGTTACAGCATTATAGATTTATATTCTTACCCTTACAAATATGGCATATATAAGTATGACGTTAAACATGATCAATATAAATTAGTTTTCTTCACTTTTATAGCACTGTCAAAGTTTTGATCATTCTTTTAAGTCCATCATTCTTTCGCAGTATACAGTAGTCTTTTAACTTGTTTTGTGAAGCTGTAGAACATACTATTATGTCATATTTAGACAATAAAGTGGCCATTCTTACATGTATAATTTCATTCCTTTCTACAAATCAGCTCTTTTTTCTTTAGCATGATCATGCCATGATGAGCGTTTTTTTTACAATCTGACTTTTCTTCTACTTACGAGCCCCGGGTCGTCCGTCGTTAAAATTCAAGGTAGATGCAAAGAAACCAAAGGGAAAGGCACCGATTCCAAAGGACATTTGAAAACCTCCTTCTCCAAAACCAAAACCAGGAAAACCCTGAAATTAAAATCAATTCAACAACATGAATAATCAACTGAATATGTTTCACATTAGTTATCCTACCATCAATTTTATAATGAATCAATTAGTAATTATTCAAATCATTGATAATTCACATTTACACATGCTACAGTTTGGTAAAAACAACTGAGTCATCATTACGATATTCATTGTCATGTCGTTAAAAACTTATTTGTGATTCAAATCAAATCTCTCATAATCAAAAAGAGTGAACATTGTTGTGTCTTGACATTTCAAATCCAAAAGTATTGTATTTATAACCAGATTTAACTTTTTGTGCAAACCAAATGTACGTACACAAAGACATAATAGACACTCTGGGTTTACATAAATCAAATCTCAATTTTCTAGTATCGCATATATTTTCATGCTTACAAAAATGTTTACACATATTTTAATTTTCTGAATAAAGTTTCCATTTATTATAGCCTACATTTGCAAATCAATGTACATGTCTAAGTTCAGTGTATCTGCAAAAGTTTGTGGTTTATAGAATGAAGGGAACGTACAGGATTATTTTCAGGTTCTGAACGTTGGCCCTGGGGGCGAGGGGGCATTTTATCACGGGGGTCTTGAGATGAGCTTCCTCTGCCGTAGAGGGGGACTACTTTGTCTCTGCTGATTCCAGCCTTACACACTGGACACACTTGGCGTTGAGGTCTGGTTTCTAACCATTGGTGTAAACACGGCCAGCTGCAACAAATCACATAAAGTTTTATTGAACAGGTTATGAAAGTACCACAACATGAACTATGCCTGTGCTGTGGTGAATATCATCAATAATGTCACTAAACATGCTAAATAAGCACAACTTCATCACGAAGTTCATATCGCTGGTATTCATTGAAACAAGTTCAATACTATAGATAGCATTTGCTGGTTTGTAAAGCATACTGGTATTGATAATTTAAGTCAATTTATCCTGCACATATCCCAATTCAGATTACAATAAAAATCAATTTCAAGCACATGACCATAATGATCAATGCTGAAGAAAATAGGCCTACAATGCAGGGACGGACGCAGGGGGGATGGGGGGATGCATCCCCCCCACCAGACCAAAATTTATATATTTTTACATCTTAGCGCGCATTCGCATCATTTTTTCTTTCTTTCTGTTGGTCAATCCGTCCCTCTAGGAACCACCTTCATTTTGAAGTAAAATATTGTTGATTTGTTGGTCTCTGCATATATGTAGGTTAAAAACAAGTCCATTGCAGAGCTTATTAAAATCCATGCACCACATGCTAAAATCCGTATTAAAATCGAGCACCCCCCCAGACCCACCATTGAGAACAATCCTAACCCATTCCTCCACCGAGGACACAGGGACATTTGCTTGTGTAAGTAGCTCGTCGATATCGGGCTTCCAGGTCCTTCTCACTCCTTCCAGAGCTCTACATCGGGCAATAAAGTGTACGAGATCCTCTTCCTCTCCGCCACATACAAGACATAAATCAGAGCTGCTCTTTCCGAACTTGAAGAGTGTCGATTGGAGGATGTACGTCCCTGTTAGCAGTTTAATCCTGATCGCTGCTCTCTTTGTTTCTTCGGTGCTGTATAAACTGGTGGACCAGACTGGATGTGGATTATCCTTACGGCATAGCATCAGATCTAGCCACTTCAGTGATGATCTCTTAGCTGCTCCCAGGACTAGCTGAGAGTGGTAGGCACCAAAAATCGACTCCTTGACATATCGCTTCCATGATAGAGGTGGCCACGGATTATCCAGCGCACTCAGGACATCAATTCCGTACTTCAGTGACAAGGATCTCACCCTAACGAACCAGCTATGGGAGCTGTCAGGAAGACTAAGCTGTCGTCTGGATAGTTGATTCAGGGGATTTTCTTTGTCCAGTCTGCTGATGGCACCAAGTAGAAGTAGGGTTTTATATTCGATGTGTGAAGAAGCTGGGTACCCTCCGACTAATAAGTAGATGACTTCTGTTGCCACTCGACCTGGTAGACTCTGGTACTGGCGAAGGAGGTCCTTGTACGCCTTGTTCAACTTTTCGAAATCACTTTGCTTGATGAGTGCAGCTTCTAGTCCGTGCGTCATACGTGGTAAAACTTGGGTCTTCATAACATGGAGTGACAGGACCGGATTTAAGCCGTCAGTACCGTGGATCCCTGATCCTATTAACATGTAAGCAGTCCGTCTGCCCAGACTTATCTTCTCGTCTATTTCCGGAGTGAGGCTACCCTGGCTCCACTTCATACCCAGATGTACAAAGGAGTCTGTAGTGGTAATCTTCTCGTCTCCTAGCGTAAGCTGTAGCTGCTCCGTGTTTGAACCCAGTAACTGCGTGACGGTGCTCTTTGTGGGATGTATCTTGTAGGAGTTTTCTACTGCATAGGAGAAGGCGTCATCTAGCATGACTTGAAGTTGTGCTTGCGAACTGCTAAGAAGGAGTACATCATCAGCACAAGTAGGGATGCCAAGATAAACACTTCCTATACTAACTCCAAGATCACTCCTTTCACAATCTGCTAGGAGGGGGTTTATATACTCCTTATATAGACTAGTAGAAAGCACTCCTCCCTGGCGAACTCCCTGTTGAACCTCATAGGGTTGACTGTAGCTGCCCTGCCATCTAACCACTTCACTGCATCCAGAATACAGGTTGTCCATCAGAAGCCAATTATTTCCTCTCACTCCTGAATGATGTAACTTCTTCTTAAGCTTATCATGAACCGCCACATCAAACGCCTTCTGAGCATCTAAGCTGGCAATGTAGAGATGTTGGTTTCTGTCCTTCGCATGAGCTGCAGCTTCTGTGAGGCATAGGGTTGTCATCGTTGGCGAGCGTCCTTCCGTAAACCCAAATTGGAGGCTACTCAGCTGGCTTCCCAGTGCTGGCTTACTAATGTCTTGAAGAACATGTTCCAGAATTTTACCCAGGGTCGGAGTAATAGTAATACCTCGATGGTTTCCCATTTCAAGAATGTCTTTGCCCTTCTTAGGTATAGGGATTTTGTAGCCAATCTTCAGTCTAGTTGGAACTTCACCTCCCTCAATGATCCTATTCATGATGTGGGTGACGGCCTTTATGAGTTCGTCTCCTCCGAGCTTGAAATGTTCTGCTTGGAAGCCATTGATGTCTGCTGCCTTTCTTGAATTCAGTCTTTTGATTGCTTCTCTGGTGTTGTCTTCTCCTATGTAGACTTTCTCTTCTTTCCTGGCATTCCCACGCATGGCTTCCAGAGTGTGACTTGTACGCTGAATCTCTTCAGGGGTTGCAAGCTGCATATAATACCTCGCCCATCCTTCCCGTTGAATGTCCGGGTCATATGACAGCTCTCCATTAATTCTTAGGGCCACCTGGTCAGCATGGGTCCCATGGTTTCTCTTCAGAAGTCTGTAAAAAGTCCCCTGGTCCTTTTCATGGGCCGCCAGTATGTCATCATACAGATTCTGTCGCTTCTCAGCCTCGTGTCTTCTCTGAATTCGGCGCACCATGTTTGAGGCTTGGCGTCTCTCTTCAGAAGCTGGGTGTTCTCGGGCTGGTCTGCCTGCCTCTTTCCATCTGTAGTGGGCAGCTTTGGATGCACCAACTGCTTCTGCCAGCTCAGGGTAAAATGGTCTTCTCTTCTTATTTTTAGGGCCGACTAGCTTGACTGGGAATGCTGCCTTCTCCGCTTGTGTGATGATCCTCTCAAGCAGGCCTCCCAGCGGCCCCGTAAAAAAATATAGGGATTTTATAGGAAATTTGCAATGAAATTTAAAGGGCTTTATGCGGCTTTAGCGACAAAAATATAGGGAGAATAAAGGGCTTTACGGCTTCAAACGTATGGCAAATTAATATTAAATTAACCGGCCGAGTGTTCGATCGGCATATCCAGAGACTATGAACGCAACTTGAGCAATGTTGAGAAAAGATATGCCGGCTTGTTCACCCAAGGAAGAAGCTGGCATGCGGAAATATTATTTTAAAAAAGCTTGGAACCATAAGAAATGCTAAACAGTAACCATAATTTTAATTTCACTTGTGTAAAGCCAAATTGCAAATTTAATGCCACAAAAATATAGGGTTTTATAGGGATTCTCGGCAAAAATCCTTGAAAATATAGGGAAATATAGGGAGCAAAAAATATATAGGGAAATATAGGAATTTATAGGAAATATAGGGCCGCTGGGAGCCCTGCTCAAGGTCCAAGATTGCTTCATCCAGTGTGCTCGAGCTGATATCCTCTTCAAGCAGGGCCTGTGATATTTCTTCCTGATATTTAAATGTGTCACCCTCACTCCACTTCACTGTCTTCCTTTTGCCTCCGCCACTCTTCCTTGGGGGTCTCTTCTCTGCTACTGTACTCTCAAGGTGGAGTCTTGCGCATACAGGTCTGTGTGCCGAGGTGTTCGTTGGGGATTCCTCAACAACATCAAGTTGTATGTCAGCTTCCTGCGATACAATGAAGTAGTCTAAATGTGAAGTGACTCCGTCCATGGATTTGTGCCTAAAGGTGTGTTTATTCCTAATTGATTCATTTCCAACTTTTAAGTCAAGGTTCTTGATTAGAGCCTGTAAATGTCGTTCTTTCCTTGCGTCTCTATTAAGGATGTCTGCGTTGAGATCCCCTGCCAGGATGATTTTATGGGACCCACTGTACTTCTCAATTATGGCCTGGACTATAGCAAGGTCAGCAAGAAATCTGTCGACAGCATCTGCACTATTCCCGGATGGGAGGTAACAGTTTAGAATGCAGATTTTATCCTCTTTGGTCTGAAAGAAGACTGGGAGAATTCTGCTGTTTCCTTCCTCGCTCGTTGATATGAAGGGGCTGAGTTGTTGTTTCCAAAGCACAGCAACTCCTCCATGACCTTGTACTCTTGCTATGAGATTGGGGAGGTCCTCCTCATCCACACATCTGGACGTTGCATTCCATCCTTCCAAGTTGCTTGTTATGTCTTCCTTCTCATACCCATGGAGCCAGTGTTCCTGGAGCAGGACTATGTCCATATCTTGTAATTCACTCGAGATGGCATGGTGGTTGGCACGAATGTTTTCAACATTGAAGGTAGCAATCCTTAAATCAGACCTTGCCCCTTCAGTCTGTGATTGCTATCTGGAGTTTCCATTTTCAATTCTGTGCGACGTCGTAGTTGGTGAAGTCTGTGCTGGTGAAGTAGTCCTAGCATCGTCTTCTCTGCTGACTGCTGCTGGAGGTGTACCGCCTGATGTCTGCCTGTGTTGCCTCACTTCCTGCCTATCCTGCCTCACATCCTGTCTGGGCAAGTCTTTGGGTCCTCCGGGAGTGTTGGCTGGTTGTGGACAGTGCTGTCCTCGCAGTGGCTGACCTGTGTAGTATTGCTGGTTAACCTCACTCCAACTTGGAGGGTGCTGTTGGTTACCATGATAACCATTGGCGGGCGGATGGCTGACATGGGGGCGTCTGGCATGTACATCAGACCGGTGAAGTCCACTCATGTTCTGGCTGTTGTAGATGTGTGGCGCAGTCCAGCCATGCCAGGCCGGGTGACTGGGGTGCCCCCCAATCTGCTGTGGGTATTGGTAATGCGGCCACTGGGGTGGATTATATCCGTAATTATGAAGGTGAGATTGTTGATAGGTGAACGGATTCATTGCATTCCAGCTGTCTCTGGGGGCGATGTTCCCGAAGTTTGGTGCAATGATGATCTGGGGCATTCCTGAAGAAGAAGGTGGAGGATGGGAGCTGGGTGTAGTGTGGCAACTGTTGCAGCGCTGATGTTGGTCCTGGGCGCTACTGCTGCGTTCTTCCTCCCTGGGCTCCCTGGGGTTAACTTCAGCTGGTCGCGCGTGGTCATCAGTACTCTGTGCGGCAAGCCTGGCTGTGAGTAGTCGGTTCTCTTCCCTCAGCTCATTGACCCTCCTTTCCAGATGCACCATTGTCGATTTCAGGGCCTGTTGTTGGACTTCCCTAGATGCAAAGTCTCTCTCCTTCTTCGCTAGTTCCCTCTGGAGCGTGCTGAGTCTCTTCTCTCTGCTCTCTATCTCCATTTCCCGGGCAGCAATCTCTCTTTCCTTGGCATCAAGTCTGTCCCTCATAGCTATCAGACTTTGTGGTGGGTCAACTGGACTACCGTCAAAAGCTATGTTTCCATGTGTACGTGGTTGTCTTGGGGAGGCTACGGGTTCTGGTGGGGCATCTAACCTGACCATGGTTTGTGCACCTGACATATCAACAGCGGGTTCTACTGTAGGAGCCCGAGGGCACAATTGTAGACTCACTCCTGCAGCATCACTCTCGTTGTAACCCAAGGACATAGTATCAGTCACATTCTGACCCGGAACCAAGACTTCATCAATGATTCCTGCTGACTCATCGTCGACTTCTGGATCAGCAATCTGGGCAACTTGGAGGGTATTACAGGTGTCCATTGAAGCAGCTGCGGGCGCAGGTAGCATCATTCCTTCTTGCCGGGGTTCCACAACTTCCAGGGCATTCCCATCTGTGGGTGTGCAGCTCGAGGGCAGTGCAAGTTGATCCGCTTCCAGGGCCTGCATGTGAGAGGTGACACTGCTCTTTTTCTGTTTTGGCTTCTTCATTTCAGACAAAGCCTCTTCAAGGCACTTCTTCATGGCAGAGTTCACGGCTGTAGCATCCGTAGACCTGGATTCCATTTCCTCCACTAAGTCCCGTATGCAGTGCCAGTCAGTGTCGAAGAATCTTGAATGCTTGCGTCCTGAGACTCTGATGGATGAGCTGGTGTGGTAGACATCGAGGAGGTAGGAAGTCTGGCCACCATAAGTCTTTGCTTGGAAGGTGCTTTGAACTACGGCGTCTTCTTTGTCTACTTGAACCAGTATTTCCAATACAAGCCCAGCTATGTTAAAGTCACAATAGTATCTACAGGCAGCTCTTCTCACATATTCAAACAGTCCAGCTTGGAAATGGATATTTATCCCATCTCCAGTGAGTCCAGTCCTTTCACACACAAACAACTCATTCTGGTTTGAAGCTGACAGTTTTTTACCCAAAGCTTTCTCAGGATTTAATTTGTACTTTTTCACTTTACAGTCTGTTATCTCCGATGGGAGCCAGCTCTCAGGAGTCCCGGGCGGGACGCCATTTTGCTCTTTCGCGGGGTTTTTAACATTGCTGTCAACCAGTTTGTCATTCATCCGTCCTGCTGTGTCCTTCCTGCTCCTTGTTGATCTCCGTGATCCATGCCCCTGAGCATCTGTTCTTACACTTACACCAAGCATCATGAAATCTAGTATAGGATTGTCTCGGTTTACAAATGTGGGCGATAATGTAATAATCAGTTCGTAACCCAAACAATATGGCGGGGGGTGCTCATACCAATCTGACAGCAATCACAACTAAAAATGTCTCTAAAAGCATCTAAAAGCGCTAAAAGCTTCCACAGCGTGCACAACTAAAGCAACTAAAAGCAGTAATGTCTATTTTGCATCTACACATCCACACAGTTCATCCAGCAGCTAAAATATTTCCTAAAATCCACCAGCTAAAAACGAGTGCGTCCTCCTCCTCCGTGCTTCGTTGCAACTGGTGAACATTTTGTGAGCTTTGCGTTCTGCGACATGATGACCCGATAGACCCCCCCCACCAGAATTTTCTGGATCCCCCTGCTGTCATCTGTGACTACTTTAGTATGGTCGTTTATCATTATGCAATAAGTTTCTTTCTTGTTACTATTTCTTGACAACAGTTACTGATACTGACAGGTACAATGTACAGAATGATATTATTATCTACAAATACATATTGTAACAAATAACAATGCCCAGAAGCCTTTGGCCTAGGTCCTGCACTTTTTTATCAATATACTCACCAAAACAAATGGCCACACATACTGACAACAGCATCCTTGGCTGTGTCAAGACATATGTTGCATTCGAAATTCGCATTATTATCTTGTTCAGGCTGTTCACTGGCCCCAGCTTCAGCTCCTTTACAGTCCGACCCTGATGGGGTTTCTGAGCTGGCAGAGGCACTCATTCTGCCAGAATGTACAGTCACTACCGAAAAACAATATCCTTAGATTCCCAAGAACGAAATTCTCACTGCCTAACCAGTAACTCCATTCCAGTTGACGCCCATCAATGTAAAAGTTTACGTGTACATGACATGACACACATCAAAACAGAACATGGGGAGACCTATGACGTCACTCTCCTCAGAGATTCTCGCTTCCGATTTCGTCATGCACAGGTGCCCTCTGACGAGTTTGATTTTTCTATGTTATGTCATTGTTTTGTCATTCATTGGGTGCTGTATGCTTTTTAACAGGCTGCGGGCAGTGATCTCACTGGCTGCGGGTATGAATATCCGAAGTTCTAAATCTTTTCTATACCATTTTAATGACATGTTCCCCATAAATTATCTTTTTAAAGAATTACACTTTCGCCCCCTGGCTTAACTTCTACAAACCAGAATGCAAAATGGCAGAAGAGGCTTCAGAACAACATCCAGAGTATTTACAAGTTTTATCGGCTGTTGCAGCGGCAGTTGGCAACAACCAAGAATACGAAACCAGTCTGGGAAGAATAGTAGCGATATCTGACACTTGTACCAATGATGTTGTGGAAATAGCCATTGGAAATGGTTCAATTCCTCACCTCACTTCAGAAATAACTGAAAATCTGAAATCACACGAATTGACTGATAGTGCTGTTGCAAGTCAACAAATTGAAATTGTCAGTTCAGGTACAGATCATGCAACATCAACTGCAGGTGATTCTGAGCCAAATGAGGGTGATGCTCAGGGAGAAACAGATCTTAAGGAAGGTCAAAATGTTGAACCAGTTAATGGAACTATTCAAAATGATGAGGAAACCTCCCTAGCAACTGATTATGCTGGTGTTAAATTCCTATCCAACATCACTGATCTGGTTGTCAATGAAAGGTCAGGGAGTGAAGCAAGGATCCCTGATGAATCCAGTGTCTATTGCAAGTATTGGATATGCAGGGAAAATGAGAAAGGTCCCACAGATCTTCAAGATTTTGATGTCATCTCTGAAGAAACCACAAATACATATTTTCAATCTACAATAGACAATTTGCAAGTCAGAAGACTACTAATGGATGACTCTCTTGTGTTTTTAATCACTGATCGACAGAGTGATTCAGACGCAGAGTTAATCGTCCAAGAGATTCAGTTGGTAACATCAGTGTCGGATGAAGCAACTTGTTCTGTGACCAGAGAAGTGAAAGATCCTGATGTTTTAAATGGAGATTCTCATCAAAAAAGTCCTGCAAAAAAGAGGAAGAATGGTGAATGCACGAAAAGTGGAAGTCCTGTAAAAAAGGCTAAGATATTGAAAGTTTCCAGCAATGTACAAATTTCAAAAACATCAAGCAAAACTGTGAAAGCTGAAAGTCCTGTAGTCTCTCCCCCTGAATTTGATGATAGAAATTCTCCTGAGGGGGAAGATATTGATGAGAAGCCTATTCTTGATATTGGACGGTCTGGCAGAGTGAGAAAACTGAAACCGGAGTTGGTGAGGCTTATGAAAAATATCAGAAACAATGTAGATGCAGAAAAAGATGAAGCAGACACTGTTTACTCTTCCAATGTAACGACAACAAGTCCAGTGAAAAGAAAAAGAGGACGCCCGAGAAAAATTGATGTTAAAACACCAATTAAGGAAGATACCCACATCCAGTTATTTACTGAAAAGAAAAGGGGGCGAGGAAGACCTAGAAAGGCTGAATCAAATGCTGACCCTGAAATATTTATTGTTGGAAGGTCACGACAACCTGGAAGGCCACGGAAAATTGGGCAACACCTATTACAGAAATCTGAGGACAATCGGGACACATCGGCGTGTACAAGCATTGAATTAATTGATGAATTACCTCCTGTCGTTCAAACTGGAAGATGTCGTGGTCGACCTAGAAAGACTCCTGTGAAACCTTTAGCCATAGGGTTGCCAGTTGAAACTGAAGAAGGTTTGTATACGATAAAGTCTTAATTAATAGCTGACTAGTCAAGTTTAATTTGCATTCGTCCTTATCACAGAAAGCAGAGACTTTTTAATTACATCAATGTCTAGGGAATGATATTAAGTGGCTCTCATAATTAAGGCTTCTAAATGCTAAGATGATCATCATTTCTTAATGATAAATGTAGATTTTGACATTATTGTCACAAGTTAGTCATTATGAAATGTGAAATGGTCCTCTTTGCCTGTAGTTGCTAATAAGTTACAATTTTATTTCATAAACCTGCAGAAGTGGTCAATGAAGAAGTCCCGTCTGAAGAATCACAAAATGGCGAAGAAAAAGAAGGCAATGGAAATTCTTCCTCTTCAGATGGAAACAAAACATCTGCAGCCAAACAGCCAATCTGGAGGGACAGAGCTGGAAATGTACTGCAGTCTGTGAAGAACTATTTTGACCTGGCACTGGCTCGCACCAAGAGGACATTTTGTGCTGATTGTTTGACAAATCTACATGCCAAAGTCAAAGGGTCGGCTTCATGTCCATTCTACGATCCAAAATACACTGGTAAGATATGTGCGATTTGATCAGTTAAAATTTTCCAGGCCACTACAATCACCGTTGATGATGTTGATTTTGAAGAAGGCCGGATGTAATTATCTGGACGGAGTCCAGATACTGTTTGGCTACACTACTACTTCTGTCAGCCTTGACTTCCTGCCAACTTTGCCAGTATTAAACATGACATATAGTGGTTTACTCCACTCAGCTCCTATTTCACCCTCCACCTCTGCACACATGCCATCCTAATGCGTCAGAGTGATGTAGCAGATAGATAAGGGCTAGATCTATCTGTAACAACTGTAGATAGATGCATACAGTGCGGAGAATAGGCAGAAATCACTAAATCTGATGCATTCACTGCTATCTGGCCCACCTGTCTGTAGCTTAGGGGGGACCAGTCCATCGATACATAGTCAGAGCCTATACATCAGCTCTGATAGAGTAGCTGGTTGCCATTGGAATGAAGCGATGTGATTGGTTGAGGTCGTCTGGCTGGTTCCAACAGTCTTTGCTGCTGTGAACAAGTAGTTCTTGGGTTTCCCGCTAGGGGGACGCTCTCCGTAGCCATTTAACGTGCAAAATGCGTACTAGCGCCAGTGGATTTGTCGGGGGCGCACCTCGGGGGCGCACCTCGGGGGCGCACCTCGGGGGCGCACCTCGGGGGCGCACCTCGGGGGCGCACCTCGGGGGCGCACCTCGGGGGCGCACCTCGGGATTTCACTTGTTTTGTCAATAATATACACTCATATGCCTTTGCAAAAAAATGCATCATGATATTACTCTACATAACTCAAGCCCTAAAAACTTTCATCTCTCCAAATTCAACATAAGTATCAATCAAAACACTTTTGTGCGTTGCCGCATGTCTAGCAAAATATGCATTTCTCCCTCTCAAGGCCACTTTGGGCTAACGTCCTCATAAAATGGGACCCCTGCTACTACAATTCAGCATAACAAACGACTAGCCCTTGCTTGTTTTACAATAGTCAGGTCGATTCTCACCGTCCAGATATGCAAATTCCGATTTGCCTTCTAGTTTGATTTTAAGCTTCACAAATAAAATTTACTGCCTACCAAAAAAAATTACTTTACCCACAATTTCTATTAATTTGAAAAATGTTTTTAAAAACTGACATCTGCTTTTTTTGCGTCCCACCACGCGACCTCAGAAAAAGTGCCTCGAGAAGATCAGAGAAGCTAAAGATCAATTATTTCTGGCCTAAGCCTAAGTGTTAAGTCATAAGTTGTAGATAATATAATGCAAAATTAACCAAATTAAATCACAAACTGTTTACTTTTCAGTGACAAACCCTGAGGTAGGAATGACCAATGTGAACATTCAATCCTTAACGAGTCTTCCACCTGGTCTGTGCCTCATAAAAAATCAAAAGACAAACAAGATGGCCGTCCATGCATTTGAGCCGCAGAAACCTCTGACTCAATTTGGACCACTGATAGGAATCCTCCTTACAGAAGACACTTTGCCAGCAGGGGTGGATCTGGAGGATATCTGGTTTCTCAGATATGAAGAACAAGGAGAAAGGTAGAGCTGTCTTATTCAGATAAAAGACATATTATGTTATGTTAATTGAATCAAGGGAACTGCTGATTATTTAAGAAGCTTTTACAGGTTTTGGAAAAAATTTCAAAAGTAAGATAAATTTGCGTTATTTTATCAACCACTCATTTTGAGATAACTAGGTATATATTAGGGTGCTTCAGATGTGCCCCAACTTCTTCAAATCTGCATTGACCTTGGACTGGTACTACAGTTTATATTGTAAAGTAACCTACACAATGTTGGCTCATTCTTGTTACTTTTCTGTTTCTAGGCACTTTCTGTACTTAGGAGAACCGGAAAACAGCAATTGGTGCCGATTCGTGCAAGAAAGTCCCGTTGAAGATGCGAACATGATAGCAGTGATGCGGCCGGAGGGAATCTTCTTTGTGACAATGAGAACTATAGCCTCTACGGAACCTCTGAAAGTCCACGTGCCTTATTACGGCAATAAGGATCGGCCCTTTGTGCATGGATTAGATATTCCCGAGTGTCCCCGCTGCCAGGTCAAGTTCCGGGATATGATCGGATTCCAGAAACATTTCCACATCTATCATCCGTATGGGTTGAAGAACAAGAAGCTGGCGTGCAGCGAGTGTGGTTGTGTGTTCCAGAACAGGAGAGTCCTGAGTAAGCATTCCAAGGAAGTCCACGGAGGCAAAGGGGGGATCGATTGTCCCAAGTGTGACCGAGTGTTCTTCTACGAAGCTCAGCTGGCCCATCACATGAAGACGAAGCACCCTCACCCCAACGATGCTCTGATCTGTGCGAAATGCCACAAGATCTACAAATCGGAAGCCGCTCTTAGGAGTCATCTGATGAGGACTCATGCGTCTGTCACTTATCCCTGCCCTACGTGTGGTAAGACATTCTCCCACAAATCTTCGATGATCAAGCACCAAGAATTCATCCATGAGAAGCAGTACAAGTTCATCTGCACGGTCTGCAACAGAGGACTCCCGGATAGTTGGGCGCTGAAGAATCACGTGGCTGCCCACAACAAGAACAAGATCTACGTCTGCCAGTCCTGCCACATCTCCTTCACCAGTCGCTATCTCGTCAGACAGCATCTGGTCAACGTCCATGGCCTGGAAAAAGTTGCATTGCCTTGCGACCCACCCGATTCAGAAGAGGCTGAAGTACTGTATGAGCAGGTTAGTAAATATTGCGATATAGGGTTTAATTTCAGTCTATGTCTAAAGTTATTAACAATACCCACAATTAGAACTGAGGAAAGAGACTGGATAGCCTCCGAAAGCTCTTTGAGTCAAATTATATTGTGAGTAACGTGTCCACTACGATGTCTAAACTTCTATACCATTCTTTTTACATATTTTATTTCTCACTAGCATAGCACCCGTGGAATGGGATAAAAAATGTTTACTTGTGTACTGCTATTGCTGCTAAGTCAATTGCAATGACGAAAAGTTCCCAATATATTTCCAGGTGTTGGAGGAGCCCAAAGAAGCAGCAAATAAAAACGTAGAGGTGGCAGAAGAAGGAGAGGTAAGGGTGGAAGCAGCTCAAGATGAAAGTGAAAACGCAATTCCAGGATTTGTTGTTGAGACCGTGGAATTAGTGGATGGAGAGAGTGGGCAGATTCTTGTGAATGAAAATGGACAGTACATCATTGAAGCAGAGAATGAGCATGTGAAAGTGCTTTCTGCAGATGAACTTGCACTGCAATATACCATAGAGGTTGAAGGGGGTGAGCAGTGGACTGTGTAACTAATTATAAATTAGCAAAATTGTTATATTCTGTTTTATTTCTTTACTGCTCAAGAAAAGGCTCTTGAATGAACACTGAACAGCTGATGAATTGAGGAGTCTGTGAATTTCATTCTTGGTAAAATGGGAATCAGGATTGAGGCCGTTCATATGTTTTGTCAATCTTCACAAAAAGCAACTTTATTTGAGTTTTGATAAATTTTGCAATATTTGTGGTGGATAAAGGTGGTCCCATGATTTGGCATTTTTGGGTTTCTTCACAAAAAGACGATCGTTTAAGTCTTGTGAATTTCATTGTATTTGGTTGTATGAATATTATGTAATAATTATCCAAAAAGACTATTTTAAGAGTGTTGTGAATTTCACAAATAGTAATATCTACCATAATTGAAATGCGAGTTTTCTTTGCCAAATGGTGAGAACCTCATAATTTCATGATAATTATTGTGTGTTCGAATATAAATATCTGGTGTTTTGGTGTTGTTATTTCAATATTTTTTAGCATAGAACCAGCCAATGATCCTGTGGTTTGTCATTTGGTTTTTCGTAACAAAAGACTTGTCATTATATGAGTCTGTGAATCTCATAATGATATTGTGTGTTTATCTATTCATTTCTGTGAAGACTAATAATGACTAATTAATGAGTAGCTCTAATAATTATTTTTGATGTGACAATTTTGGTTTCTTTCGCAAGAAACAGTCGTGAGAGTCTAGTGAATTTCGTATACGAAATACACCCATATAAATGGGAATTTTTAGTTTTCTTGGCATAAAAGAGTGTTACTGTCACATCGGTCTGTGGGTTTCATCGCATGATGTTTGTTCTGGAAAATCTGTTGTCTTGAGGTGTTTGATTTGTGCAAAAAACCATGTTTTGGGGTTTTTGGTTGCAAGAACATTGTCATATTACATTAAGAGTCTGAATTTCACAATGTTATGGTGTGTTTATCTGGATAAGAAGGTCCTGTGACCTGGCATTTTTGATCACTTTATCAGAGCAGGCACTCTGTTGAAGTTGCTTTCCTGCACATCATGGGGACTGGCTTGTCATTTGGGTATTTTTCCTTATCAAAGTACAAGAATGTGTGAGAAGCTGGTGTAGAATTCATGAATACCTCATTTTGAAGTACGACGTCAGTTTCGAATCAATATTTGTATTACAAGTACAATTTGGAACCACAAAAAAGCAGTGATAAAATATGTCACCATGACAACTTCTTTTATTTACAATTACAACAAAGACAAATGTGTTAATGTAATAATTCAATTGGTACCATGACAACAAGTCTTTACACAACTTCACAGAAGTCATTTACTAAGAAAGCTCAGATTTGCAAGTGTTAATGAGATTCTGTTTGTGCATTACATATTACCACCATTAGCTGGAAGTATTTCTTGGAATGATTGATAGAATTACAACATTGTCCTCACCATAAAGCCGGTTATAGGTTAATTTGTTCGACGTATCATCGAAGAACTCCATATGTTAACTCTGTTGTTTTTGTTTTATTTTCTGCATTATACAGAGCTGTCTGACAAGATACCCCTTGGAGAATTTGTCTTAGGGGTGAGCAGAAAAGTAGAGGAAATTATGTCCTGCGCACAACTGTTGTGTACTCATATTTCGCTTCCGAGTGATATTTTGTTATACCGGTATATATATATATATATATGAAAATCGAACCAAAATAAGTACCAGTTTCCACTTCCATGTTTGTATTGTCAATGAACGTGTTTTGCGGAGATAGACCCTAAGTAGACTCCACTCTTGTCATCTGTTAGATCAGCAGATTCGGTGATAGATGGAGAAGATTGTCGGTCGTTGCAACTTGGCTCAATGTTGACGTCGGTGTACGGAACAGGCAGAGGACTGGGCCCGTTCAGAGTGATGTCCCAGGTGAACTTTGAGTCACAGGGCAAAGGGGATGACCTTGGGTCATATACCATTCTCTTTGGAATGTTTGGCGATGTCATGGGGGTCGTGGTCCTTGAGTTGGTGATGATTGTGGTGTTGAAAGCAAACACCGTGCCTTCAACCCCGCTGTCTTCGCAGCCCACTGCGTTCGGCATGTTGCAGATACAGGGAGAGATCTGCCCGGAAGCCCAGACTGACGTCTCCATCGGAGTATCGAGGGACATATTGGATTTAATCGAAGCTCCAGCCAGGCTTATGTTTGAACGATTGCCTGTGGAATGTCGCCTGATCCTCAGTATGTCTTTAGGCAGTCCAAGAGAGACCTTCCTGTCGCATTCTTCACCAATTCTTGTCCTCATTTCAGGATACTGAGGTACTGAGTCAGTTGTGCTTGTGTCCGTGAGAGACATCTTTGGCAATGGTCGATGAATGGTGTAAATTGGGTTTGAGCGAACTACGTCTGGATGGCTTGGGATTCCATTCCTCTGTTGGAGGTTATTCTGGCCCAGTTGTTGAGTTGTTTGGGGTTCGATGTGAATGGCGAAATCATCTTCTTCATATACTTTACTTCTCTGACTTGAAGGCTCCTCGGCTACTGGAGCAATAGCTCTGTCTGATTGGGTGATGCTGTCCGGCGATCTGGTCAGAGATATCACGCAGCTTGCTGTAGTCGTGTGGTTCATCGCAATGGGTCTGGCTGTGGCTCCAGATTGATACTGTCGGAATGCATTGAGGAGCTGTAGCTCATTGATGGTGGTCCTGAATATGTGGTGGACTCTACCGCTGTAATCTGGAACTTCATCTTGCTGGTCTGCGGGAGCGACTTTGGATGGCCAGGGCAGATGAAGTTTATCAATCAATCTGTATCGAAATGGTGGACTGATGTAGCAGCAGATGAGAGGCTTGAGACCAGCGTTGAGAACGTTGAGAATCAGTTCCGCAAGAGTCCATCGAAAGGTTGCAGGCTTCACGGCATATTCCAGAAAAGGCTCCGTCAGATGAGAGTAAGATACCAACAGGACCAACCATGAAACGGAGAACAACCCTGTCACAAGACAGACTTTCATGTATCTTCTTTCCTTGAAGAACATTGCGGGCATGTTCTTACATTTCGTCTGCCTCAACGTGTAGAACATTGTCGTCATGAAGATGATGACTGTCAACAAACCGACGTCTTTCAGTTTCAGGACTTCTTTCGCCATTTGAGCTATAATCTGCATCCTGTGTGCCATCCCTTCTCTTATGAGCCATGGACAAACTGCAGCTGTACCTGAAAAAAAAGTTGTTGCTGTATTACCTTGGGTCAAATTCAGTGTTCTCATAAATCAGGGGGGTGGGCTAGGGGGGCCTGCCCCCCCCCCCCAGACCACTGAGATAGAAATAACATTTTGAAGAAAATATGGCCAAGCGTACTCGCGAATGTCGAAACAATGCCCTGGGCCCTGGCCCCCTAGACTACCCTGTCTGGATCCGCCAATTACTTTCATGGAAACTTCAAACATACCTGCCAGGAAAAGACCCAGGAGAAGGAATCGCCTTGCATCTTTGGCGCTGATCTTTGTCTTTTGGGGAAAGGTATCCAACATTTTGAATCTGTAAAGAATTATTTCAGCTATAATTTAAATGTACAAGAGAGTCTTCAGAGAGATCAACACGACCTATTTTTTTTTTCGGGATATTTGCACATGTATGGCTAATAACTTGTGTGTTTGTTTCACATGGAACATTGCTTTGGTGCAAGCTATGAACTTTAATCATGATTACATCCAAATCTTAGCTTATGAAAGTGTCTTCAAATGATATAATTATCTCCCAAATAGATAATCATCATTGTGTCTGCAACAGACTTTTCTAGTCTTACAGTCCTCGTTATATTCACATGGAATCTCAAGTTTTTTTCTTTGCTGTTGAAGTGTGATGTCAGATAAGACTATTCTCCAGCATTGCAATTTAAGTAAATTAACTACAAGCGGTGATGTCATTTTAAACTGGATCAGGTTCTCCAGCATCTAGCCAATGTGAATGCACCAAAACTGAGCATCACAGTTTCAACACAGTGTCAGAGTTAAATTTTGGTCTGGAGAACCCCATGCAACTTCAACATCACAGCTTGTCAGCCAACGGGCTGCCATAAGAACTATACATCACATAATCCAAGTGTTTACAAAAGTTGTCAAAGCCATTTGTTTATAGCAAGGCGCGTTGAAGTTTTAAGTGGTGAAGTTGAAAGTTTGCAGATTAATCAAACAACTTTGTGAGGATTATAAAAGTTGTCTATTGTGAATGCTCATGAAGCTGCCATTTCTTCAGATTAGACTGATGATTGCAAGAGATAGATCATTGGGATCACATCAACAGTCTTCCTTCAGTATATCAATGTTGAAACTGTGATGCATAGCTATGGTGTCAGCCTATTGGCTATCAAACTGTGATGATGTGGCTGCAGGGGCTATCCCTGATAGAAGACCATCTCTGACATTGTGTTAAAACTGTGACACTCAGTTTTGGTGGATTCACAGCTTGTAGATGATTTACATATATTGCAATGCTAGACAATAGAGTCATCTCTGACATCACGCTTCAACAGCATGGAAGAGAGTTGAGATTCCATGTAAATATGACAAGGACTGTAAGATATTGTGGGATGACCTTTGTTTGATCACTAAGGGATTTTTTTTGTTGCGTTGACTCTCCAAAAATTTTAATAAATTGAAAGTTAAGAACATTTACCTGTCGTACTGTAGGACTGCCACTGCAACATAGGGTAGCCTTTTGGTGAAGTTATGGACTGTTTCTAGGATGTAGTAAGCCAGCAGAATGTTTTCAGAAGGCACGAACCATAGCCCAAGCACCAGACCACCAGAAGCCAGGAGGACAATCAGGTTCAGCAGGTCAAAGGTTAAGATGAGCTTCAATATACCAGCTGAAATTGGAGTTCCAAGAGAATTTCATTAATTTATTAGGCTCTTGAATTTGCCGTCAAGTGGAAACTGTGTTCACTCAGCAATCTGCTTGGTTGCGGCACTATCTTCAGTGCACAGAGCTCTGCACTTGCGGTTGCTGCTCTTGTGCGTTTTGCAGATCAACTGATCACACTATGTGCCTTTGAACTAACAAAATATAATTTGATCAGTCATATCTTGGATGGTCTGAAATTTACGATTTCAAAACCTATTTTCTATTTTCCAGATTGTGTATAATTAATATGTCCAAATGTATACACCCAGAGAATCCACCCTTTGCTGCACCCAGAGACATGATTGTGATTATGTACAAATAGTCCAGGAGCCAACCTCTAAAATTGAGAGTTTTTGGCCCCCGACTGTTATATTGACAGTTTTAGGCTCGTTTCGAAGCTGAGAGTATAAAGTTTTCATTTTTGATGGGTGGCAAGCTCGCACCAATCGCATAACGTCACGAAGTGGAGCAGAACGTCAAGACCTCCATTTTTGGGGGAAAACCATTAAAATCATGTTTTTTGGCTCTTATTTGATCAATTCTCATCAGAATTTGACCAAATTTGGTACACATGTTGGATTTAACACCACTTAATGGGATTTGGGGAAAAATTCCTAAAAAGTGCATTTTTTGAAATATTTTGAGTTCATAATCTATTTGCAGAATGCAATTTTTCAATGTTGGCTTAATAATGTTTTTTCCTGTTTCAAGAAAATGACAATATTTGCACGAGGTTTGCACCCATTTTAATCCTTACAATCTCAGCTTTCCAATGGTATGAAATTTATAGGTATTTATAGCACTTGCAAGGAAATATTTGGTTGCCAAGCAGCTAAAGTCATTTTTTTGGTGATTTGCGGAAAAAGGTGAAAATGCTATTTTTCTCCTTTAATTTTATGATTTTCATCAGAATTTCATCAAATATGGTAAATATGTTGAATTTAACATCAGTCTATGGGATATGGGGGTAAAACTGCAATAAAATGCATTTTTTGAAATATTTTGAGTTCATAATCTTTCTGCGGAAGTCATTTTTCCAACTTTGTTTGATAAATAAAGCTGATCATGCTTCAATAACTTCACTTTTTTGCATGTATTTTGTACTCATTTTAATCCTTGCAATCTCAGCTTTCCAATGATATGACATTTATTGGTATCCATGGCAATGGCATCGAAATATTTGGTGCTGAGACATCCATTGTCATCTTTTGGGTGACCTGCGGAAAATGGTGAAAATGCTATTTTCCTCCTTTTATTTGATGATTTATCATGAGAATTACATCACATATGGTAAATGTGTTGAGTTTAACATCAGTTTAGGGGATTTGGGGGAAAATTGCGAAATATTGCATTTTTGGAAAATGTTTTGAGCTCACTATCTTTATGCGGAGGTCGATTTTCCCTCCTTCTTTTATATAGGCCTATATATATAGCCCATTCTGCTTCAAGAAATTCAATTTTGCATGAATTTTGCACTTATTGTATTCCTTACAATCTCAGCTTTGCAATGATGTGAAATTTATTGGTATCCATAGCAATGGCATTGAAATATTTGGTTGCCAGGCAACCAAATTTCTCTTTAAGTGATTTGCGGAATAATGTGAAAATGCTATTTTTCTCCTTATTTAATGAGTTTTCATCAGAATTTAGTCCAACTTGGTGAATGTGTTGAATTTAACACTAGTTCATGGGATTTTAGCACACTTTTAAAAGTGCAGGACAGTCGATGGGCTTCCTAATTTAACTCAGTGCACCTCATTGTCCTTCAAAATAAAACCTGGGCACTGCTTTAGTGTCTTTCTTCTGAAACACAGTAGGGGACACTGGAGTAAATTGTGTGATATTTTGATTCAGGGTGATTTTCCAAAAAACCAAAGCTGAATCAAGTAATCTAAAAATCAGGTATCAGAATATAATACCTTTGCTATGCCAGGATCATACCAAGTTTCAGGGCAACTGGACCATTGGGAAAATCATGATAGGCATTTGAAACAACAATAGTCAAGTGGCAGAACTTGCCCTGGTGTTTGGGTGAGTTGTGCTACATGATGGCAGGATGTTCCGCTTAATTTTTGCCAAAAGACCATGTATTTCACATTTTTCTTCAGATAGTTCATTAGTATCATGACGTTGCTATGTCGATGATATCTTACATGAAACTTATCATACATTTTTAAAAGAACCATTATAGGCAAAAATTGAAAATGCTGCACAAAGTAGAATTATTTATTGTTCAGAGACTGGTATGACACTTTTAATACATGTTTTTTCTCAGTTTAAGTTATTTCAATACATGCATAGGCAGAGGGTAACTTGCAAACAAAAACATGAACCCCAAAATTAAATCCTATGTTATACCATTTGCTCAACTCACCCAATCCATGTGACACATCTTACCCCGAACAAAATTTTCTGGAGAAAACCAGTTGTTCAAAATAAATTGACAATGCAAGACTAAATTTATCTAACAACAGAAATGTTTTCTAGATACACCTCGAACTCCATCCTACCACAGCCTGTCTAGAGGTTCATCATCTTATTACAAATACCAAATGACTGAGTAACAAGAATGTCAGTCCATTAAGTTTTAAACAACAAAAATTAATTTATGAGTGTAAATCTTCATTGCATTATATTTGGCAGTTTATTTTTTTCATGGTGGATTTTATTGGTGAGCAAATGTCTATACATGGGTGGCTTTGTCTTCTTTTCCCAATTCTTTATTTCACCTCAAGGTCCCAAACAGTGGGCGGCACAACTTAGCCTGCAACACAACAAACCCAGGTCTCCCCTACATGCATAACATGTGTCTTAGGATGCTGAGTAGCAATAATTCAGAAATTTCCCTTTGTGTTATGTATTATGGGACCACGCACCTTCATCTGGTATCATGTGGTATGACATTTGACAAAACAAAATTTAATATTGGTTAGACATGAGTTAAAATATGATTTTGAGCCGATAGACTTTCAATTTTTGATTGCAATTAAAAGATGTGTGAAAGGAACATCCACCTAAAATAATTCACAGATCACCAAGGACCACACATTTTTGTCGTTTAAGAACATAAAGGGTGACCCCTCAACTTGAAAACATTGGCCCAAAACAGAGTTTAACCTTTTTCCATAGGTTTTTTTTTTATATTTTTAAATTCAGCTGTTTGAATACTTTAAGAATCATTTGTGGTACTCCATAGTTTCACTGTGTACTGAAATTCAATGTGCACTGTTTCCCCATCATAAAATTCGAAGGTAAAAATATGGTTCATTATTACTTGTGAGAAAAAGCATTGAGAAATTGATTAATATTTAATATTTCATTTAAGGATGTACACAATTAATTCCTAGCAAAACCTTGCCAATAGATTTTCTAAAAAACTAATGCTTCACTCTTATCACTAGACACATTATTTTAGCCTGTTCTTGTTTAGTGCTAAGGGGGCCACTAATTCATCTGAAGGGGGAGGGGCTGCTGTTTCCGTGAAATAAATAATTTTCCGTCGAGGAAAACTCCAAGCCCCCCCCCGATGATTAAATGGTCACCCCCTAATGATAATGAGCATTACAAAGCTATTTCAGGTTTGTCTCACAGAACAATATACAGTATTATATTTTGGAGTTCAAAATTGTAGGATATGAAAGGGCGTCATTGGTGACAAGGTTAAGAATACACCTTTCTATATAAATATTTGAAAAAGTCAGCCTTGAAAAAATAGGTCCTCGACTGTTGGCAATAATGTGGCATTTTTGTGATATACATATGTATATTTCCGTTACTTATCGGAAAAATTTGTCCTGTTGCTAGGTAGCCAAATGCTTTGACACTGTTGCTGTGGACACCAAAAAATACCATGTCGTTGGAAAGCTAACATGATAAGGATTCCAATGAAAAATAAACTTCAGAACAAAAGCAATGATTTTCTGGAATCGCAAAAAAGCAATACAAAGGCAAAAATTGCGTTCTCCAAATAGATTTAAAACTCATGCATTCAATTTCAATGTTGAAAAGAATGTCCTGTTTAACAATTTTAAACCAATCTCATGCACTATGTGTAACAAATTTGGTGAAATTCTGAAGCTAACTCCTCAAATAAAAGGAGAAAAAATGCATTTTCACCATTCCTGACAAATCATCCAAAAAATGGCTTTGGTTGCTTGGCAACCAAATATTTCCATGCTGACATTGTCACCATGGATACCAACACATTTCATCTCATCAAAAAGCTGACATTGTTAAGATTAAAATGAGTGGAAAATTCATTCAAAATAGTGATTTTCCTGAAGAAGTTAAGCTATATGTATCAAACAATTAAGTAAGAAAATTGCCTTTCACTTATTTGTTATTACCTCAAAATTTCGCAGTTTTCCCCCAAATCCCATAAATTGATATGAAATCAAAGATATTTATCACATGTGATGGAATGCTGAGATTGTAAGGAAAACAATGAGTGCAAAATTCATGCAAATGTATTGAAGTTCTTGAAGCAGAACAAGCTATATATATATAAAGGGGAAAATTTACCTCTGCAAAAAGATTATGAGCTCAAAACTTTTTCCAAAAACGCAATTTTTCGCAATTTTTCCCCAAATCCCATAAACTGACGTTAAATTCAACACATTTACCATATATGATGGAATTCTGATGATAAATCATCAAATAAAAGGAGGAAAATAGCATTTTCACCATTTTCCGCAGGTCACCCAAAAGATGGCTATGGCTGTCTCGGCACCAAATATTTCGATGCCATTGCCATGGATACCAATAAATGTCATATCATTGGAAAGCTGAGATTGCAAGGATTAAAATGAGTACAAAATACATGCAAAAAAGTGAAGTTATTGAAGCATGATCAGCTTTATTTATCAAACAAAGTTGGAAAAATGACTTCCGCAGAAAGATTATGAACTCAAAATATTTCAAAAAATGAATTTTTTGCAGTTTTACCCCCACATCCATTAGCCTGATGTTGAATTCAACATATTTACCATATTTGATGAAATTCTGATGAAAAATCATCAAATTAAAGGAGAAAAATAGCATTTTCACCTTTTTCCGCAAATCACCAAAAAAATGACATTAGCTGCTTGGCAACCAAATATTTCCTTGCAAGTGCTATAGATACTTATAAATTTCATATCATTGGAAAGCTGAGATTGTAAGGATTAAAATGAGTGCAAACATTGCGCAAAAATTGTCATTATCTTGAAACAGGAAAAAACATTATTAAGCCAACATTGAAAAATTGCATTCTGCAAATAGATTATGAACTCAAAATATTTCAAAAAATGCACTTTTTAGGAATTTTTCCCCAAATCCCATTAAGTGGTGTTAAATCCAACATGTGTACCAAATTTGGTCAAATTCTGATGAGAATTGATCAAATAAGAGCCAAAAAACATGATTTTAATGTTTTTCCCCCAAAAATGGAGGTCTTGACGTTCTGCTCCACTTCATGACGTTATGCGATTGGTGCGAGCTTTCCACCCATCAAAAATGAAAACTTTAGACTCTCAGCTTCAAAACGAGCCTAAAACTGTCAATATAACAGTCGGGGGCCAAAAACTTGTTAAATAAGCATCTTTTTGGGGGTTGGCTCCTGGACTAAAATTGGATACCAAAGCGCTTCTCAAAAAAGAATGAATTGATAAATTTAATTAGATTTCTATTCATAAACTGAATTGAATAAAGTATAAATACATCAGTCTGTGGTTCAGTTTGTTTCTGTCTGTTGTACCTTTGCCTTGGTTGGCTGCTGGGCAACTTAGCACACTGATTCCTCCAGCTGTGAGGGGCACGGAGATGAAACTGAGTGAGATGAGAATGCCCCCCAGGACTGCATGCTCCAGGGTCAGAGGGTCCATCTTCAAAATAAAGCATTAGATTATATTTGTTTTCTTAGTTCAGTGTACGGTGTACACCCCAAAGCCTACACTATATGAAAAAGAAATCTATGTACTTTTACGATTGGAAAACAATCATAATTTTTCTTCTGAAACATAAATCTTTTTTATCCAAAATATTGTTGTGCAGTTTATATTGCACATTACTCAGGTTGATCAAAGGCATTTTATTTTCTGTGACTTATGAGTAGATGGACCGAAAACAGAACTTTTAAATTTTGATTTAAAAAAGGGGTTTATCAATGCAAAAATATACATTTGCGAAACATGCATGGTATTGATATGAAGTACTATGCAGTGTGTATAGAGGTTTTTGAGACAATTTATAAACATTGACAACATACCTTATGTCCAAAGTAACTGCCAAAATATTCCAGTCCTATTCCAAAGGTGACTTGCAACTTCACCAACTGGTGACTTGAAACCGACTGATGGTGTCTCTTTCCTCTTTTCAACTCTGCAGGGGGCTTCTTGGTGTTAATTGGCTAAAATGTTATTAATTGGGAAGTTTCATCCTGCCTGAGGGCAGATTTCTCACTAATGGCTAGTTCTCACGACGGCGATTTGAGAGCGACGCATCAAGAGAAGTCATTTCTTGGAAGGTTGTGGCGTAGAACGTTGGTTTTGGCACATTACGTAATCAATTAGTGTCATGTGCGACGCTTAAAGTTAGTAGCCGCGGTGAGTCTTGAGGTGTCCGCGGCGCTTCTTAAGCTTTCTTCGCCGCGTTACGCCTCTCTTTCCTCAGCGCAGTTCCAAACAGACGCGTCGCACTTTGTTTTGGAATTCGGCGAGGCTGCTTTTACTTCGCCCAATGTTGTTTCCTCTTACGCCGCTGATGGTTGTGAGGCAGCTACGTCTGAAATTGGCGACCTGCGACGCATCAGGAAACCTTCGGCGTACACCCGAGGTAAGATGCGTCGCTGAAAATGACAGCCTCGCCGAAGACTGTAAGGATGCAACGCCGCATTTAGGGACTTGTTACTGCGTAACTTGATGGTTCATCGTCGCACATGCATTCATAAAGCGCCGAGGACATTACAGGCGCGTCGATGCTGACCTTCTTCGTCGTCCTTGCCTTAAGCAGCGACGAAGGTCTCTTAAGCATCGACGAACGTCTGTTGTTGCAGCGCTGCGGCAAAGTGTGTTTCGCTGCTGCAGGAGTCACTTTTGGTCATTATAAAAAGGGACACAGAGGACCTCCTTGCTTCATTTGCTGATTGCCCTTCAATGAGAACACAACGACTGCCTACTGAACATATGCATGATGAATGAAGAAGAAATTATTGTTGTGGCTGGTGCTGCTGCTGTTGCTATCGGAGCTGTCTATTTGAGACAGAGGAGGAGGAGGGCCAGGAGACAGAAAAGGTGGTGGATTCGCAACTGGTTGCTGCAGAGGGAACAACATGGTCACTACCATCAACTGCTGCCTGAACTGCAAGTGCGTGACGTGTCCGGCTACTACAACTACACTAGAATGCCCCCTGCCATCTTTGCTGAAATCCTGGAAGCTGTTGGACCACTCATCGCTAAGCAAGACACCAACATGAGGAGGGCTTTGGAACCTGGTCTGAAGTTGGCTATCACCCTGCGGTACATGGCAACAGGAAACAGCTACAAGTCCCTAGCTTATGCTTTCCGTGTGGCACCCAACACCATCTGCAACTTCATCCCTGAGGTCTGCCTTGCCATCGTTCATGCCTTCGAAAGACAGCTGGCACTACCCACACAGCCTGAAAGATGGAAGGAGATAGCCAAGGCTTTTGAGAGGAAATGGAACTTGCCCAACTGCATTGGAGCTCTGGATGGCAAGCACGTCGCAATCCGATGTCCCAAGGCTGCAGGCTCCTTGTTCTACAACTACAAGGGATTTCACTCCATTGTCCTGATGGCCCTCGTTGATGCCAACTACAAGTTCATCTATGTGCAGGCTGGCTGTCAAGGAAGTGCATCTGATGGCGGCGTCTTCAGGGACACAGTACTTCGACAACTCCTGGACGAGGAAGATCTAGGCCTACCACCTCCAGAACCTCTACCTGGCACAGAAGACAATCCTTTCCCATATTACATCGTGGGTGACGAGGCATTTCCCCTGAAGACATGGCTGCTCAAACCAGTGCCAAGAAAGAACCTTGACATTCCTTCCAGAGTCTACAATTACAGGATTTCAAGAGCCAGGAGAGTGGTGGAGAATGCCTTCGGTCTGCTGTCACACAGGTTCAGATGCTTCCTGACCACCATGCCCCAACGACCTACAAGAGTGACATACATCACAATGGCTGCTTGTGTTCTACACAACATTCTGCGAGACAGAGTAGGCGTCCACCATGCCCGTGACAATGAAGTGATGGACAGAGAAGATCCACAGACACATGACGTCACTGAAGGAGTTTGGAGGGGAGACCGTCAATTAGGAGACCTAGGAGAACCACTTCGACACGGAAATGCCTCCAGAGATGCCAAGGCTGCTCGAGACTACCTACGTGACTGGGTCAACAGTCCGGCAGGAAGTGTCACTTGGCAGTTGGAGAAAATCTGAAGAAGATGCATTCAAAACAACAAACCCCAGGTCCTTTTAAGGGCCACCAAATCCTCCCAATTGAGCTGGCCATGTACACATCCTATGTTGACAAAACAAGCCCAAAAATCAATCAATCAATCAATCCCTCCATCCATCTATCTATCTATCTATCTATCTATCTATCCAAGTCCAATCCATGCAAAGTGACGACAACTGCTTTTCTTTTGCTGCAGTGTATATATGTAACGAGCATTGTGTTCCATCTATCAAGCTATCTATCTATCTATCTATCTAGCTATCTATCTAGCTATCTATCAAGCTATCTATCTATCTATCCAAGTCCAATCCCTGCAAAGTGACGACAACTGCTTTTCTTTTGCTGCAGTGTATATATGTAACGAGCATTGTGTTCCATCTATCAAGCTATCTATCTATCTATCTATCTAGCTATCTATCTAGCTATCTATCAAGCTATCTATCTATCTATCCAAGTCCAATCCCTGCAAAGTGACGACAACTGCTTTTCTTTTGCTGCAGTGTATATATGTAACGAGCATTGTGTTCCATCTATCAAGCTATCTATCTAGCTATCTATCTAGCTATCTATCTAGCTATCTATCTATCTATCTATCTAGCTAGCTATCTAGCTATCTACCTGCCACTTGCCCTAGACAAGTGAAATTACAAAGTGATGCACTTGTACTAGTGCAACCAACCAACACAATTTTTAAAAGCAAAGCACTTGTACTAGTGCATTACATTTTAATTAAGAAATTCATGCACTTGTACTAGTGCAATAAAAATATGTTTATACCAAAGAATGCAGCACTTGTACTAGTGCTGCACTTGGTATGTTTTGGGGCAAAGAAAGGGGGAACTAGCACCTTGCTTTTATGAAGGTGATTACTTTTAATGAAGGCCAGGACCGGACTTTTGTTTTGGGGGACTTTTTTTTTGGGGGACTTTTTTTTTGGGGATTGTCAACGTTTTTTTTGCTCTTTTTTGGCTCTTTTCGGTCAACACAAGCTCTTTTTTTTGTCAACATAAGATGTGTACGTGGCCTGCCCTTTTGGGAGGATTTGGTTTTTTGTTGTCTTTGCTGCATCTGGTCTTCTACTTTCGTGGAGAAAGGAGACTTGAAGTCCAACTGGGCGAAGGGGAAGGCTGGTGCTGGTGATGGGCGGCCGGTTGACCAAAGCTGGGTCCAGGGGGGTAGCCGTACTTCTCGGGGCTCTCCTGTGCATCCATCATCAGTGTCATGGTGGAGTGGCTGGGCTGCATCGGGGTGTAGCTGGGAGTCTGCCTGGAGGATCCTCCTTCCCTGGGCTGGTGCTGCTGGTAGTGATGGCTGCTGCTGGAAGCCTGGGGATGGTGCTGGTGGTGTGATGGCACATACGTCGAAGAAGGAGGAGGAGGAGGTGGCATCTGCAGGTGCTGAGGAGGATGAGGAGGCTGGAAGGTCTGCTCCTGATGATGACTTGACTGGCGGCTGGCATGATCCATCTCACTCTCCCTGTCCCAGAAGAGGGCGGCCTCTGCAATGGTCCTGACCATTTTCCTTCGGACTTCAGGGCTGGCGTGCACTCCCACGTGGTAGAGGTCCTGGCACTTCATCCTCCAGTACTCCTGCTCGGGTGTCAACTCCTGGTGGTCGGGGCACATCTTGCAGCCAGAGCCTTTCAGGATTTTCTTGGCGGAGGACATGGCTTGCATGCTGCCTGCGATGACGTGCATGGCGGAGTGCATGGCTTCATCTCCCGGGGCCTTCCTCTTGGTTCCCTTGGCAGCGGCTCCAGGCTTTGGTGCTCCAGGGAAGACTTGGGACTGCTGGCTCTCAGGTCTGTCCTGTGCTGGCTGTTCAGGTGGTGGCAGGTCCGACATGTCATACGAAGCTGGCAGGGAATCCTCAGGGTTGTAGCTGTCATCATCGGAGTCTGAGGCTGGCCGGTTGGCAGACAGTTGAGAGATGGCGGACAGCTCCTTCCCTGGCTTGTGGACGATGGAGTCCTTCAGGAACCGACAGTTGTTCAGGATGTACTGGTCCCTCTCTGTGAGCGTCTCCTTCCTGGCGGCTCCTGAAGCTTCAGGCCTGACGAGTCTGGAGAAGTGAGTGCGCACTGTCTTCCTCCAGTTGAAGATGTCCTGGGAGGTGTACTTGGGGCCCAGCTCCTTTGCTTTTTCTGAGTCCAGCAGCAGCTTCTCGTTCCCCTTGTAGCCTCTGGTCCCCTTCATGTACAGCACAGGATGCTCCTTGTACCAGTTGATGAGGTCATCTTCTTGGTCAGATGTGATGCCCAGGTTGTTGCGGATGTTTTTCTTGGGGGCCTTCCCTTTGCCCTTCTTGCCCTTGGACTTGGCTTCAGCAGCAGCTGCAGGGGTCTCATCAGCAGAGTCTTCTTCCTCCTCGAAGGTGTCCTCATGGATGGCCACTCTGTCTAGAGCAAGAACAGGCTGGCTCTCTGCTGTTTTCTTGGGAGTCTGCTTCTTCGGAGTCTGCTTCTTTGGAGTCTGCTTCTTTGGAGTCTGCTTCTTTGGAGTCTGCTTCTTTGGAGTAGACCTGGCAGTAGGCTCTGGAAGACCCGTGGAAGACTTGGCAGCAGGCTTGTCAGCAGGCTTGGCAGCAGGCTTGGCAGCAGGCTTGGCAGCAGGCTTGGCAGGCTTGTCAGCAGGCTTGGCAGCAGGCTTGGCAGGCTTGTCAGCAGGCTTGTCTCCTTCCTCTTCAAAGAGTTCAACTGAAGAATCTTCTTCTGTTGTGTTGTCTTCTGGCCGGCCCTCGAAGATGGTCTCGCTGACGACAGTGGCTTTGGTGGTTGAAGTGGTGGTCTTCGTCTGGCTGCCAGCTGTAGTGGAGGTGTAGAGCCCAGGTAGAGAGAGGTCTGCCATGGCTGTAGTAAAGAAGGCAGTCACTGCAGCATCTGAAGGTTCATGGAGAGGAGTTGCAGCTGGAGTTGTAGCTGGAGTTGTCACTGGAGTGCTCCCAGGAGTGTGGAGTGTTGACCTGGTGCTGAGCTTGGTTGGTGCCCTGGTGACGACGGTGCCCTTTCTCCTCTTTGGTCCCATGTTGTAGCAGCAATTTGAAGTACAATTGTAGCAACAAAAGTAGCAGCAAATGTAGCAGTTGATAATAGTGTCGTGGATTCTAGGTGTGTTCTGGTCGAAGGTCTGAGTGGGTATGGTGCTCTAAACTGGCCTCCTCTATATATATGCAGGGTGCGGACCGCCTCTTTCCCCCTCCTTCGCCCCCCCTGCTTCGCTGCTGCTGCCCCAGCCGCTGCGCAAAAAGAGGGTGACACGCAGACAAAGGGTTGATGCTAAAAATAGAACAACGCATGCACTCAGGCGCCACTCTGTCTGCTGCATTGGGGGTCCAAAAGACGCGGCGCGCACCCTCTCACGTGCGTCGAACATGTGTCTTTCTGCGACGCGTGTCTGAAACATGTGACATGAAGCAAGAGGTTTCTGCTACACTGCTGTTTCTGCGTCGAAGCTCTTCTTTGTGCGTCGCAACTTTAAAAATCTGCGGCGCGCACTGATTTCTTTTTACGCTTCTTCTTGCTTCACCACTTCTTTCCTCGCAAAGATTCAACCGGTTGAATCTTTTTTTCCTGCATCGTCAAATTTCTAGGAATTGCGTAGAAAGACCTCTTAAAGCGACGCATGCTGTTCCTGTTGCGCCGTAAAGCCAAAATTGACGGCGAACATGCTCAAATCTTTGCCCTTTCCTGGAAATATAAGAAACGCCGTCACTTAAACCCTCTGATACGTCTCCGTGAGAACTAGCCATAAGTGTGACTAATTGATTTCCATTCTTATTGAGATCCAGGGTATGACTTGTATAGTTGGATTTACTCGAAACTGATTTACTGTTCTTATTCTGGTGCTCCTAATATGTGATTTGTGATCATATGATGTTTACTTGCCTGATTTGCATTACGACAAAGGAGAAGTGGCCGGTGCAAGAGACGGAACTTGGCCGATCTTCCCCCCGCCCCCCCCCCACCAAAAATTCCTAGATCCACCACTGGACCGTCCACTGGTGCTCTTCCTTGTTCATGGTGGTATTTTAGATTTATCAGCTGGTGGTATATAGGTTAATTTGATGGAAAATTGGTATTAAAAAGGTAATGTTAAATATGTCTCATGAAACTTTCAAGAATATCCTCCCAAGTAAAGACATGTTCGCATTATGTCACAATGACCTCGTTTGCTTCTTGTTCACACCGCTGAAAACGAAAAATTGAAGTTTTAAAAAAACTAACCGAAAACTATGCATTTGTATACGTAAATTTTTAGACAAAATGCAAAAAATTATTTTGGGATTGTTTTGAGAAGCAGCTTTCTGCAATGCATCTGCAGAGTTCAGACCACTTTGACCAAGGTCTTGCCGCTACCCAGGAAACATTGGTTTGGGGGTCGGTTGAGGGGGTTGGGGGATTTGGGTGTCCTGTGTCACTGCAGCATTTCTGAAAAGTTTCTGCAGCATTTCTGAAAAGTTTCTGCAGCAAAATATGTAGTTCTGCCAAACTTTTTTTTTTCACCGAATGTCCATAGCCCCTCCCCCCCCCCAAGATCATCTGGTTGGCCCCTAACAAGGAACAAGGAAACATTGTTTTTGGCTTGTGGTGGTTTGGGGGTTGGATGAGGGAGTTAGGGGTTTTTGGGTCCTCTGTCACTGCAGCATTTCTGAAAAGTTTCTGCAGCAAAATCTGTAGTTCTGTAGGAATTGTACAGCTTGGCAGTTTTTATGCACTTCTGCAGGTAGCTTTCCACAAAATTTTGCTTCAAAAACTTTTCAGAAATGCTGCTGTGTCAGAGGTCCACCAAAATCCCCTCACCCGACCCCCACACGCCAGATCCTATGTTTCCAGAGTAGCGGCAAGACCTTGGTCAAAGAGGTCTGAACTTTGCTGCAAGAAGAAGCGGAGATGCAGAAATCGTGTAGTTAGGAACTGAAGATTTCAGAATACTTAAAGGTCAGAATACTTAAAGGTCACTTCCACCAAATAATGTCCTCTCAGAAATTGGGTCGGCTAAAACAGTGATAACATCATTTAAGAGTATCTTTATTTTACAGCAATACTCCTTCAATAGATTAGACAACGTTTTTTTTTAGTTTTTTCACTTCAGTTGTACCAACTGCGCGATACTCGTAGCGCGGAAAACACCGAAAACAGCTTTCCGTCAAATCTCGTCCTCTCCGAAAAATGAGGAAATTGGTTTGAAACGTCTTTTTTCCTTGATACACACTAAGTTCTTGGCCAAAATTAAGCAAGTAAGATGATTTTTTCATTGCCATATATATATATCTATCCACTCAGCACAAGCCCATACAACTGGGTGTTCTATACATCCAGTAATAGAGGGATGAGCAGAGTGTTGACCTTGGTCAAATTATCAAAAAGTCAAATTTAAAAAATTCAGAATACTTGTAGCCCTAAAATTTTCAGAAATCCAAGGCACGGTATATAGCAACATAAAAACGTTGATTTGGTCTGAAAAAAAAAGACCTTTCTTTTTGACCCCCTTGAGACAAAACTATGTACCCTGACTGAAAAACAGCTCCTATAGAAGCATTGATAACTTAAAAGAAACATTAATTTTCTTATCCAATATTATTGGTCATTCTCAAATTTCGGGACAATTTGCATCACTCCAGTTCCCTGACATTAATTGAATGCAATTAATATCTGAAGCGTCACTCTACATCTGTTATTCATATTTCTATTTAGAACCACTGCATTTGGAACAAAAAGCCATTTATTAAACCTTTTTTTGGTGCATCATGTCCAGAAATCCGTGCTAAATCAATGGTTTTTCCCTGTCACTGGACCCGACATGACAAAATCAAGTACTAATTTTCCTCCTAAAATAGGGGGAACGGGGGCACATTGGGACGCTTTTAACGTCTACTAATTTTGCTCAATGCTGAAAGCACTGAAGAACTCAGAAGTTTGCATGAATATCACCAATACCATTGAGCTTAAATGCAAGGCATAATAAACTAGACTTCACATACCCTTTTGCAGCCAGAGAGCAAAATGTGAGTTGAAAAAATACCTGTCCCAATGTGCCCCGCGGGGCACATTGGGACATCAGCGGGGGCACATTGGGACATCAATTGAAAAATCATTTTAACACTCCATGTGCAATAGATATCACATATAAGTAGTGCATAAGACAATATACAGTGCATTAACACTTTGTAGTGCCAATAGTTCATAACTTTAAACAGTTTTAAACATTTAACATAAAATGTCCTGGGTGCGGACATCTATGTAAGTAACACACAGTGCTTTGCGACAAATTTGTTCACAGAGCATGGTAATCCACTATACCTCTATTAACTGTGGCCTGAACACCTGTTGTGTGCTGTCCTAGGTCATTCAGTTGCCTTGGACACTTAAATTCTGCCATATTAAGTGCGTCCCAATGTGCCCCAAATTCACTGTCCCAATGAGCCCCGATATGACTTTTACACCAAAATGCTAATTTCTCGGACACCAGTGAGTGTGTTTATACAGATAGCAATTCATAACTGTTCGTTAGGATATATAAATTCATACAAGCACTGAGAAAGCTTCATTGTTCATGGTTTGTCCACAGAATGATTTGAATTGAACCTGTCCATATTTACTTCAGTAGTATCAAAAACAAACTTTTGCTTGCCATACTTCTGCATGTGGCTGTAATTTGTCTATAAAACCATGGAAACATCAGGATGTGAAATTACAAGATATGGTGGCACTACCATATCATATACCTTGCCAGGATCCAAGAGAACCCCACTGTCCCACAGTGCCCCGCGTCCCAATGTGCCCCCGTTCCCCCTACCATTATATATATATATATTCAAAGTTTTTTGCATAATTCATGAGAATATGGACTTGAATTAATATATACATCATATTTAACTTTTTTCTTGTTTCGTTTCGTACTCGCTGTTGTTTGAGCAATTTCAATGAGATGTCGTAAGATGCACATGCGCCACACTACCACAGCTTTGCAGATTTCATTGAACAGGTATTAAACCAATTAAGGCATAATTTCCATTGGAATATTTTTTGGTCTCACTGAAATGTCCACTCCGCTCCCTTCATTTCTGAGCTTACCAATGATATTTTTTCAAAGAAATTTAATGTAAATTGTTTATATTGCTGAGGGTGACAGGTCTTAATAGACTGCAATCATAACATTGTATCTCCCGAATAGAATGCAGTATTTTAACAGAGAAAACCAAACCGTTACCGTCCACTCCGTAACCACAAAATTAGCCAAAAGAATCAATATTTAATTTTAAAAATTATTGATCAGAGATGAACTACTTCTGAAAATAGAATTTACATCTGTTTTTTCCTTTTCTTTTCTTTTTTTTTTTTTAATTGCTCAAAAAGCTGGTTCTTTGCATCAAAAGTCCACTCCGTTACAACATTTTCCCGGGCACTTTGTCCCGAAATTTGAGAATGGCCCCTATAGCAATTAAAGATTCCCATAGTAAGAAAGAAAACAATTTTGTTTCAAGTTCACTCTGCCATATCTTGCTCATTTGCATGCTGCTTGAAGTTGTGGTATTTACATGGCCTCTTAATTCCTGCAGACTGACCACACGCCTGTGACTTAAGCTCCTGTATCACACTTCTCCCAGATGTCGACACTAGTATTGTGAACCAGGTCTTCATTGTGGCCAGCTTATGCATGATGTGAGACAGGTGGTCGTTTCACCTGTAATTACAAACTATCAACCCATCTCCTGCTTCCAGATTTGTAACCATTTGAATCGAGGCTTAGAGTATTGTTGCAAGCCTTTGAAGCATGAGCTGTAACATGCAAATTATATTAGATAATCATGTTGATCTTTTAAATACAAGCCATTGACATTTAGAGTGGGTCGGGGCAAGAAGCCCAGGTTAGGTGAGAAGCCCCCCCCCCCCCCAGGGTTATATCTAAACTCACATTTTTGGTGCTTTTTCTTATTGATAGGATTGAAGCTAGATGCTTTTTAGGTGATGTCACAAATTTTCAGAGCAAACAGCACCAAACCATAGGAGTAATTAAAGAAACAAAATAAGGTGCATGGTTTTTGTAACTTTGACTAATTCTTTGAAAGTGGTTGTCAGAAATAACTTTGGGAATTTTTAAAAGTAAAATGGATATCTGCATTGCTTCACTTTATGACCGTTACATGAATATGATTTGGATCATATATTTTGCATTTTAGCTCAAAATATAGAGGTCATATTAAAATATGTGAGTTTGGGGCGAGAGGCCCCACATGGTATGGGGCATGAGGCCCCCCTTCACTGAGGCCTCGGAGCTGCTTCAGGAACCATTTGATGATGTGTACTTTGCCTTAAATCTTGAAAGAATAGGTAATTGAAATCGAAAAAATTTGGCAGAAATTAAAACAGGATAAAAAATATCAAAAAATTAAATGTATGAACAGAAAAATTCAGAAATTCGGAAGAAGTAAATAGAATGCCTTAAAAATGATAGAAGAACCCAAAGATATAACTTTCAAGCTGAATGCAGTCGCAAAAAAAATTGCCATAGGATTATAATAGGGGGGCTTCTTGCCCGATGGGTGGGGTAAGAAGGCCATTTTATTTTTTTTACAAAAAGGGCTGTAACTCCTTTATTAAAATTGGTAGACATTTGTTTCACTAGTTATAAGCAGAGTCAAGTGATCCCTTCCTGACAACATAAGCATTTAAATAATCAACCACAAAAAGTAGGTCAAATCGCACCTCGAAGTTAAGGGGGGCTGCTTGCCCCGCGCTACTCTAATAAATGTCTATGCTGGACAAGTAAAAATGTCCCTGAAAGGATAAATGTGAGAACTTCCCTCTCTCTCATCACAGTCAACCCTTTGCAAGTTGTTCAATAAGAGGTGGCAGTTGGATGGGCTCTATGACTATTAAATCATACCTACCTAATCAAAAAAATATCTATGAGGGTGTTAATTGGCTGACTCAACTAACAGACTATGTAAATCAACTTTAATCGAGTAAAGTAATTAAAGGTATGGACAGTTTTACTTTAAGTATAGCATTTTGTGCAATTAATTAACAACTCCTCCAATGGTTGAGTGTTGAGGCAGTTGTTGAGGTGATTGAGTTATACATGTTATATGACTGAGAGGTGTCAAACAAGGTGAGGATATGGGCCCATGCGTGTGAGAGCACTCTTTCGCCCTTTGATGTGCAAATCGCATGTGGTTGTCTCTGCCCTCTGGACTTGTGTCCCAAACATTCTCAAAATTACCCTAATCAAAGCAAAACATGTCTGTGATGATGATGAGGATGATAATGACGCTGACAGAATCAGACCGATCTGATCAAACTGTGATCATGTGATCATCTGTGATAGGATGGGTTAGATCCGGATTAATCTTGAAAGAATCATCTCTCTAAACAATTTTAAGGTGTGTTGTGCTCACTCTGCACTGTAAACATGCACATGCATCTGACGTTCCTCCGTTCCTGCCTCATCCCCCCAAAATTAATTCTGACCCAACATGACAGATCCTCTCATGTATTGGAGGGGGTCGATGCAATTGATTTCAGCCAATCATGGGGTTTAGTGTGTTAATTAAGGTATTTTGCTCCCCTAGCATCAAATATTGAAGAACTAGACAGCTAATTATGATGCTAGAGACCACTCATCGGTCTCCCTGGAGTAACTGAATGTCACGAATTATAAGAATGGGTCTGTACAAACTAAATATTAAATGACTTCCAATAGAATTATTACAATTTATACCTAATCTAATTAAAATCCATCAACTTCCATTTTGTTCAAGAAATGTCAGGAGTAATGACTATACATCATGGGGTCAAGTTGTTGCTTTAGTAAACTCCTCAGACAAAATCTGTATTAATGAAAATGTACATGAAATTACTATCATTAAACAGGCCAGGTAATTTGCTCTCTTCCCTTTTTAAGCCATTGAGGCAGCAAGAATGTAATAATGAATAAAATGACAATTCTGTAAAATGACATTAATTTTATATTTATTGTCAGGAGTGACCTGAGTACGGGGAAAACAAGAAACATACATGTAACATGGCTATGCCTACTTAACATAACAAACATACACTCACTATTCATTCATTTGAGATTGAATATATTTCTGGAGTAAATGACTCGACTCCTGACAGTCCAAATAAAGTGTTTCTTCACAAATAACAATCAGTCTTATGAGATCTTTTCATGAGTTGCATTTACTGTAATACATAACAATCTGGTCAACCATTGCTCCTGCTTTGCCTGCAATGAACAGTAATCTTTTTCCTTGAGATATCATCTGCTCGCCCCCTCTCCCTCCGTAAGGCCCGAGCACTCGTAGATTTGTGCGAATCTGGAGCCGAGTGAGGAAGGGTTTTCCGCTGGTGAAGTCAACATGGACGTCAGTGATTATCTCGTTATTGGCCAGATCTACTTTGACCTCGTAACCGCTGGTGGTGTAGCCGTGCTGCGGTCCTGCTGTCTTGCCGTACCAGAAACGGAGGCTGCCGATGAAGTACTCGTTGTGGTTCACAGAGAAACTTGTAATGTTGCCATGCTGGCGGTATGTGGTATTGTCATTGAACTCGCGCTCAGAGTCTCCACCGAAAGGTCCGCATTTGCACCAGTGTTTTTCTGAAGTTTAAATGTATCATATATGAATAAGACTCAGTTGCATATACATGTATTCATTTTAGTAAGGCTTATGAAGACAGTTAAAAAGTTCAGAATTCCTCATCGTTATAATTGATTGGGAAAATGGCTGTCATACGAGATTGTTTGCAATGTGATGAATGTCAGAAAATCATAACATGAAGCTTCCATTAAAGATAATTCATAATGTTGAAACTTAAATGCAAACTCAAACATAAAACGTGAAGTTTAATTTATGGAAATAACGCAGTTGTGGGAAATAAAATTAAGCTGGTGTTACCAGAGATAAAAATCCAATAGAATTAATTCTATGGTTCAATAAATTCATCACAAGAAAAAAAACATGTCACATTTGTTCTAACTTTTTCCCTGTGAACTTCCATGTCAATCTACTGAATTTGATTTAGATTTTAAATTCAAAATTCAAAATTCAACAAAGAACACTTGAATGTGGCACTGGGTCTTTCAATTCATTATTTATCAGATTTTCTAAAAAATAAAGTTAACAATACTGTGGATGTAACAGCTGCATTTGTTAATAAGTTGATTCGGGGTGTAATTGAATTAATTACCTGCTGTACAACCAGGCTGGGGTGAAGCCTCTGTTGTTTGTGTTGTTGATATGGATTGTGTGGTGGAAACAATTGAAGGTGTTGAAGATGCAGTGGTCAGGATTTCAGTGAAGTTCTGCTCGTTCTGGTTGTCTCTCAAGAAATAAGATTTGGATGCAATGTACTCTGGGCAATCTGAAAAGAAATGCAAAGTTATTGTAATCTAGTAGTACAGAATGAGCAATGTGCTTTTGGTGTAAGAACGAGGGACTGAACTATATAAATGAACCTAGTTTTGTGCGTAGTGTGTAAAAGTACCTATTCATAATTTAAATGGTGAAAACTTAGCAAAAATACAAATCTGTGATTGGTGAAGGCAGTTATGGGCAATTTGTTATGTGAAAAAGAAGAGATAATTTTACGCGAAATGATCATCAGGGAATTTCTGGAGGAAATTTAGACCAAATCTGACTTGAATTTTGAATTGAATTCTGAAACGCACAAATCCCACTGATTTGAGCCCGGGGCCAATTCCCTCCTTTAAGTTGTGAGCTTGATTAATTGCTTTGGATGTTTGTTTTGAGGGAGTCACGAACCATCAAGCCCATTTTATGAAATGTGAATCGATTTTGCAGCTGAAACATTGAATTCTGATGAGGCACAGTCATGCCTCATTGGGCTCCGTGGCTAATTTACAACATCACTTTACAAGAGCAATTTAGAAGGACATTAATTACTTCAGCAGACGATTTCCCAAGCAGTAATGTATCAAGCTCACGAGAGGGCGCTGTGGTAGCCCCAAGGCGTGTCACATGCTCAAAACTATGGGTGAGTGGTTGTGGTCATGCTTGATTGCCCAGGATCCACATCAAGGATCCACATCTTTACTTGTGTGGTACAGGAACAAGTACACAGGTCTTAGCCGGTTATAGATTCCCAATAGGGTATCAGAGCCCAAAAAGCAGTATCGGTATCGGATCGGAGGTATTTAACCAATTAATGGTACTATCGGTGTAGAATGGTATTGATATTGGCAGCACACGATTGGTGTTGCCGAAGCTGCCCCAGCTGCCGATTGTGCCTTCGGCACCGAAGGCAGATGCCGACTGGCCAGTACACTTAAATTTCTTCCTGCACCTGCATATTCTGCAATAGAAACTGCAGAATTCTACAGAAAACTGCAGAATTCTGCAGTTCTGCAAAAAAATTCTGCAGTTCTGTAGGAAACTGCAGAATTCTGCAGAAAACTGCAAAATTCTGCAGTTCTGCAAGAAAGACTTTTTGCCCCTCTGCTCGATCAATTCTCAACCAAATTTCATTCAGAAAAATGTTTCAGGACCCAACAACCAGGTCTATTGACTACACTAGTAAGTCTTTGTCCCTCGTTGTTTTTTTTTCGCTGTACGACCCTTTTTTCGGCGATCGGTCAGCTCGCAAAAATGTCATTTTATAAACTACTGACAGTGCTCTATCAAAATAAACTTCAATGGACGTTTTGCCTCTCTGCTCGGTCAATTCTCAACCAAATTTCATTCCGAAAAAAAGTTTCAGATACTCTGCAACCAGGTCTATTTAATACAATAGTCAGTCTTTGTCCGTCGTTGTTTCTTTTTGCCGTACGACCCGTTTTTCGGCGATCGGTCAGCTCGCAAAAATGTCATTTCATAAACTGCTGACAGTGCTCTATATATCAAAATAAACTTCCATGGACGTTTTGCCTCTCTGCTCGGTCAATTCTCAACCAAATTTCATTTCATTGTTTCTTTTTGCCGTACGGCACTTTTTTCGGCGATCTGTGTGCTCGCAAAAATGTCATTCCACAAACTGCAGAATTCTGCAGAGTTTTTTGAAACTGCAGAATTCTGCAGTTTTTTGCAGAACTGCATAAAACCTCCCAGGCTGCATATCTCCTACAGGATTACAGATTTTGCTGCAGAAACTTGTCAGAAACGCTGCAATGACAGAGGACTACCAAAACCCCGACCCCCCAAACCACAACCCCCCAAACCAACCCCCCAAATCAATGTTTCCTTGGTAGCGGCAAGCCCAATGTCAAAGAGGTCTGAACTGTACAGATGCAATACACTGGAGGAAGTAACAGAAGTTCAGAAATCATGCAGTTAGCTGCAGAACTGCAGAATTCTGCAGCTTCCTGCAGATTTTTTTTTGAAACTGCAGAATTCTGCAGTTTTTTGCAGAATTCTGCAGTATTTTGTAGAACTGCAGAATTCTGCAGTTTTCTGCAGAATTCTGCAGTTTTCTACAGAATTCTGCAGTTTTTTGCAGAGCTGCATAAAACCTCCCAGGCTGCATATCTCCTACAGAATTACAGATTTTGCTGCAGAAACTTTTCAGAAACGCTGCAGTGACAGAGGACTGCCAAAAACCCTGATCCCTCATACAACAATCACCCAAACAACGTTTCCTTGGTAGCGGCAAGCCCCATGTCAGAGAGGTCTGAACTTTGAAGATGCATTGCAATAAACTGCAGGAAGTAACAGAGAAACAGTAACCAGAGTAACAGAACTGCAGAATCCTGCAGCTTCCTGCAGAGTTTTTTTTTGAAAATGCAGAATTCTGCAGTTTTTTTTGTAGAACTGCAGAATTCTGCAGTTTCCTGCAGAATTCTGCAATTTTTTGCAGAATGCTGCAGTTTTTTTGCAGAACTGCAGGAAGAAATTATATACTCCTCCGACTGGCCGAACTGAAAACCCGGCGAAAGCGGCAAGGCGACCCGGAAATGACGAAAATTACGTCGAGCAATGTTGAAGTATTGGGATTTCCTTGGATTCCCTCAGTTCATTCACATTTCGGGAGGTGGTGCCATGGACAAATGGTGAATTCACCAGGATTTAGCCAAATGCACACGATTGGTGTCGGCAAATCAGCAAAATCGACAAGGGCCGACGGCCAATTTCGGGATTTCAATCGTTTGCTGTCCATGGTAAGTATTGGCAACAAAAAGGAGTATCAATATCGGATTGGAAGTGAAAAAGTGGTATCGGTGCATCCGTAATCCCCAACCCTTCACAAAGGATCCCATGAACCTAAAAAATTCGAATTGTGAAAAGAAGAAGTCAATTAAATTCCTGTTTTTTGTTGTAAGTTTCATATCTGATACTAGCACAAAAAACCCTATCCATAACATTGGATAGTTTCCAATTATTAGCCTTGCTCAGTGTCATATGAAATCATTATTTTCACATTAATTCTAAAAGGTCGATCTTATGAACTTATTGAAATGAGATTTATTACCACTTAACAAGGTTATAATCCAGTCGTGAAGTTAGGGTCAAATGGGGTTTGTGTTCTACCTTTACCTTTTGATTGGAGCCGCCCTGATGCCAAAAAGCAACAACATCGCACCCAGACATGCAACCTGACTCGTGTCTAACTTTAAGCATTGTTTGTCCCCTTTATAATTATAGCCAATTAGTCAGGCGACTTTTTGAACCGCCAATTGAAACAGTTTTCTGTTTGTGGTTTCAATTAAAACAGAACATGTTCTCTTTGAAACAAGTTCCCTAGAGAGTGTGTCTCAGAGAAGACCTTGTCTGAGAGAGTGAACTCCAAATCCCAATCGTTCTTTCGACTCCTCATCAAGTCTGCCTCTGATCGACTAATAGCTTTGAACTCAACATGATGTTGGAATCAGATTTTGTATCATCCTCAAAAAAATAACGTATACATGGATATAATTCATCAAAACCACTTTTGCTATTTACATCCTCAAACAGGTCACTACAGTGGAAGATAATATAATAATTATGCATTTGTGAAACTACAGAATAATTAGGTAATTTTGATTAACTTTTAAACTGAAAGAAAAGTATATTTGGGGCAAAATATTGTTTGTACATAAACAAACTCAGGAGTATGTTATTAAATTGGCTCTCAAGCCAATTTATTTGGAAAATGGACAACCAACAATTCTGATAAGGATCATAATGCTCATCATTTCCAAGTTGCGTGTTCTTCTTCAGTTAAATTCTGACCTTTCTGATAAAGACCTGCCTCTGGCACTTGGTAGAAATGGCTATTGGAGAGAACTTAGAATATATTAAGAGATGATCATGATGTATGGGTCTACCTCATGCACTGTTGCTCTCTTTGCCTATTTATAGTATTATAGTTCGTTTATGAAAATTTGATGAGAGTTTGTACAATGATTTGTGCTTATTCACTACTACACTACATTTTACTCACTAATGTACCTTGTACAGACTACTATGCATACTTCATACATTATGCAGAAATTATTGGATTCCAGCCTATTTGTTTCCAAGGCTTCTCAATACTTGTGTACTATTGTGTACATACATTTAATGCCAATTGTATTGAACTAAGTATAGGAGGGAGACACCTTAATGTCCAGACATGTTATTGTAATGTAGTGAACCAGTGCATTTTCCATATTACAGCTGTGGAAATACAAATGATTACCATAATCATTGACATTATTCACTAAAAAGCTCTTTGAGATCAGGGACTGTCCCTGGTGAGATCGTGTGCATGCCTACCAATAACAAATTTACCACTGATTTCAATTATGACATGAGCTGAAATGATAAGTTTCCACTGAATGGCAGTTTTTTTTAATCCTCGACAATACATTGCTGATGGTCATCCAACTATCAATTTGCCAGCTATTCTGGTGCCAAATGTGGAGGGTTTGCTGCTGTGCAGCCTATTATTTTCTTTCATGAATAGGGGTCTATAAGAATGCAGATGGATGCAAAACCCAAGTTGACTCACCTTTCTTGAAAATGAAATATCCAGCAATTATTCCAATAGCAATGTACACCAGTCCAGCAATTGTCACAGCAATGACTGTGTGTAGAACTGATCTGTCTTTCTTCACATTGGAATGAGACCCATATTGGAAGAAGCTGCTGCTGTCTGTGGAGATATGGGACCTCCTTGTATTTAGTGGCAAGGGGATTGTTGATATGGAACTCTGGTTCAAATTTTGGGAAAAGGGGGAAGCCTTCAATTGAAATGAGGAGTCGGTGGTTTGTGAGTTTGATGACACGTTTCCACTTCCGTTTGAGTCTTGCTGACGTTGGACATTTTCGAAAGTGACGTCTGACTTGTCCGAAAATGGCCGAAATCTCGCCATAAAGGAGAAATTACTGTTATTTACAGATGTGTTAGGTTTACTGGAATGGAGATTATCACTAAGTGAAGGTTTGATTCCATTGACTCCATCCTGATTTGGGATTTCTGCATAATTATTCTCAGAGGGTGCAGATGTAGATGGAGGAGCACGTGACTCATAACTGACGTCATCACTGACTCCAACGTTCCTTATGACGCCGGAAGTGGAAGGGCCCAAGAATGCTGTGGCATCTGCCACGTCGTAAGTTCTTTCATATGTCCTGTAGTAAGGAGAGGCTGTTGATATGTCATCATCTGTGGACTGAGTCCTTGATTCCCATTCTGTGATCAGAGATCCCATTTTGTCTGTAAATGGGTTTTCCATAGAAATTTAGAAACTGATTTGAGTATAGGTATCCTGCTGCACCATTTGCTAAAATTAGACTGAGTTTATGCCAGTGTCCAATCACCAATTAGTCCTCCAGTTCGATGATGGCAGAACTTTGTGACTTGTGACTCACATGACAGAATGAATGGATAATCCCTGTCACATGAATTAATCCTATTTCAGTGTTCTGTAAAAATAACTATCAGCTTTGGTTGACTTGCTCATCGACTAATCCTTGTCTATTATTTTGCATAATATTCAAAATAGTAATTCATTGAAGGACATCTTTTTCATGCTTCAACTTGTGTCCTTGGCATATGGTTGTTCCTAACAAATTATCATTTTAGTAACATTATAATCCACAAGCCTGTGCAGGTGCTCCTGCAGAACTGCATTGTTCCTATGCAACTCCAGTTTGTACACACTCACTGCATTGGCATCCTTCAGCATTCAAAACCAGCCATGCAGTGAGAGCTAATCCCTGCAATGCACATGCTCTGCAGCTGAAAGTCTTGCCTGGAATCTACAGGCGACACTTGCACCAAGGGGTGGGGGGGGATTACCTGCAATGTGCTTACTGCCTAGGCATCAGCCGCACTAATCCCATTGGCTGTGTGCCCATGGGGTCCTCAATTTTATCCCACCTGCGAAGTAATCATCATATGATGTTGAATTTGACAAAGCAATGAAGCATGACTTCGCCAGAGCACAACAAACATCAACAAACTCCAATCAAGTGACCACAGCAGCCCCTGATCAGGCCAGCCTTTGATCTCATGTATGGATCAACTGTCCGTTGCAATTTACTGGGTTATCCACTCATCTTGGGTCATCTCGTTAATCCATCAGATCATCAATGACAAGGTCATAACTGGAATTAGCTGTAAGGTCAACAATTGTCATTTCTATGGATTTCCAATGGAAGATCCATGATTGATGGGCTAATTGATTGAAGTCCCCCTTAACAATGGCTGCCCTCATTGCCCTCCCAATTATCCTGGCTCTTCTGGATCCAGGTGATTGCCAATACCAAGGCAATAGTTCCAGCTGAGAAACCATGGAAACCTAAATAACTCCACATGGCACAGACATGGGGCAGGGGCACTGCATGGCAGAGGACCAATACGAGGGGCGTTCAGAAAGTTCGAGGCTTTTTTTTATATGGACACTTATTTTCAATCTAGAACTATGAATTTTTCACAGGATAAAATTCAGCATATTTGGAATGGATTTCCAAAATTTTGGACAATTTGAACATTTTTAAGTCAATCAATCGTTGCCATGGAAACTGAAAGTTCAGCTTCTTGGGGCAGATAATGCTGAAACCACTAAAGCCAATGGATTTTGGCTGTGAGAGACCTCTCTCTATCACTTGAATTGGTGAGATCGACAATATTAGACGCAAGAAATATAATATTAACCTTAAAATATATTCCCAAGCTCACCAAAAGCTTTGATTCATACACCTGACCCATTGAAGTAAATGTTCCTTGAAGTCCTCCAAACAAAGTTCTGTGAAAGGTTTTCGGTCATCCAAAGCCTCTTCTCCTCCATTGCCTGAAACTATAGCCCCCATGGACTAAAGTAAGGGAAAACCAGGACTTATGTAAAGCAACATGTCACAGGAATAGCTAGGATGGATAATGCTGTCCATTTTGGTCTCTTGTTCATAATAGTGAATCCATGCTTTCACAAGTCCTTATGTAGTCAGGGAAACACACCTTTGCTTCCTGAATTTCCCTCGCCAAATCTGGCATGCAGGAGTGCTTTCCTACATGGGTTCAGTGCAAGAATACACACATTTGGTGTGCTTAAAAGCATATTTAGAAGCTAATACCATATTTCTTGTGTCAAATAGTGCAAATCTCACTAATACAAGTGACAGAGAGAAGTCTCTCACAGTCACAATTTCTTGGCATTCTTGGTTTCAGTGTTACCTGCCCCAAGAAGCTGAACTTTCAGTTTCCATGGCAACCACAGAATGACTTAAAAATGTCCAAATTGTTCAAAATTTTGGAAATCCATTCCAAATATACTGAATTTTATCCTGTGAAAAATTCATAGTTCTAGATTGAAAATAAGTGTCCATATAAAAAAAAGCCTCGAACTTTCTGAACGCCCCTCGTAAACCCATAACTCTTGATTAAAACCCTTCAGGGACTGGGAAACATGATAATTATTGGTTTTCATTAATCCCGAACCAGGTTCACCTTTGGATTTGATCGAAGCCAGAAAGTTGTGCCTGTCTCATTTGTCATTGTCAGAAGTTAGTTCCAGTTATGCTCCATTTCCAATCACTATTTCTCTCATTTGAAAATTGACCTACAGTTTGCTGCATTACAGCCAAGGAAGGACGAGTGATTCATAAAAGTCCTGTCTTTAACGTTGAAAAGAGTGGTCATTTTATCATTAACTGGCTTGTGCTGATAAGATGGCAGGTATAGACCGTATAGGATGTCTGAAATCACTTGGATATGAACGATCATGCATGAGGCAAGTGCAGGGATATGACCGCATGCACGAGGATCATTTTGACCTTTGGTATTAAATCATGCACCAGCCTTACGAGTATACTTCTTCAATGTTTTTGTTGCACATAAAGTATAGTTTCTCCTCAGAGAATGCATAAGCCTGTATGGAGGATTGCAAGCTTGCAAGTTTCATATTGAAAATTCAATCTAAGTTGCATGGTCAATTTAAAATCAGTGTCTCTATATATAACCCCTGGTGCTATCCATTTTCATTTAAGCTTATATTTTAACATCATTAAGTATCGATTTTGTCGGGTTGGATTGTTAGTGCCAGTATGTGTTGAATATCGAATTGATTTTTGGATGGGATTTTGTTTACCTCAGTGGTTGACGATGAGGAAAATCATTCAGAAAATGACGACAAAATGATGGCATTTTTGTTTGCAGCGGAAGTGGCTTCTGCACGTGCTTGCCTAGCAACACACGTGCGTCCCACGCAACCAAAAACTCAGATCTGTAGACCTGTGCTGATTGGCCTTGGATAGACATTTTAGACTGCAGTCACAATACCTGACATGATAGACAGAGTCATGCATGGAAGTGCACCTGTGATTAAAACTTAAAACTGGGGAAGTACAGGCGTTGACAGTAACCAACCCATCTGTGTAGGGCTGCAGAAAATTGGTAAATTACAAGAGGTTATGCTCAAGAGCTAGAAAATTGCACCCCCAAGAGCAATCATGTAAATGACATGCCACCAACACATGCAACCTTGTTCCTCTTGCACTCATTGACATGCTGTGACATGATGTCCTCAAGTGGCCCAATGCTTTTGTTGTTCAAATAAAAGACACAATGTTGGCAATTGTGAAACTGAAGCTTGGTTGTCTTTAAAAGATGGTCTGTGTGCATGTCTGACTCTGAAGACTGTTTTCCTCCCATCAGATTCTCAGCATATATGTATGCATCATATTGCCAATAATTGGCCAACATTAAGACAAGTATCTATCTATCTATCTATCTATCTATCTATCTATCTATCTATCTATCTATCTATCTATCTATCTATCTATCTATCTATCTATCTGTCTATCTATCTGTCTATGTATCTAATAGATTAATCTGCATGTCTGTAGCTGGCCTGTCGTCTGTCTACATGAGATCTATGTCTGTTGTGCTACTGATCCTGATTCCAATATAAGTCCATCATATATGTATTGTCCCAGACTCCCAGGAACTGTAGGTGCGACCATTGCTTGTGCAAAACAAGATTAAGAAGACATTATCTGCTGATTACCTTTGACAATACGCAATGTGGCGCCACTGTGCCTGGTAGTCATGGATTCGTTGATTTAAATGATTCCACTAATTGCACTATTAGATTCGATTGTTCTTTAATTACAATTGACATTAGACAGTTTGTCTTGTGTGAAGGCCTTTCAAAGGTCCCTAATGAAATTATAATGGACGAATTATCAGTTAATCTAATCCGAAGATAACTAATTTGCTAATCCCTAATTGTGAAGATTAACTAGCCATGTTTGTTTGTTTCCTCAATTCAGAGAACACCACTTATAATTAAGGAATGGCTCTTGCCTACAATCTCTATAATCCTATTGAATTAACCAAACTTTATTTTTCTAGATGACTTTTGCAAATATTGTTATGCAGAAGGAGAGATAAGTGGATGTCATTCAAATAAAGTTATGCATAACCTAGACCTCAGATGGACCACAACTTGGGAAAAAAGTTATCCTATTTTTCACTTTACAGGCCCAACAGGTGCCATACCTTATTTATATTCTAGAGCCAACAATTCTGTATAAGGTTTCAGGAAAGATATCTTTGTCGACACTTCTAAACATGTCTTTTTTAAAAACTTGGTCTTCATCAAGATGAAATAAAATTTACCAAAGAAACACCCCCCTCCCCAATTGTCATCTCCATTACCACCAATTAAGTACTAAATTTTTTCTTTAATTTTTCTACTTTTTTACCCTTTATCAAGTTTATTCTTTGCAATTTTCCTCAATTAGCAGTATTTTACATTCAGACTTTCATGTTATATTTTGGCGGGAACTCAAATTGCTGAATAATGTGACGGAGACAGGTGTAACAGACAGACAGAGAGGCAGGGCAGGATGTATGAATATCATCATCATGGATTCAAGGACCACAATGACACACCTGTTGGGCTGCTCACCTGCAACACCGCTTCCTTTGTAGTTTTAGACCCTTTTAATCTGCCGTTTTATTTCTTTTTGACATTTTTGACATCTTCATTGATATATTTTTTAACAAATAAATTGTCCTTGGCATTGATAGGCCAAAAATATAGGCCCCTACATATTCTCATAGCAACAAGGGAGAGGTGGCATTTGTGGCATATAGGCCAAACCTTTCAGCTCATGCTTTCAATGTGTTGTTCGAGAATTCGCATCAGATATCAACAGATTTTGTATAGAAACGATGTATTTTATTCGTGGCCTAGCTAGTATAAATATGCCTATACATTAGCAGCAAGAAAGACTGTAAGTCTAATAGACTAGGACTACAGGCTAAAATGTACTGTGTGACCCTCAATTGTTAATTTTATTAGAACTTTTCACAGGGCTACCGGTACATATCAGTGATGGAAATGGAAAATTCGCTTCGGGAAAAATTCCTGCCACCAGAGTGTAATTTTGGCTAAAAGTACCTGCAGCTGAGAGACAGAGAGAGGCTGAAAAAGTGAACATGAAATTGTCTTTTCACCACTGATGGTGGAGCTCTCCCATTGCAGAGTCTGATCAACGGAGCTCAGCTCCCAAAAGCTCTGCCTCCCCCCCCCCATTTCCATCACTGATATAAATGCATAATTTATTAGGCCTGTATAGGCCCTATTAGACCTTGGACCTTCAATTGCATACACGTGTTACATGTAAATGAGTGGTATCTTGAAGTCTTGGCTGCTCCCATGCACTGTCTGTTTTCTCTCAGAGCTCACTGGTCAACTTTGCTGGTGCATGAGCGCAGTGTCATCCCCAGTGAAATTCAACATGGGCTACATGTACTGAACCTGAAGTTTGGTTGTTGGCTAGAGATCTGAATAGGTAGTTTGCCAAATTGACAAGAACACCGTAGTTATAGTGCAATTTCTCAACTAATGAAATCCGTAATTTGAAAATTAGCACCTCGGGGAGAAAATGGTCGCCCGATGTGGGGCTCGAACCCACGACCCTGAGATGCCTCAGTTACAAGTTAGCTGTAAGAGTCTCATGCTCTACCGACTGAGCTAACCGGGCAGATGGAAACCAGGTGAATGGCTATTTTTGGAGAAGTGTTGGCCTGGTGAGCTGGGCCCACTTCTCTGAATACATTATCTCTGTGCATGCTTGCACAGCAGCGACAGAAGTCACAGGTACAGGGATAAAATTCGGTTACCAGAAGCTCTTACGTTGAAAAAAAAAAATTAATTAAATTTTATTCGCCCCCTGCCCCTTTAAGCAAAAGCCATTTTTTGGTAATTAATGAGCATGCAAAACCACTTAAATTGAGGCGACTGGAAGTTACCATTGTACTGGTCATAAAAACACTGTACTCAACATACCCGGGTCCACATCATTCTCAAGGACCTTTGTAAGGCCTGTAGGCACTATATGTATGGGCCTACATTGTATAGGGCCTATTGGATTAAAAGAAAGGAATTTAATGATTAGGGGCTCTCTGATTATCCCGTGATATTGTGCTAATTGGCCTTTATATATAGATCTATACATTTTGGAATGAAGATGTGAGATGAAGTTTTGGTCTTGGGGCAAATCCAGTGGCGGATCCAGACAGGGTCATCTAGGGGGGGGGGGAGGGGGGGCGGGCGTGTTTCGGCTGTCGCGGGCCCGCGTCGCAGCGTATTTCCTTCAAAATACTATTATAAATCGCAGTGGCCTGGGGGGGGGCCCGTGCCCCCTAGGCCCCCCCTATATCCGCCACTGAAATCGGTGACTCATGAAATTTTCTTTAGGCCTAAATAAATCAAACTTTTTGAAATATCTTTATAAATATATTGGGATCCATCAGCAGGGGTCAGACAAGTCGAATTGATCGAATTTCCCATACAGTATTTTTGTAGTGATGTGGTCAATCGATCGGAAATGGCATTTAAGCCACTTAACAGCTAGGGCTTATACCTGAGGGCTTCAGCATCATATGAGGCACATGAGGGCTTTTCTGGCCAAACATTGCATCCATATATGCTTGGATAGATATTCATGGGCCATTCAGACTGAATCATCCTGCATTTCATCCCCTACCTGGCCACCATTGCAAAAACTCATAGTTGTAACAACATTTGAATGTGTCAATGTCCCCTTTTCACACCTTAATGGTCAACTTGTGCCTGTTCAATGGACTGGACTGTGTTCTCAACTCCCCCTGAGTGCTGACAATGAGCTTTTGTATTCATACATTGGATCCACAGAGCCATGCTCTTATTAAGGAATGTGATTATGTGGGTTCATGGCTGTGAAAAATACTGTGAAAATACTGCAGGAATGCATTACTCACAGACTACTGCTGACTGACAGTTGAAGGTCCTTAACATGTGAAATTGTCCAGTTTAATTCCAGTTTGAATAATTACTTCCAATTGGCTTCATAAACACTCTCGGTATATCAAAATTTATATGCATCAATATGGACTTCCATATCATTGGGGTAGATAATGAGACACTCTGAACATTCACATGCTTGAAGAGCCCTCTCTCCTTCAGACTGCATTGGATATACTCTTGGGTATAGGCCTATATAAACTTGAAACACTTTCAAAATTTGAATAACAGAAAATTGCTTATATTATAATGCAAAATTTTGTAATGATAATTATACATTTTTGAATACGGATAGATGCATGACACATCTGTATCTGACTTATAACTATCTGTATTTTACTTTTCTTAATTGTTGTAGATAAGTTTTTCTCTTTCTGTACCAGAACCAGTACAATCTCCTTTGGAAATATAATTTGAAGTTGAACTTCGAGATAGGCCTATTTGCTGCAGCAGACGTGCTAATTAATCAGACATTAGGCAAACATGAACCGAACTTGGTAAAGACCTGCACAGAGGCTAATTAAATCAGAATTGAGTGGTTATTCAAGAATATTTGAGAGTGTGGAATTATCATTAAAATGGCATGGTGCCATTTGTAATCTTTACAATAAACAATATCCCAGCTGTGCTGTCCACATGATGGTCAGTGAAATGTGATGTTGTTTATTTAGCCATCCTCATTTGGGTCAAGTATGTTTGACCACATGCCTGGGACAAAAGTCCTGCCTCTCCTCAGCCCCACACTGCTAATTCCCATCACCACAGGCGTGCCTGCCCTGCTAATTTATCAATGTTCAGATATGCCAATCTATGGCAATAATGCAGAGCCTGACTGGTCTGTGACTGCTGTTTAACTCTGTTTGGGTTATGGCCATAGTCATCTGCAGGACCTCTGCTGTTCTAAATTGCTAATCAGAAATTTAAAGAGCTCTGCTGGTGGCCAAATGAGAGAAATTTGCCCAGCTCATATTTGACTAATTATGTACTCTTTGGGGTGCCTTGAATCAGGGAGCTGTACAACTCCCTGCTTGAATGGAGTTCACCAGGCCTATCCTAGGAGGCCTATACGATTTTTATGTAAATTCTGGCTGTATTATTAGTTGAATGCTTAATTTCTGAATCCTGATTATTGTAATTTGAAAATATTAGGCCTCCCTATTATATAGTGTCTTGTGTAGAACTGGACGTAAAGATTAAATTAATATATTTTTTTTATTAAATATAGATTTCATTTACCCTCTAACGATGTACTATCATGATCCTTTTGGGACCATGCCCATTATGTTAAATCATATGCGCCATAAAGAAGTCAAGATAATCGTAAAAGGACTCCATTATGAAAGAAATTTTAAAGGTAAAAAATAGTTTCCTCTCTAGCCCCAGCTAAAATCAACAAGAACATCCTCTTAAATCTTGACTTTTAAAGTCTTCATGTTAATTTAGGATCTTCCTGGGGGATCCATTGTTAAATGTGGGCAACACAAACCCCCGGGCTTCACAACTCCCAAGAACAACTTTAACCCTTATGGCAAACTCTACATTTTCCTGAACAGCTGGCACATTTTTCTCTCCATGTTAACTGGAAGTTTGTCATGTAAATTATGTAATCAAAAGCTGAGCACACTTTCATGTTGAACCTTTTTAAAACACGTCTCTTTTTCTCCATTTTATGTTTGTTTAAATGACATGGGTGGGAGTTTTTGTTCTGCAAATTGTTCTTGATTAGAGTTTCTTTTAAAATGTTAAAGAAATGGTGCCTACTAATAAGTAAATTTGAAACAATATTTTTAAAGTTATTTCATGACGAGAAGATAAAACTCTCATTATGTAAGATTTTGTTGTTGACTGATCAACTTAAATTACTTTTAAAATTGATTGCCAATTACGCTCATCTCAATTGAGCGGCTGTCAGACGATTATCGGTTATAGAGTGTTTGTTTATACAGTTAAAAAATATGACAAAATCAGCTTTAAAACTCAGCACAACATGTATTTAGGTTTTTTTTGGTAAGCAGATCTAACTATCTATCTATTTGGTAAGCAGATCTAACTATCTATCTAGCTATCTATCTATCTATCTATCTATCTATCTATCTATCTATCTATCTATCTCCCTGCATATTAATTCTTTCCATCTGTTTTTTTTTCTTTGTTTCCTTTTTTTTTAAATTTTCAATCAATTTTTTTTGTTCAATATCTAATTCCCACCACGTGGATTTCTCCGATTTCTCACAGCCCGTCGTGTGCTCATCCTGGGCGATTTGAATTTCGCTGCAGGACAGCGTCAGTCGCACGTGGCCAAGCCCCAAGGGATAATTACCAGGTATTAGATAACTAACAGCTCACAGACACATAGACAGAATGTTGCAGAAAGACAGGAAAGACTGTCCAGATAGACAAACATGTTAAACTGTAGGCCTAAACAAACTTACTGAGCATTATGAATTAGGCCTGCCCGTGGAAAGATATACTATAGGCTAAGAACAAGATAGATAGATAGATAGATAGATAGATAGATAGATAGATAGATAGATAGATAGATAGATAGATAAAAAACATCATATTATGTATAAAATTTCCTTTAAATTGATCATCCTTTCTAATGTTTTATTGTCTCGTGAAGGCTAATGAGTGTAAACTTCATCATGGTTATCATTATTTGATAATGAGGGTGGAACCCTATAACTGCACACATTATGGAAGGAAACAGGAAAACTGCACGAAAAATAAAAAGAAGCATAAAGAAGGAAGGAGCAATTACATGAACTGTGCAAGATATGGAGAAAGATAGCAAAACGAAAAAGATGAGGGTTTAAAAAGATGATGGAGATCAAAGAAACTCATCAAAAGGAACCTGGCAGGATGCGTCTTTGAGACAAGGGCCATTTGGTAAACAAGAAAATATGTAAAGAGTCTAAGACAGATAAACATTATTGAACACTACATGCACCCCAAGTGAAGTATAGTGGGATATCTGAAGACAAAATCTAATAGCAGCTGGTCGGGAGAACTGCAATATTTATCAAAGGTGTGATTAGTAACGGGCCTTTTACATATCAGTGCAAGCATCTCAATGAAGAGAAATGGCTCTTTGAAATATTCCTGTCATAATTAGATGGATATCTGCATCTGGGTGACATATGTTCTGTTGTATGGTGCTAAAGAAAAAAAATTAGCTGTATTATAATTGCTGATACAAGTTAGATATTGTGCTCTTGCATTTATTAATATTTTCTTAGACTTGCAAAAGAATTAGAGATGTAGGAATAATCTAGGCATTTATTACTGATGTAATAATTACGTAATTTCCTCACGTCCTACAGACATCAAAGGCCTATATGACGTCGCAGATTTGTCTGATGACGTAACAGACGTAAGTTAAGACGTGATGAGGGTGGGGTTTATTTTTGGCGGTACTTTTGAACAAACTCAAGTTTTAGTGTTTGTCAAAATATCAGCAGATGGTTCACAGCTGGAGCAACTCATAATTCTTTGTTATGTTAAGATGTTAACTCATTTTCTCTAATTTTTCCTAGACCTTCAAAGATTCTTTAAGTTTCTGTTCCTGAATGTGTCATAACTCAAATCCATTGACAATTTCCACCATGCACTCATCATATTCTTACACCTATCAAAATTTGCATGGGCCTTTGGCACTTGTTTCATGGATATAATATTTCAATCTCATGTGAAATTTTGCTGTTGCATGCTCCGGAAATGCCCAGGGTAACTTCTATTCACTGAAGACAGCATCCTTAAATCAGAATTGTTACTTTCCCTCTATATTTCAGGTGGACTTGGGACATTAATGGTTGAAGTGTTACATAATTCGACAAAGGGGAAGGAAACCAGGAATCATGCATCTTCTGAGTTTCTATTTAAGTGTCTTAGAGGAAGAAATTACAATTTAACTGTTCAATAGAGGAATACATTAGGACTTGTAATGCATGAAAATGTATCCAATATTGACCTCTGTCTATCTATCTATCTATCTATCTATCTATCTACTAGAAATGAGTGGAGTTATCTGTAGGACTGAATAAAAAAAAAAACGTCAGCCAAGACAGATGGATGCTCTTGAGCAGATCTTCTATTTAGATTGAATTTAAATGGAGACAAAAATATGCTTATCAACCTTAATGGCTGTCTCTTAAACAAATCTTTTAAAACTTGCAAATTATTCTGTTATTTTGGGCCCATCCGATTCTGTATAGCAGAGATGGCACTGATTGTGTGGCAGTGATTGCTCAGTCAATTTCTCAGCCATTTCTCAGCCATTCTGCTTGGCTGGCTGATGGATTCAAATTGCTAATGGTGAGACTGAATTGAGTTGAATTGCTTGTTATGCCCCATTGGGTTTTACCAACAACGCCAAACCAAAAACATATGTCATCATTCCCAAGCAGTAAATCCGCCGGGCATTGTGTTTTCTGATTGCCTGCCATCTCAAGAATGAAACCTATAAAACACAATTTATTGCTGTATTTCTGATAGAATTATATTTATATATTAGGCAACATGCATCACTGTAATGGACAACTTATTATAATTATCAAAAGAAGGTCATGTCAGGGTCAAACATAAATTTTTCAAAATAAAAATCTAACATTGAATAATTCTTTCTTTTGTTAGTTTATGACGTTTACTGCTAACTGATTAGTTTGATTCTCTGAAGTATTCACGTTTAGTAACTGCATTTTTTGGGATTTTGGTAATAGTATAATTGTGTCAGTGAAGTTCAGTCTGTGGACACATAGGCCTAGGCCTATATAATTTATCCATATTCAAAGAAAAGAAGAACCATAGGCAATTGTTATTTCTTTTCTAAAAGCAATAGTGATTGTCTGTGACATTGAATATACACAGAATGACACCAGAAACAAGTAATTTATGTCGACCTTCTCAAAATCTTTGAAACTGACTATTCAAGAAAAGGGAAAGTGGCAATTTGAATCGGAGGGGAGCAGAGGCAAATTACTTCTTTTACCTGACTTGGTCTGTCTCACTATATATATCACTTGTAAGACTGACTATCATTTGAAACTGATATGGTGTATTTTCCTCATATCTTCCTCCATACAGGCCATATACTGGCCTACTGTTGTGGAATGTATATAGGCCCTGAGTCCATAGATCTTTTACACACATAATTAACTTCATTTTGGGGGTTCGAACCCAGTGTTCAAGAGATGATGGCCTGGGGCTGTGTCAATTATCTCTGAGCACCCCTTGTTTTTGGTCTTGTCTTCTCCAGTGCCATACTCCATTTTACTCTGGTTTACCCTGACCTAGCCACAGGGGTTTTTGAGCAGTCCAAAAAACACAACTTCAATTGAGAATTTTCATGCTTCGTGACTATATAGCCGTTACACTGATAGGGGCTCCACTGTTCACTTTTGAGATTTCACTTTCATTTGAAGTTATCAGTGTTCAAAGTGGACATGCTTGGCTAAAACTGAAGCAACATCACACTGTACAAACGGACAGCCTCAACAGCAGGGATGTGACGATTATGGCAGTTAACCTAATATTTTCTTAAATATTATGCTTCGAAAACGTAATATTTCATACTAGCATAAGCTAGATTGTTTCCTTGGTATATCTTGACGATGCTGGGTGCACTACATATTCTCATTTTCATGGATTATCAAGTTATCGAAGAATAAAAAAACCTGGGAATTTTCTACACTGTGACAGAATTTGTGGTCAATTACTTAATACCAAGACGTTGGAAGTTGTTCCCAATATTGTTGGTCGTTTTATGCACACTATTTAAAAAATATTTGACAATTCAATTACATTTAAATAAACAAATACTGAAGGCACTATTGAAATGTTCAAGTTCAAGCCTGCCGCATTCAGCTGTCCTTTCAAGATCTGTGTGAAGAAGCAGAGTTTAAAAAGCTAATCTAGTGTATTAATGAAGCATTTTGAAGCTTGCAACATATCTTATAAAATGCCTTATATTTTTAGCTTTTATCCTGCTTTTTTGTTTTTCCAAAATTTTCGCTGAAAATAACTAAAAAGTGAGTTACAAAGACAAAAGTGAGACATCAGTCAGTTAATTTACCCCAAAATGTTTGTGGTTACTTCTGTTTGAATTTTTCGTTAGGATAAATGTTCTTGTGATCATTTCATTCATTTAGGATCATAATATCAAAGCTGTTACATGGACACTGTTATTTGTCTTCTTTTAAAATATGTTAACTGCCTTATTTGCCCGATAACTGCCGTTAAGTCTGTCCGTTTGTACAGCGTGAACATTGTTTAGAGAATTTGCAGAATTCTGGTCAAATGGTTAAGCATTCTGTGTGATTCCATATTGAGAGTCATTTCTGACTCTTGAGCTGTAACAGTGTGGGACTACTTGTGTGCTACAGGAAACAAAATCTGCATCATGGAAATTACAGAGGTGAGCATTTGAATTCAGTTTATATGCTGTTCCTTGGCTCTCATGAAACCCCTGAAGTGCTTTTTGGGAGCTTTTACAGGATAATAGTCCTAGAAAGATCGGTAGATATTGATGGAAACTACAATTGCATAGAAAGTATATTTGGCTGTTATCTCAAATCTAGTAAATAAATGTTGCAATTGTTGCATGAATGCAAAGTTGGTAAAATAGTAAAATATGTAATGTTATGAGATTATCCTGTAAACATTTAAGTGGCATTCCATGTTCATGGATGGGATTTGGCATTAACCCTTTAACCAGCCATTCTCCTTCATCTTATCGTATTTATCTGTTAATTATTCCTGCAGGCTCAATGCACATTTAGTTAATTGATTTTACGATCCGTGAGCAATGTTTATAAGATAGGAAACGTTTAACACCTGCATGCAACTATCTCCTTCATTAATTCAATATAAGGGTGACCCTTTGATGTTGTCCTAAGCCCTTTAATAGTCTATAAGGGGCTTGCTGTAATTTCTTTTATACTTTGATTATCCAATCATGAAGATTCGTGGAGGACTCATTGAAGAATATGAAGATTTATTGAAGAAGACTTTCATGTGTGATTCTAGGATATAATCATGTAATCCAAGAGCTCTTCACTTCTCCTCTCTGACCCTCAGGAAGCCTCTGATGGGGTAAATGTTATCTCACTACTTTCTTGCTTGTCTCCACTTCTCTCCCACTTCCCTCATTTGCCCTAAGTGCCCCCTCATTACGATCTATTATGTCATGATGGCCCTATATCAAGACTCCACGAACAGCCCAACAAAAGCCAAGAACCTTTTATCCATTTTAGATTCACTTAAGTTTATTCCTGGCTTTCTGTTTATTTCTTACCTATTCAGCACTGAGTCGAGGTGTTTCTGAAAGTCTATAAAACTGCCACCCTATCAAGTTACAGGTCACATGGGTGTTAATAATTTCCCCCTAACATTGTGCAAGCCCCTGCACTCAGTTTTACTGCCCTTAAAGGGATGGATTATGTAAAGGTCCACAAAATGGAAATGTGAAGTAAATTGAGGAGCAGGTGATGTTGCATTTCGCCAGGAGTGTTAGGAAAAGTTGAGGTCACCAATAATAACAAATTAAGAATGCACAGGGAAATATACACAACAACTCGTCCATCTATCCATGCCTGTAGGTTGCGGCAGATTTTGCGTCCACCTTCTTGCCTTTTGCCTGTGGCACAAAGCTGCATCACTTTCTTACATGATTATAATAAGTGGTGCCTGGAAGCATAAAAACAATGCCTGAATAATAATGTAATAAATATAAACAAGCACCTGCAATGATCAGCTTGGATTTCTTTCGTTTTTTTTTTTACACATTTTAATATTTTTCATGGGAAAATAATATATATATAAATCCTACTTCTGAAAGTCTGTCATCATAAGATAGCAAAAAAGGGTATGCACTGCAAATAGCAGTCTAAATCTTATTTTCTGCAAATCTGACACTTGTCATAGGCCTACTTCTTAATATTTTTGCACAAACTCCACAAAACAATGTGCACAAAAGATTTATAGTAAATTATAGTAAACTACAAGGTCCAATAGTAGGCCTATATCATGTAAACTTCGTGAGACGAAATGGATATTGTATGCACCTGCACTTCCATGCAGTACAGCCATGTGTTTTCTATTTTCTCCTATGTACAATTGTACATCTCTGATCTTCTGATTGTCGAATTGTCAATATCTGACTCAGAGGTGATTTGGTGTCAGTTCATTTGCAATTCCAATCAGGGTCCAACCAGGGACATGTGTAATTGCTTCGCAGCGTGTGCCTCTATCTGCCCCAAAACGCAGGTGGTCGCCACTTTTAGTATTGACTTGCGTGTGGCAGTTGGACACCTCTTTTGTTGACCAGCCACATGGTCTATCTGACTCCATCGGTAATTCTGTCTGGCTTGTGAAGATGGTCAACTGAAGGACATCAGCCAATATTAAGTCAGGGCCTATAGGTCTGCATTCTAGAGGCTGTCCAATTGCCATTTAGTGTCAGAAATATAGGAGTATATAGGCTAGGCCCAGGCCAATATCTGGCTGCAAAAATCCAGAATTCGAACTTCATCCCTGCTTCTGTAGCAGCATTTAAAAGTTTGAAATAATTAAATAAACATAGACAACAAATCAATAATGGGTTGATGCCAATGTAGATGCTATTAGATTTGTTAAATATATCCCAAGCTATGTGATCAAAACCAAATTAGCAGTAATATACTCATCAAGCTTTTCTGGCTGACCAGTCCCACCAGATGGGCAGCCAAATGCCTGCAGTTACACACCCAGAGACAATCAGGCCACAAAAGCACAAACAATAGCACAAACACAATAGTCAAAATGTAATCAGGCGTGCTTTACTAATTGTGAGGCTAACCCGTAATTATTGGAGGTAATCAAGGCGGAAAACTGTGAGGCAACATATGTACATAATCCCCAACCACACGCAAACCCAAGGACCTGATCAATGAAGGTGATTAGGCCACTTGAAGCCAACCGCAGTCTGTTTCTGGGCTATTCCTGTCCAACCACAGGCTTACAAACTGTCACTGCTTCCTGGCCAACATCTGCGAGAATTAGGCCTAGGCCTTTTAAAATATCTGGAATACTGGGCCTATATCAATGATAAATTGTCCCTTTTGGTGCAATTTCTTAAAATTATGTACTGTTGTGCATGTTTCTGTGATATAATGTCATTACTCAGGGGAGGTTTGTCATGAGTCTGATCTTTATTTGTAAACTACAGTAAAGTACTCAAAGAAATTTCCATATTTCTATTTAGATTGAATAGATCTGTTGGTTCATAAACTTCCCAGTCTAAAACGGAATTCGTGTCATTGTGGACCATTCTTAGGAAGATCACCCAATTATTGGTCTATTTGTTCAGCAATAAAAATGCAATAAAATACAATACACACAAAAAACTGTATAGCAGTACAATATTCATATTGAAGTTTCAAAACATCAGCTTCAATCAACCCATTTGTCACTGACTCATTCAATCTCATTGTGTTAAAAAGCTCCATTAAAACATCAATACATGTTGCCTCATGACAATGCTCAATAGACCACACAAAAATATTGGAAAAAGAACAGAATGTATTGAAAAAAAATGAATTAAGCTGATTATATGCACAGACACGTTTCAGATTGGTGGCAAGATACTCTTTGAATTTAACACATAAATAACAAAGTAGTCTATGAATTACAGTTTATGATTAATATCTGATAACTACAAAAATGGTCCTTTATATACAGGAAATATGACATCACAAGTTTGTCTTGTTCTTTTTATGAACAGGTGTTATAGGGGTTCAAGTTACAGATTTTTAAAAGGTTTTAAATATCTTGTGAAGTTGTTATTTCTTGAAGTCTGTCTTAAGAAAACTTAAAGAACACTTATGAAGACCTAATTGTAGGGGATTAAGATATTGGACTATGTCGGTTATTCTTTCCATTGTCTAGACATCAGTCCATTTCTTTATGATATCATTCTTTGATATCAAAACTTGACAATGTAATATGAATGCTGGCTGTTTGTTCAAGTGGAACGCACGTGTTTACGATCAAAGCACATGCTGCACGTGCGTTCTATTGACATTTTGCTGAGAGCTGATTGGCTGAGAGTGAGGGACCCTCATCCCTCTGGCGGTGGTGGTCCTGAACTTATAGTAAAGTGGAGAATATGAGTCTTCAGTGTGCCACACGCCTTGTAGACAGGAGGTCGATATAGTCAGTGAGTAAGGTCACTTGAGCTGTCATCTTTTAAGGATTGCTTTTACCCAGCCTTGTGCCCTGCCTTGGAATTCTAATCATCACATGCTTCACAGACTCTGCTTTTAACTAACAGACTATTACAGACACTTGTCAGTTTACTTTGCCTATTGGATTCCAAAGACTCAGTTGCAAAATGTTTAATTCACCCTGGAGAGAAATGATGTACAGTGACAACAATTACCAACAAGATTATGGACACAGGGATGTCAACAACTACAACAGTCAGATGGTGAGTTGAAAATTGTCAATTTGACATCCAATCTGACCAATTCATATTATGATTGATAAATGTATAAATTATAAAATATATTGGAAACTTTTAACATGTGGAAAGCAGGCACTGATATTTTGCAGAATACATATAACTGACATTTTCACATCTTTGGTCATATTACCACATTTGAGTAAAAATGTGTATGGCAACATTGCCATATTTTCTTAGATTTCCAGTAGTTGACACTTGACAGTTGCAGAAAGCATATATATGACAATTAAAGGAATATAATCTAAGGTTTGCCCTATCAGGGCTTAATATGTCTTTCCTTCAAAATTTCTGATTTAGAAGACTTATTTTCAAAATGTGTTTGTGTGTGAGTAAATGTAGCCTATATAGATGCAATACACAACCATTGCAATCTCAATACACATGCACAGACGGATAACTGATGATGAAAAAGATCATAGATGTACTTCAGCAATTTTGGATTTTTTAAAAGTAAGCTGTACTAACGTACGACATGACTTCATTGACATGGCAACCTATACTTGCAACAGGACAGCAGGCGCCTGCCTCCAGAATTCTTGACATTTATTTTGTGCAACATATACACCTGTCATCAGTCTCATGGCTACTCATTCTTATGACTATGTGTGACCATAATTATGATAGTTAGCATGTTTCTATATTTGCTAAGTATGAGAACTATGCCAGTGTAATTGGGAGTCAGGTGGCGAAAAGTGGACTGCTTTAGTGACCTTATAAATTACTGCATTGGACAAGTGACAGCTGTGTTGGTGTGTACTCTATGGATGTTCATCATATTTTGCATTCGGATTTGCATTTATAGATTTCTGGATTATTTTCTAGGTAAATACGTTTTTACAACCATGTTATATTGTTGTGTGTTTAATCATATATATCCATGATTATGAGACAGCATGAGTGGTGTACTATGTTGTAAAATTGTGGAAAGCATCCAAATTTGCCTGAAACACTTGTAACTTGAACTATAGGCCTATGTAAGTTCAGGCAAGGAATGGCAGCAATTGTTTCAGATGTCAATTTTATTTCTCACCATGGAATTGAAAGAAACAGAACTGTTTCTTCTAAGGTGACATAGTCAGCTCTGATATATATCTGAAGCTGCAAAGCATTTTAAGATTTTTATAAGTTTTATGACACAATCTATTGTACAACCAGTAAGTATTGAACTTCTCATATATGCATGTTTAAGAAATGTCAGTCTGTAATTTTCTGTGGGGCATTTAGGTTCTTTGCAATTTTCACACACTTCCAATAGTGGCTGGTCAATGAGTAAATCATTTCTCAATTGACGCCTGCATATGCTTTTTGGTGGACAATTTACTGCTGACAACTTCAATTCTTGAGATTAAATTCTTCAGATTGTGCTGCTGGCCTTTTGGCCCTCCCCTATCTAGACTGATCGTTGTAATGCGGGTCTGCAAATTGATTTTGTAAATTCGGAATTTTAAAGACCACCCCTGCTGATCAAACTCTGATTGGTGCATAAATTAGGGGGGGGAGATTGACAAGTCTGTTCCAGAAAGCCCAGAGCAATTGATGGAAAGCTCTCCAACTATTTGAATTGTTGTATAAATTAGGGAAAAGTGATTGACAACTCTCCCCAATTTCAACTCCTCAGTCTTTCTTAAATTTCAGGTGGTTCATAGAAAATGCATTAGTCACTTTTCCACTGATGGAGTACTTTAGTTGTTGTATAAATCAGTGAAAGTGATTGACAATTCCTTCCAAATATTTTCTTGAATTTAAAGTGATTGAAAGAAGGTCCATTAGACAAAGATTGATGGAGCAAGCCTTCTATATGGCATTTCAATTAGCCCTGGCCCATATCTGGTTAATCAAATATGTAATAGCAACCGTCATGCTTGATTGATTAGTTAATTAACTCTCTCATTAATCTGGTTGTTATGGTTTCGTGATTGGATTTGAAGCTGATCATGACTATGTTGTTATAGTTCAGTATATCTGCAAGGATTAGAAGAAAGTATTTCTTTGATTTATAAATATCAAAATCACAATCTCAGATCATATTAAGCCTATTGGAAAGCAAGAAATATAGGCCTAACGATTTTTGCTATGATTTGAATCAATTTTAACAATAATAGTGATGTCTACTTGTATTTAAATTTGCAGAATGTAGTTTGGTTTGGAGAATGTCTTTGTCATTTTAAATCATCAAAACAGGCATTTTGTTTCTGTTAGAGAGCTATTTTCTTTCTATTTTGTTTCCAATGTTATAACATACTCGAACATAGGGACCTTTTCCAATTTTACAAAACTAACAAATCCCTGCCATTGTACCATGCTTCCTAGGGTCCTATTGTGTTTCGACAAACTTTTCCTTGACTGACCATAACCATCAGATTGGTGTGGATTCTGCAAATTACAGGCAATTATTCGAAATCACTGATGCATGACTATCTTTTATGTTTTCCTATTTGGTCTCTACATCCAATTTGGCAATGTGCTTCAGTTTGAAAATGTCATTTAGTTGCCAAATGGAAGTTTATTTTGAGCCTCCCAAGTAATTCCATCAACAATTGTCATTGCATTAGGGAGTCAATTGCTACAAAAATGTTGTTTAAATCCATGCAATGGCCATGCAATGCATTATGGGATTATCCATTGTTATCTGTGACGATTGTCTCCTCCCTGACAATGCAACGAGACAGTGTGACGTCTGCTGGAACGCTCAATGGCAGTGAGGCACTAAGTCCCATAATATTATCTCATAATGTGGAAAGCATCTGGTTTTGCTGCAGACCATTTTGGGATTATAGTGCATTAGTTGACATTTACACCTTCCACGGATTACCATTAGGAGACTGCATTAACACTGTCAACAGATATTAGATACAAAATATGCTTATCTATGCAGACTAGCTGTCTGAGAGTCTGACACCATGCATTTGGTTAATCCTCACAAGCACTGGGTGATTCTGATATTTTCCATTTTACAGAATCGAAATCAATAATTGATAAAAATTGGATTCACTTAGTTTACAGCTGATTCTTTTTAAACGATTTGTTTGCTTAGACATCTTTTGTCTGTAAAATCGATCATTAGCAGCAGCCGCCCCAATATTAGTTCAGGATCAAGCTGGAACCACCTTTTTGTGGGGCCTTTTTCCTCACCTTTTTCACCAGCCCGTGAACTGCAGTTCAAGGTCTAACAGCTGGCTGAGCCTGGCTCAGTACTTGTGCCAACATCTTGCAGAATTTTGAGCAGCAATTATGCCATTTCACAAGTGCAAGAAGTGTGCCCACAGGTCTGGTAACACTTTTGACACTACCCAGCGCCTTATTACTTCAGGACATTGTTACTGTAGGTCTACTCAACTACCTGCCAATATACAATTTGCACCATAAGCATGATAAGCAAACCAATTAGGGACCTTGCATGCAATTCTATTCTGGGACAGGCACAAGGTCCCACCCACATAGTAAAGGCAATGTGGTTACAGACTCCAAACTTTGCAAAGTGCAAAAGACTTTCTAGAAAGATGTAACCTGTGCGGCCTCCCAAAATGTTAAAAGCCAATGCTCTTGTAATCTATAAATTAAATACATTGCATTGCTGGTTATTAATATATTCGAAACATATTATATTTCAAGGCATGATAAACTTGTCATCTAATCAATGTATCCGAGTTTGCAAACAGGACTATCTTAGAAAATTAATAATGTGTAAGTGTAGCCTAACTGATAACAGGTGGGAACAACTGCCTCAGTTTCCTTGTGTTGTATTTGCCTTTACATTTAATCATAAAGCAACGCTGTGAAAATTATACATTGGATCAACACCATTTTTTAATCACGGTCTAATCTTGATCACTGATTGATTAGGACATTATTTACATGACTTTAGCCTACAGGTGGAGCCACAGGCAAGGAGTCAGACTGTGCTGGTGTACTTACATTTCTGCTCAGGGCATTTGCTCAAAAAATTACAAGCCAAGCTCTCATGAGCCCCCAGGCCCCCGCCAATTGTAAGCCCTCGGGGGATAAATTTCCTCAAGAAATAAAAGGTCATTGATGGGCATCATGCTCTGTCTTGGAATCATTGTTTAGACGCCAACAAAAATTCATTATGAGAATCAAATTCAGCCAAGGGGAGTTCAATGTTAAATGTAGCCAAAAAAGGACCTGTGTCACTTCCAGGTACATACTCAATGCAGTTTGATATTCAATGGTAATTGGATGGTCCATTTTAAATCATACAGATCAGTGCCATATCAAGTCTTTATATCACCATGTTGAGATAAATCAACAGTAAAGACTTCAGAATATCACTTGTGAGGTTCCCAGAATGGTTAAACATATGAATAGAAATGTATCATTTGTATTGGTTTGAAGTTATGATGTTGAAAACTTATTTTAATAACTTGTACAGCTGTGCTTTCTCCGTCTTCAGCTGGTGTTCATGTTTGATAGGAACTGGCAGGTCAGAGCCACACACACCTACAGATGGCCAGCCTTCGTGCCAAGCAATTAACAAGGACTTAATTAGGGTACAAAGCAGCAACGGGTGGCGCCCTCTTCACCCTTTAATCCTTACTACCCCCAAAAGGGTACTGCAGGTATTTTGCTGTAACACTTGTAACAGTGAGAGTGTGCTGTTATTTCACCTCTGTGGGTGCTTGGTAAGTGTTACAGTTTGTTGTTAATCATGGTTAATTGTTGCAAGTTTAGAGCATGTTGAACCATCACAGGCATTGCTCATTGTCTCAAGTGCTTGTCCAGTGGCGCCCCATGTTAATTAATGAAGGCAAAGTCGACTAATTAATCTCTTAATTAGAACAACTTCCTTTGATCTTGCCCCAACAAGAACTAACAAGGATCATACATGCTCTTTGAACATGTGACAGTATCCTTAGAGTTGTGCCATACAATAAGATCTAAGAAGTGCTCAAGAGTAAGTGGTCACTTGTGGACATGCTTGTGGATTCTTGGTCAGTTTTGAAGTCTTGTTCCACATTGTTCTTTACATGGGCCTACCAGGTCTACCTGCTATTGGAACTGGTGTGGCTCTGGCCTCAAGAGAGCTATATAGGGCCATACAAGTCATCAATGGCTTCATGATTGAACAGAGTACACCAACAGACTAAAGACACACTGGTCGATTGTTAATGACCTCCTGATCATTCTTCTTCAATATCCCTGAATGGACCTCTGTGGTATCATGTTTGGTGGGCTGTGAAAACTTCCAAATGCTGAAATGCATGAAATAGGGCCTTGTGCTCTTGGGCTGCATTCTCCAAGACAGGTGAGAAAGAGAAATTGTAGTACTTGTCCCCAGCGACCTTTGATCTATGAGATTTCTAAGGCCCTACTCAGGTTTTCCAAGGCCCTGCTCATCAGGTCAACCTGTCTTTGTATTCCTGCCTGTTCCTGTCAGTGTCAGGCCTCAGCCTTTTCAAATGACCTTTCTTCAAGTCCACTTAATTTGTAGCAAAGAAAATGCTACCACAGACTGTCATTCCAGGACTATGCTCACAAAGCCCTTGATGCTTTATGAAGTTAATATTGAAGGCAAACAAGCCACTCGGTTGCTAATACCGCCTTTGAATTACAATGAGTTACCTGACTGTCATGTTGAGATATTGTTGACTGGCACTTATGTCTTCTTATCATGCACTTGGCATATTTAAGGTCATGCCCTCGTCACTATTGTGGCCATGGCTCTTTGCTGGAGGCATTAGGCTAATTAACTCATAGTCATTCTGACTCCTTCCATCTCTAATTGAGTGAATATGAATTGTTGAGTGAATTCCATCATTTCAACGATTTCTCATGACTCACTGAGTCTCACTCGTCGTCTGTTTGCTTGCTGCTCGATCATTCTGCCATATTCTGCTCGTCAGTCAACAAGGCGAATTCTGGTGCAGCACGTGCTTGTCTCCATAGCAACGAATGACGCGGAAGTGCGTGATGGACTCAGAGGTCCATAATTGCGTCCCAGGTGTGAGGGGCCATTGTAAATGCTGTCCCATGGGACACTACAACTTCTGGGTAAATACTCAGGCACTTGGTGAATGAGGGCTCACTAAATGGAATGGGTAGGAGGGAGGAGGGGGGGGGATTCCTAGAATTTGCAAATTCCCCCAGGTACCCCAAGGCAGGGGGAGTTTCCTTCCATACCTGACTCGCCCTCCTACCTGCAATATGACAGGAAACTCCAGACCAAGCTAATTTGGACCTCATCGATCTGCTCAGAATGAATAGCTGCATCTGCCAGCTTATAAATGAGACTGTTGATTGATGCATTAGTCTCACATTCATATTTCATTCGATTTCTCCATGATAGTAAAGTATTCAGGCTTATGTATATTTCTCAAAACTACCATTCACATAAATAATTGCTGATTGAAACAACTGGTTACTAAGAAATATGTCTGAATCAGAATCTATAGCAAATTTATGTAACTTAGTTTCAGATTTAACTTGAATTGCAAGATCATCCACGTGATTCACAAGTGACCTTACATTACTGCTATCCGCTGATGTCAAATAGGCTTAGCAGGACACCTGGTATTTTAGTCAACAGCCCTTTCTGTCATGTTAGCTTTAGGGTTTAGTAAATCACAATGTCCAACAATACCACACTTTTCAGCGAAATTAGATTTTTTATGAGTGAAGCTTTTCATTCTGAGGGATGAGCAGCTCAATTTAATGCCCAGTGACCTGAGGTGAACTTGGATTGTGAGGTTTAAGTGTTGTTTTGGTTGGGTTTTGCATTTTAAAGTGCCATAGAATTGTGGTTCAGGATATTGATGGGACTTAGCATAGTGCAGAGGTGATGCGGATGGTACTTGAAGGTCCCAGCTTGCTCCAGCTGCAGTGGCACCACAATGATGGCAATCTATGCAACCAGATGGACACTTCTCAATAGTATTGAGACTACACAACTCAATATGCAAATGGTGCCAACAGAAAGACCCAGTGACATTGCTAAGACACTCCACTGGCCCTAGAATGAGTAAAGTGCCCATTAAACTAACATTGTGGCCCCCGGCCATTGTAACTTATCGCCTCTGATTCGCATTGTCCACAAACCAACCATGCATAAAATTCAAGTGTCCATCGGCTTAAAATGGCCCTTAATTCTCAGGGCAGAATAACACATGGACAGAATACACGCAGCTGGATAGCTCTGGATGGGATGTTGACTCAAGGCTTATAGCTGCCATGGCTACCAATGGGGATGTTTCGCTCAATGGATGTCCTAATCACACAGAAATGTCTCTTCAAATGTGCATTGTAACTATCGGATTGTCTGTCATTAGACTGTCAATTGTCCATTATTTGTTTATGACTCTTGGTCAAGTTTGTGCAAAAACATCTGCACACATTCAAATCTGTTGCAAGCCTGCAATGCAACATTGCTTTATCACAAGAAAATGTGCATTCAATTTGTTAAGCTCTTGGCCTGCAGGAATGCTGAAAGGTCAGCTGCCTGGTTGTCTTTTTTTGTGACTTTTTTCTGATGGAATTTTTCTCTTTTTTGCAGGACACCAGTGGAATGACAGACAGCGACAGTGGCAGAGACAGCGGGGTAGCCCACAACGCTTTACCTCACCCTGACGACGTCATGACTTCTTACGAACCACGCGGGACTACGTCAGCATCTTCCACATACTCAGAGAACAATTACGCTGAGATTCCAGGGCAAGACTCTCTGGTCAGACCCCACATCTACAACCTCCAGCCCCACCCTGCTTTGAGATACGCCCCTGACTTGCCCGGAAACTACGTCTTCAACGAGAACAGAAGGTCACCTGACTTATCACATGACCTTCCGGCCACACACAGACAGAATGACCTTCCACTTCCACCAACCGGAAGTCAAGGCTCTCCAGACTCTGGGGTAGGATTCTATCCCATCCAGAGGACAGGCCCTTTACCAATGGCTGGCAACCACAACACACAAAATACCCACCCAACAGCATCTTTACCTCAACCTATACCTCACACCATACCTTTCACGTCCACTTTAGCTGTGCCAAAGACAACCAGTGACTTTAATTGCAAAACAATTGACATTTCAACAGTACCTCTACCTGATAGGAGGTCTAAAGCTGTAGCAGAATGTGACTTTTACCAAAGCAAACCCAAGGCAAGCAAGAGGAGGTCCATCATGCTGCATGTTTTTGCAATGGCTTTGGCAGGAGTGCTCTATCTCTCCATTGGTATTACAGCTGGCTACTTCATTGGCAAAGGAGGTGTGTATGAATTTTTATTGTGACTTTAACTTTCTATTAATATATCTTTAATCATTATGATAATCATAGACTTGAGAGCAGTACTTGTGTGGAGAGCCTTGTTTCCCATTCTTATTAACATTCAAGAAAAACTGCATAGGTCCACCATAGCTGTTGCTGGGGATTGTGAACACCAATAAGCCTTTTCAACTTGAAAAGTACTTAAGTACTTTCCCTTTGGTCACTTCTGATCCAATATTTCATAATCAGAGAGAGCCTGCTTTCTTATATTTATGTGAAACATTCCTACTGTGGCTGGGAAGTGGGAACTCAAGCCGCCAATAAGCTAGATCAACTAGGGAAACACTTGAGCACTTCCCTTTCCACCCTATTGGTTACTTTTGATCCAACACTTATTAATCACTGGAGGAAATATTTATGTTTCCTTTGAGGCCTAACACTCCAGTTACTGCTGAAAGGAAAATGTATTCGGACACTTAGTACCTGAGTAGGACCTGTCTATAATGTGTACAGTGTGCAAAGAATGTCCAAGAATGCTTTACATCCGTTGTTGGCCCTTTTGCCTAATGTTAAACAAACAACCCACCCTAAGGGGCCAAGTGAGGGCCCTTGCAAACTAGCTTTCCCTTGTTGAGGTTGTTGGTCATCCTGGCCCTTTATTTGAACCAGTTCTATTTTCATGTTGTGGACACTTAGGAAACTGAGAAAGTGACATGTTTGCTGGGCTGGTTTGTTATTGTATTGAGACATTGTATTGATAAATTGTGGTAGTACCTATTGAGGGTTTGCTGCCCTTGTACACGATGCATTGCCCTTGTATTGTGGACAATGTGCTGTATGCTCAGGCCATTCTGGGCGGCTCCTTTTGAAGTTTCAATTGTTGCACTACAAATTGTTACTTGGCGGCCCTTTTGAATTATGTTCAGTTCCTTTGAGTTATTGGCAGGCCCTTTTAGATTTGTTTCCAGGCCCTTGAGGTGACCTGTTGGTCATTTGCACAGTATTCTCCTTCCCATTAGGTCATCCTTCCTATTGTCCAAAGTGTTGCACTGTCAGGCACTGTCACTTCCCTAATGGCCTTGTTAAGACCTGTGGATTTTCAGGAAATGCCCTGCGCCCCTGTGCATGAAGTGTGAATGGCCTTTTAAAAGTCTTCAGTTTTACTGATTCTATTTCTGTTTCTGTCTTGCACATTGTTACTTTCTTGAGACTGTCTTCTTTAAAATATATGGATCCTGAGTGATCCAATGGCAACTGGTAAAGAAGATCACTGAGACATTTTATTGTCAGGTATGACAAGAAGTGATTTGAAGAAAGTACATCAGTCACTAATGAAACAAAAATGGCAGTAATAGCCTACTTATAATTAGCTATGGTCCCTCATAACTTTTTCCAATGACTCTGATGATCTCTGTCACTCGTCATTACTCCTATTTAGATTGATATGCGCATGCAGATGAATATGTATAGAAGTCATTTCTTTAGTGACTCTCTCTTTGGATTAGGACATGCTCAGTTGTGACATTGACTTGCCAAGGACTCAAGGCACCTGCCACTCATTCACCTGCTGAGAGCACTAAGCTTATTGCCATATCACTTCTTCCAAATGATCTGAAAATGATTTTCTTGACTCTTCATTGTGTCCATTAATGAACCATGAAGATTATATGGGATAATATACATATCCAGGGATATACTGGATATACTTAATGGCATCAAATAATGATTTAAATTTAGCTCCATGTTGCACACATAATGAGGTCATAATGTCCAATCCAGAGGATTAGTACAACTCTTGAGTTGAACACTGCTCTTGAGAGACTGAGCTTCATGATTCACTGGTTTCCAATAATGCCCTTTGATATCTTTGATATATATTATTGGTATTCTGTAGTACTCTGCATTATACAACCATTCAATAATGGAGACTTCTTTTCTTTCATGTCTTGCCAAGTTTTCTCAATCAAGAATTTATCGATTTCTTAGAAATCAAAGATGCACCATAATGTGACCATACACTACAACGATTGATACTATTCAGTGTATATGATATATTGTGATTTACTATAATTGCATGGCAACTTGAAAAAAGTTCCCATTTTGAAGTTTACTTTAATCGATGAACCACTGAGTAGAAGCATTTTTTCAGCTGCCCAATTTAAATGCACAGCCTCAACTTAAGCATATAAATACTATAGCTTATGGTCTCTAGAGTTAGTTACAGACCATTCACATCCAGTAATCGATGTTGAATTGATGAATTCTATCCATCAATTTTCTGCATATTGATTGGATATACTTAAATACTACTATATCAAACGTCCGAAAAAGTTGTGATTGCCTTTAGTATAAACCAGAAAAATACAAGCATACAGTCCATACACACAATTTAAAAGTACTCCTTTCAATAATTTGTATATATCTGTGATGATATTGGAAACAAGTGAGAGAAATAAATGAACATCACAATTCTACGCTGTAGTAAATTAACCAACTGTGATGGGTAAATTTCCATATAAATTTAACTAGCAATTTATATATCATTGATAAATTTGTAATATCATCATGTCATGTCAAACAACTTTTCCTAATATTGTTTTATTGTTTCTTCTTCAGCTTGTCCTGAATGTGAAGTCTCCCCTTGTCCAACACTGTTACCAGAAGTGCCAACCACAAGCAACCAGACCAATGCTACATCAACCGCCACAACCACACAAAGCACCACAACCACCACGACATCTCCTCCCACGACAACCACCGAAATACCCGAAACAACCGAAGCGCCCTCACAATGTTCTTACGGTATGTATCTTTGCAACATTTTTGATTATTTTATGGTGTTTACTAGATTACTTAAAATTTCAAAAAGTATGTTGTTACTGTCACAAGCGTAGATAATCAAAGTTACATTTAAGCAAATTCTATGGTGCTTGATTAGTCGAGTAATCATTTATGAAAATAATAGCCAACGGTACAGTTGCAAATGGAGAAATGTTTTTAATTCTGTGTTACAAGAATGGTCTCTTGACAGAGTTACAACATGTTTCTGTAAAGTTAATATAAACAGATGAGAGAAAACCTTTCCAAAGCCAGGCAGAAATAATAAGCTTTGTTAAATTTGAAATTGATTGATGTTGTTCACAAACTTAATGGTTTCCTTTCTTAATTTCAGTTCAAGGAGTTTGCAAATGTGGAGCATTTGGGGGAAATTCTGAACGAGAATTTGACGACCGTGATGTATACCTGCGAAATGGCAACATCACAAGTTTCTCGGTGAACCACAACGAGTACTTCATCGGCAGCCTCCGCTTCTGGTACGGCAAGACAGCAGGACCGCAGCACGGCTACACGACCAGCGGTTACGAGGTCAAAGTAGATCTGGCCAATAACGAGATAATCACTGACGTCCATGTTGACTTCACCAGCGGAAAACCCTTCCTCACTCGGCTCCAGATTCGCACAAATCTACGAGTGCTCGGGCCTTACGGAGGGCGAGGGGGAGAGCAGATGATATCTCAAGGACGTCGGCTTTTATACATTTCGGGCCGTGCTGGGGCCATGATTGACCAAATATCACTGCATTTTAACCAATGCACATAAACAATTTGCATTTCTAAATGCATTTATTATACTAGTCTTGTACATTTCAAGTTATGCCAAAAGGTTACAATTTAACCAAACAGTGAAAAATGACTTTTTGCTACTATTTATTATGAAGGTTCTGATTCATTCTCAGCCAATTTGCTATTGACGACATATTGTTTTTTCTAATCTAGTTTGATATGGTGCTACTAATATTCTTGTTGACTGTGATAAACTTCCATTGTTTTTTCTTGTAATAAAACATTGAAAATTTATATTTGAGTCTCTTTGTATGAATATCAGTGCAACAGGCCCAAGCCTAGTACATGTAGTCTTTTAAAATTGTCACTAGTATATTCAACAGTACCCCCATTCCAAGTGAGCTTGCTTACTTCTTCTGGACCATTCAGTCAATCAGGGACGTTCTTACCACTGGATATTCTTAGTTCTTACTTATGTAACCATTGTGAAAACTTGATGATTAGTGACAAAGAAGACTGCAATTAGTGTAAAGTTTTATAAAACAGTACAATTTACTAAAAGCATTTCCTGTGAATGACAGACGGACCAACTTCACAATAGTCTTTCTTCTTTATCCACATAGTCTGGAAATTTGGAAGAGAAGCCAGAATGGACCCTCCTATCCATACAGCCAGGTGGCGCTCAGGTGCTGCTACTACCTTTACTTTCATTCCCTCAGGTGCTACTGCTTCCATCTGGTGGTACAGTCTCTCAGGTAGACCTGGGAACATTGAGCCTCCACCGACTAAAACTATATTTCGAAAGAGTGGTTTGTGATAACCTGGTTCGCATTTAGTTACTGAACTGTTCAGCATGTTAATCACACCTCGGTGTTCCTGTGCTTCTTCGCCGGTTAGTAGTCCTGGCTTGAAGAGAACCTCTGGACATTGAAAGAGTTCTTCGCTTAAATCAATCTTGGTGCCATCGGGAAGCTCATAAATCTTCTCTGATTCACCATCTTCTGGGGTCTTTTTATCAAGACCGGTTGGAGGAGAGATATAACATAAAGTCTCCTTAATCTTGACCACTTCTTCTCTGTCATTAGTCGTTTCGAATTTGTGTCCCTTTTTCATAAGGAGGGTTTCCAGATAATCGGTCAATTCTTTTCCTCCAAAATCTTGCCGCAACATGGCATGATCTACCGAGAAACCTTCGAAGACTGGAACGACGTTGGTCATTCCTTTTCCACAATCGAGAACTATTCCGGTTGTCTTTCCAGTAGAGTACATGGCAAGGACAGCTTGGTTAGCCATGTACATCGCTGGACAGTTGAACGTCTCGAACAAAGTCTCCGCAGTCTGTTCCCTCAACTGTTTCGTGTTATGAGGCGGTTCTGACAACATTATGGGATGACATTCTGGAGGCGCAAGAAGGGCGTCATAGAACACATGGTGCCAGAGTTTCTCCATGTCCTCCCAGTCAGAGATGAGCCCATGTTCAACAGGCCAACTGAGGTCCACCTGGGCTTCTCTTAAAAGGGCCTCTTCGCCAACATATCTGGCATAGCTTTGTTCTTTGCTGCACTCCTGAAATTAAATGAAGAAGAAACTAGTTCATGCTAACATGAAAGAAAACAATAAGCCAACAAAAGAGTATACTCTAAGAAATTTAGGATTTGAGTGATATTGGGAAAAATACATGCACCGTGTCCTTGAGCCATTGAATAAAATAAAATAAAATCAATTTGTTCCTCTTCCTGGTAGGTGGCAGGGCAGTCTGGAGTTTGTTTATGTCCCTCCCTCTTAAGAGCCCAGGGAAAACCAAATTACAACTACCATACGGTTTGTGCAGAGTTTCTACCTTCGGCCATGTTCACATGGCCTGGGTATTGCAGAGGGTAGCGGCGTCCATCTGTCCGTCTAGCTATCCGTCTGTCTGTCCGTTTGTCTGTCCACCATCCTTGTGTACACAATAACTCTATTTGTATTCATCCTAGGATCATGAAACTGACAGGGATTGTGTATGACTGTAAAATCTTGGATGAGTTCTGACATGAGTGACCTTGACCTACTTCTGTGACCTTGGCGGCCATATTTTTGAAAAAGCTAGTGTACATCATAACTCCGCTAATATTGATCCTGGGATCATCAAACTCGGAGGGATTATGTATCACCATAAGACCTTGGATGAGTTCTGATTTGTTTGACCTTGACCTACTTCTGTGACCTTGGCAGCATATTTGTGAAAAGGTAGTGTACATCATGACTCCACTAGTATTGAACCTGGAATCATCAAACTCACAGGGATTATCTATCACCATAAGACCTTGGATGAGTTCAGACACAAATGATCTTCACATACTTCTATGACCTTGGTGGCCATATTTGTGTCCCATTTGGGTGCATAAATAACTCCATTTATATTGATCGTATGATCACCAAATTCACAGGGATAAGGACATTGTATGATGGTAAGACCTTAAAATGAGTTCTCGCATAAAACGAGTGACCTTTACTTCCATATCATATCTAAATCTTGGTCGAGGGTAGCACTTGTGTAAGCAGGTATTTTTGTACTTACTTCACTCTGCCTTGGTTTGCCAACCACTGAAGGCACAATGAGCCTAGGAGCATCTTCTCCGGCAAAACCGGCTTTGATAGTTCCGGTTCCATTGTCAATGACGACAGGGATGCCAATATCCTGTGGAGGAGGAAGTGTGTAGTGTGTGATGTCAAAGTCAAAGAGAGGATCCTTTGTGTGGTCCGTTTCTTCATTGTTGTTATTGCTCATGATTCCAAAATAATATCTCAACCGGATAGATGAAATAAGATGGAATTTGATGTCCTTTCAATGCCTTATTAGAGTTAGTTCATCAAGAGTATATTGCGGCATAAAATTTCAGATTCAGATATCGATTATAATATTTTTCAAAACTTGATCTCATTCCGGAAGGTAAAATTTGATTCCAGATGATGATTCCGGATGGTCCCAAATCCACCTTGGCTATTTTAGGAATAGATAAAAGGTAACTGCATCATTGCTTTATAATGTCTTTTCCTTGTTGTCCCTATTATGTTGCAAACCATTCAGTTATTAGTCTGTATCCTTTAGATATTCTGTAATTATTCCCAAGAAGAGTCAGAAGTCCATTCTACCTAAAAGCAACAAGTCTAGTCATTTGAGATTGCCTGTGTCTACAGTGGAGTGTTTGCTGCATGACTGACAATGGTAGAACATCTCATTGTGGTCTCATCTATAATGTAAGTTGCAATGAGAAGTTCCAAATTAAAGTTGTTCCAGAGAAGTTCTAAAGAAGGTTATTTACTGGTTGCCTGGCAGAAGTTGTCTGCCTCATTCCTGCAAGTGCTTGGTGGAGTTAACCAGACCCTCCACATGCCCCATGAAAGTTTAATGCCAATCTTGGCAGCAGTGTATCTTATGTGATTACATGGTTGTAACTCCATCTCTGTTTTCCTATTACAGCCCCTGCTTTTTAATTACAGTCTGTCGGTTTAATATGCAAAAAGAGTGGACTGTTGCAATGTGAAAATGACACTTCGGTGGTCATCATACTGATGATTTGTCATGATCATACCCAATACTTTCAATGTTAGTTTGATTTAAGGATACTTATACCACTGTTTGCTTTTTCTGGCCATCAGAAGGCAGGATTTCGCTCTGATATAATGCATATCACAGCTCATACACTTGACCATGATATTGCATGCTTGGCTGACTACAAGTTGACAAAATTGAAGGAAACACTGAAACAAAACTGACCAACAAAGGATTAAAACTGAACAACACAGACAGTAAGCAAGGAGGAAGATTGTATCAAGTGAAACTGGTCTCAATAAAAAGGCTGTATTCACTCTTTTTTATACCAATATCTGAAATAATGATCCAATTTAAGGTCACTTGATAAAATAGTTCATTTTGGATAGGCAAGCTGCAAAAAAAATAGCGGAGCAGCAGACCAACAATTTTGGCCCCATTTGACAAGCTCAAAGAATTATTTTTTCTTCTTAATTCGGGGGCTGCCGCCCCCGAACCCCGGCTTCTATATATTTCGGGGGCTGCCACCCTCGAACCCCTGCTCCTTGCTTTCTGTTATTTTTTGGAATATATTTCGAAACTTCAAAATAAAATTTGTCCAGCGACTGTAATAATCAGCCTCACCAAGAAGACTTTGGCTGAGAGGGCTGCACTATCGACCTACCTATCTATCTATCTGTCTATCTGTCTATCTATCTATCTATAAAATAAATCTATGAAATTAAATTATTGAGTTATTTCTATCTATCTATCTATCTTTCTATCTACAAAATGAATGTATAGTATTATTTCCTTAGAACAAAGAATTCTGACCTGTTGCCTTCAGGGCTGCCAACCTTCAAATGAACTGAGGAACATGAATGTGCAACAAATACAATGAAATGTTGTCAAACAAGAAGGATTGAAGGCAAACAAAGGGATTTAAATTAATTTGTTTTGTACTTGGTGGTATAAGTTAGATAACACCCTTGTTTGTGACGATATGCAATAATCCTCGGGCTAAAGCCCTCGTATGTAATAGATAACGCCATCGTTTGTAAAATTGTTTTTTTTTCACGATTTTTTCTGTAAGTTAAAAAAAGAAGTCGGCTACCGTAATATGGGGTGAATCGGGACAGTTTTGACCGTTTTTCTGTTATAGAATGGCCAAAAATCAACCCAGAAATCAAAATATAGTGTCAAATTGTGTCCAAGCCAAAGGTCTAACTATCCCTTGGAGCTACAGGTGATATCTTAAATTTCCAATGGTCAGGGCCCAGAAAACTGCTGTCCCAATTCACCCCTCACTTTGGGGTGAATCGGGACACTCCATTATTTCCACAATCAAAATTCCCTACCTTCTTTAAGTGATTTCTACTGGTGAATAAACATTAGAAAACACGTTCAATATGCAAAAAAAAATTTTTGAAGGAAACTTGAAATCAATTTCATTGATAATATGCAGATTTATAAAAACGTGATAAATGACAGAAAACGTTTGAAAACTGTATTTTTCTTCGAGTTTTGCCAATGATTCATAATTCTGGACTAAATCCACCATAAATGATGCCAAGTTCAATAATATTCATCAAAAACCCACGCCAGCAAACTCAAATGAAAACTAGAATTCACACTGCGAGCAGAATGTGAGGAGCTGCAGAGCCTGCTGCTTGAGAATTAAATTGATTTTTAGACAAGAAAAAGAAAATATTTGTGCAAAATATAGAGGGGTAGGTAGACAGATAGATAGACAGAAAGATAGATAGATAGATAGATAGATAGATAGATAGATAGATAGATACATAGATACATAGATACATAGATACATAGATAGATTGATAGATTGATAGATTGATAGATAGACAGAGAAATAGATAGATAGGTCCATTTTTATGAAAGTGACTTAGATTAACTGACCAAATGCCTGTGCTGTAAGTCTAATAATATGAAATAGCACAATATTTTCAATGCATAACCCTGATTCATTTTGAATGCTATTAAACTGCTATTCAAACACTGGCTATTGTCTCAATTTCTATTCTAACAAAGGCCGTACATGTCCATTGTGAGCAATGTTGCATTGCAATAGGGGTGGCTATTGTATGAGCATCCATGAAACATTATAACTTTTAGACAATTTTTTTTTAATCTTTTAAAAATTTTACTTTATTGAACTTCCCTGCATTTCTAACAAGCAAGTAATGATATAACGAATTAATATAACCTCTGATGATCAAATATCAAAATTTATTGGTCATACATGTATATTACATATAAAATTACAAGAGAAAAAAATGTAACAAATTGTCTGGTGAGATCCCAGAAACTGACTTGGCAAAGGGCAGGGGAATTATACCAAAACAAACCAGAGTCAGGTGTAAGGAGGTGTGAGACTTAGGACTCACATGTGATGTTAAGGACTTATTTAGTGATATATGTATATGACTAAACATTTAACTGATTTAGTTGGACTGTGTTAGTACATGTATGTTTAGAATTATTAGATAGGTATTGGTTTATTTGTATTTAAATCCAACCCTGCTAGTAAAACCCAAGCCAACCAACATTTTACAATTAAATTGCACTGTAATTGCAGTGAATCTGGGAATCCCCAGACCAGGGGAATTCCCACTTTGTTCATGCATCACTGAGCATACAAGCCTGTAACAGGACTGGGGGCCTGAATGGACTGGTTAACACCTGTACTGGCAGTCTGGCACAGTGCATGACTTGTCTGACCCAAAACCTGTCCTGTCACAGGCTAAAATGGCACCAATTTTAAATGGTGAAACCAGCTGCAGAGTCCTAAATTACAGGATTTATGAGGCCTGTAGCATATTCTACAAAGCAAGAATGTAATGGAATTTACCCACATGTAATGCTAGTTTACATATCCTACAATAACCTTCAGTTATGAACCCTTGGAATGGTGAGGGGAGTCCAGAAAACTTCACAAAAATTTGGGGCATTTTCAAGTGACTCACAGATCATGAGCACAAATACAAAAGGAGCTGGCCAGCGGCAGCAGCTCCAAATAAGTAGGGTTATTTTGTTCAATCCCGAAACTTTGCCATATATACCTGGATCTGAACCCAGAACCAAACAATCAGAATCTCATACCCAGTCTATTATCATGGCCCTCTATGACTATTTTAAACTGATTTTAAAGTTGCCTGCAAGTTTGGTGGCTGTAAGATTTATATTATACTTTATGTGGTACATGCAAAGTTTTGACCACCTGTAAAAATGTCATTTCTGAAGGGCAAAGTTTAAGGTGCTGCAGTTCCTCACAACTTGCAGTTAGAAATACGAAATTTTATCACATTATGCGCTTTTCTGTTTACTAAAAGTGTGCCAAAAATGAAATTCCTGAAGCAAGTAGAAATTGGTGTAAAATTAAATATGAGAGAATCAGACAGATTGGCTTTTGTTGATTGGAGCGCTGGAGAAGTCTTGATTATGTGATGTTATGTCACAGGGTAATTGTCTTCCCCGCTAATCCTTTCAATGACTGAAGTCAAGATCACTGGGGTAAAAACTTTAGTGGATATCAGGCTTGGCTGCTCCATGTTTCTGCATTGTGTAATTGTTACATAATCTTATGTCAGTCACAGTTGGTGGTTAAGTGGCTGGCTAATATGCAGAACACATCAAAAGCAGCAGTCTGCAGTCATGAATTTATGGAGATACTTTAATGAAGAAAAATGTGTTTAAAATATAATTTTCCAAAATCTCCTTTTATTAGTTAAAATCTACTTTATTCTGCAGATTTTCATTTTATTTTACTTTATTTTTCTTCCCTAAAATGGCTATACACTCAATACTACAGTGATTATCAAGAGTTTTTAAAGTATATTTTTATGAAAATAAAGATACAATGTATATCAGTTGTGAACATCTTGGCAAAATGGAGATGGCTTTTTTAAACATCTTATTATTGTTAGACAACTACATTTTATGACTGACGTATTATCTGAATCATACAGGTCAAAAGAAAATGTTGAATGGTTTGTGGTTTTGGCGTTGGTTCCGGATTAGAATGGTTCTGTTTTTCAAAATTGCCGTGGCGCATCCATATAAAAGTCCCCCCCCCCACCCCGGGAAGCTGTCAAGTCAATCTGAATTCCAAAATTGCTTATGGCCTTATTCCTTAATAATTGTCTGCCACGACTTAACTGTTCCATTTTGAGGGCGGCCTCTCTTGCTAGCTCTTGCTCCTCGCCCCTCCCCCACCCTGCGGAATAGCCTGCTGAATAGCCGAGGGTTTGCTGCTGCGCAGCCTATGTTTTAATGTTATTTTTGTTACTATAAATATATATACACTGACTTTCTTGAGTATATGGTCATGTAATAATACATTAGCAAAAATACCACTAAAAAACTAGTATGGCCGTTCTGAGTTGTTTGCAAGACATTGCGCCCGAATCTGCGGTCCGCGGGTTTCATCCGTGTTTTATGTTCGATTCGGCGTTTTACTGAAAATGTTGAACTTCCTGTCTGGATACCAAGAACGTTTTCTGGTTTGTGTTTGTCCAAAATAGATTTGTTTTCTTCGTTTTTTGGGGTAATTTTATCGTAGCATGTTGTGCAGAATGTAGAGCACTTACGACTACATATAGTTCAGTTCAGTTCAGTGGGTTACTGGACGCAGGTTTCCCAACCTCTGTATCCAGATCCTCTGTGTGTTCCTGACATGGTGCAAATATTTACAGTGAAAGTAGTATGTACAATATACACATTTTTATATACAATATAAATTACAATGTACAGTCTATGTACACGGCTATATACAGTCTAAGTACACAAATGCAGGCCCCATGTGGTGCCCGGGGTTTGCCGACTGGTAGTTAGAAAATGTGTGTGCCAAGCAGTATGGCTGGGCCTCATGTGATGCCCTCCAGATGTAGTTTACTTTCACTATTTGTGGAGTTCTGCGCTAGTCAGGCCTCAAGTGATGCCTGTTTTACGTCCCGTCCTTGTTGTTCTCTGGAGGCGGATGGGTTACTGGGCTTGTTGCTCAAAATCAAGTGTCTTGTGGTACCTTCCTTCCGGCCTCATGTGATGCCTTGCATGTACCGCAGTTTCTATTTCCCTATTTGGGGGGCATTACGTCGACTTCATGTTTCCAAGCCATGTTTGGATTGAACGATCGACTAGGCCTCATGTGATGCCTTTTTCAATGTTCAATTTGGTTCAAAGAAGCTCATCTAGACTGTCAGGGTCGTATCTTGACGGATGGTGTCTCCAGTGTTTGTCGATTTTGTTCTTAAAAGCGTTGACACTGGGGGCCATTACGACTTCATTCGGGAGGCTGTTCCAATGTTTGATCACTCTGTTCTTGAAACTGTATTTCCTGATGTTTGACCGGAAGCCTCCTTCTACGAACAGTTTCAGGTCATTTCCACGTCTGCCGGATACGTCCATGGTGAACTTCGGGGAAATTTCCTGGTCGTATACGTGGTGGAGGATTTTGTATGTTTCGATCATATCCCCTCGTAGTCGTCGAAAGGCCAAGGTGCTTAGTTGGAGCCTTTTGAGTCTTTCAGGGTACGGGACCTCTTTGAAGTTGTTGACGAGTCGAGTTGCGCTAAAGAGGTAGTTATGTGGACTTTTGCGAAGTTGGGCACGTTCAATTCAAAGATAACCGAAACTCCATCTATTACCATAAACCAGTTCAAGTTGTTGGGTACATTCGATCAGTCACAGTGGCGTCCCTATGGGGGGGCACGGGGGTACACGTGCCCCCCATATTGAACCTCTACCCCCACCAGGTGCCCCCCCATGTGAACTTTTCAACCTTGGCTAAGATATGCAATTAGTATTGTGAGCCCCCCCCCCCCGAGAATCGCGTCCCCCCCCAGGTGTCATCCCGCTCGAGACCCCCTACAGGTGTCATCACGTCAATCGCGAACACTCGTTTTCGCCAATTCCACGGCAACCAGGCCACACAGAACAAAATTTTCTTCACTTACTTAATTGTCTAGGTTGTTTATAACTTCCTATCACATTTTCGTCGTGTTTCAGGGGCGTTTTTGGCTAATTTAGTCCCGTTTTAGATGACAATTTCTGACATCCAGTCACTTGCTCCGTGACGTAAACAAAGAATCTGCTTGTGCGTACCTATGACGTCACATCAATCGATAGTGGCGTCCCTAGTGGTTCAAGACTGTTCATGGAGTAGTAGATGTCAACTGTAGTTACGCCACTGCATTCTATTCCATCTAGTACTCTTAACTACTCCGGAATTGACGTATCTACTCTTGGAGTAAAGTACTCCAAGGTTGGTTCAAATCGAACATAAACAGATAAAGGAGTAGTTAGATTACTTAGAATCGTCATAACTTGGGGGTTCCCTAACAATTAGAATTCCGTCATGGGATATCCCGATTTCTTGGAGTACTTCCTATCTACTCCAAACTACTCTGATCTACTCACGGAAATGCAAAACGAATGATCTGGAGTGAACTACTCCTACTCCTAGAGCACTTAGGAGCAGCGAAACGAATGTACCCATCGTTGTGAATCCCCGCAGGAACGTCTGATGCCAGTGATGGTTGCCCTTCCTGTGGAAGGTTTGAATCAAGCTTGTGCCAGGTAAACTGGACTTAAGTTTGACTGCAGTTTCAATCATCCTTTCGTCTCATTGCCTTGTCGTCCTCCTGTCCTAACTGGCCTACCTATGCATAAATAGGCCTACGGTACGTGAAGCCCCCGGCCCAGTCATCTATCCATTCTTCTTAAACACCCTGAAAAGAAAGGCGCTGGCTATAGTAGAAGAAGTTCTCTTATTATAATAGTGAGTCTTACTGGTCGGCTCGCATGAGGATTTGTACAATAATTTGGCTCGGTGTGCAAGGTCTCCACTTTGATACTGTTCCATCCCTCCACAAAAGATGGTGGTTGAGCTGCCCCGGCTGATCCGGGGTATACCAGCACAACACAAGTCAAGTCAATTCCATCAACATGTGTTATATTGAATTTGATTCTTTGTTTCAGATAATGAGACTATCATGGAAGTCGATAAACCACTAAGAGTATTCGTCCCACTTCATGTTAGATGGGCTCCGACGGGTTTCTTGATTGGCTGCTACAACGGGAATGAACGGGCATGTTGTGTGACTGCAGTTGTACACCCTGACAATGAACAAAGCGGAAATTTGGCTGGTTTATTGTCGCATCACAGCCCCAAAGGACAATTGTGTGTTCTCGGCACTTTAGAAAACTCATCTCTAGGCAGTTCAAGCTCATTAAGTCAAGTTGGAAATGATTCATTTTGGCTGAAGATCAAGAACAGAGACAGTGACGTTGTGGATGTTAGAGTGGTGGGGTCATTGAACTCTCTTGAAAAGGGCTCTTTCCTAATCTATTACGACCCGTCAAATGTCAGAAAAAGTATTTTTCTCGGTGAATCTATTCACAATTTAATAGCAACCTCTAATGACAATACAGGAACGTTGGATTATGCATCATACAGCACGGCTTCTGTTGATCCTCATCTAATTAAAGGGAACATTGACTTCTTGATATTCTCCTTATTTGTCTACAACACTGTCATTCCCAATATTAGCAGTAATTTTAACTTCCGAATAACTCCTCCCTCTCAAAATGTTCTTCAATTACCTGTTTTACTCACCAGAGGGCTGCAGAAAGTAGCCAAAGGAGGTCTTCATGCTTTGAGTTTCTGTAACAGGTTCAGTATTGTCATTGTGATTCATTTCTAGTTCATTTTAGATAAATCAAAATTTTCAGCAAATATATACTCAATTCAGATTGAAATTTATTGATTGATTTTTTTTACTTTTTTGTGCTTTTTGTTATTATTTGTAAATTTAGTTGTTATATGTTCAGATCCTGAGTTTTTGTTGATTTAAAACATAAAATCTTTATTGATTGATGCAAATGATGTGGCTTCCAAATTTCAGACATCTGAGCAGCGGGATTGCCTGGAAAGTCTTTAATAAACCAGCAGTCTTGTGCCAATTAAACTACCGATGGACTGTGATAGAAGAAACTGCAAAGGATGCCAAAAGGACGCCCTGTGATAAACTACGGTATGTCAAAATGTGCCCCACAGAAATTTGTTTTCTACTTGCACTTGATGAGTTTTATGATTGACATGTTGTGGTTCATAAAATTGATTGTTGGTTTTTGAAATTGTTGATTTATTTCAGATTTGAAAATGCAATCAGCCAGCAGGCCTTCGACTTGATTTTGGGAATTGGCGTTATGATGTTCTTGTTGCGTTCTAACTTCCACAATGAGTTTGCGGACCAGATAATGTCGTCAGCAGATGTGAGGATGCAATAGTATTTATGTTATTTTATAACAAATGCTTTCAAATAGTGTCTTGAATGTGTTATGATCCTTGAAAGTCCTTGCAAATTTTCAATTGAAAGATTTAATTTAATTGAATTGAATTGAATTTGAATTTATTGACAGATAAAAACATGAATAACAACAAAACAAGGGGGTGTAATGGGAATGCTACTCCCCCTCATATCAATATTATTACAATCATAATCTAGACAGTAACATCAAAATAGAAACATTTAATATTAACCAAAAAAAAAAATTAAAAAAAAAGACAGGTCTGAGAACATGTTATAATCGTTATATAGTGCAAAGCTTCATGTCGGTACATTAAACAACAAACTGAATAGATTATAATAGTTATATAGAAAAATGTAGGTACAAAGTTTTACTAACTAATTAGTCAGGCATAGATAGTATTTAGACACACACACAATAATAAAAGTATAATAAGAAATAATACTAAAAAGCACCAAGTAATAGGGTATATTAAAACTTATACCCGAAAAAGTTTTAATTTCTTTTTGAAGCTATGTACAGAAACACTATTTACAATGTCAGGACTAAGGCTGTTCCATCTTCTAACAATTCTGTTGGTCCAAAAATGCTTTCTGGCTTCAATTCTACTATAAAAATGAAAAAGGTGCTTATTATGACCTCTGCTGCTATGATAATACAAGGATTTAGGCCACACATAATTGATCTCTAGCTTCTTGTCATCTCAAGGCACTTTTTCAGGGTCGATAAGTAAAAAAAAAAATTTTATAATGTCAACAAAAAAAATTTTCTTTTTCTGTCGGCAGAAAATCTATTGTGTCGGCGGGTCCGCGAAGCTAAGAATCAATTTTGTGTGGCCTTATGACTACAAACTTGGGTGTTTTGCAAGTTATTGTCAATTAAGTTGGATTAAGTATACTTTAGGATGGAAACCTTTTATACTTAGTTTCACTGTTATACTATTTCAGTGGATTGCATCAGAGCTGCAAGTGCTGCTGAAATGGATGATGGGTTTTCCTGCTGGGTTGAAGTTGAACAGTCAGTTGGACTCTCTACTGGGTCGCTTCTTCTTGTACCACATCTACTTGTGGACAGGTTCGTAATTTTAATGTTATTTGTATGTCAATTACATAATTGGAAAATTTGTCATTGTGATATCATCACTGATATGCAAGATGTTCGTTTGATCATTGTGAAAGATTTTAATGAAGGACTCTCATCTCAGGTACAAGTTTCTTTTTAATGCAGGTGCGCATGCGCACCTGCATTATACCAGTCAATATAATGGGTTTTGTGGATTGGAACATGCACAGGCATATTGCTATGAAATAATGCATTTTGGTTTTTGAAAATCAGATTTTCCGTCAGTAGAGAACCCCTAGTGTTGTGCGCAGAAGCATTTTGGATAATGTATGGGTTATTTTTAGAAAGAAAATTGTATTTGTTTCGATATGAGGTAAAATGATGCATTTCTGATGACCGAAAAAATAATATAACATTTTTTCTAATCCCCATATTTAAGAATGAAGAAAAACGTATGGAGAATATATATCAGGCAATCTATATACCAATTTTCGCTTTCAAAAGTCCAGTGGTTATTGCTCCAGGCCTGTTGAGAAATCGTTTCTGTAGAAAAATGGGTTTTGTGGATTGGGACGAACTCCATGATCTTTCCATCTGAATTGCATTTTCTTATTTGAAAGTCAGAGAATATCTACAATGGTGTTTATGAGCATTTCAGATTATGGACAGGGTATTAAGACTTAAGAGACAGATAAAATATTCTCACCTGCAACCAAAATAACAAAATTATGTTTTTATAATAATATTTACTTTTTTCCATTTTCTATGTAATAAATAAGAAAAAATTATCTGAAATGTACTTCAGGCATTCGATATACCTATAATTTTGCTTACAAATATTTTTAGCGCTCCATGTCCGATTACAGATTGTTCCGTAGATGGGATTTGTGAATTTGATGGAGCTCCTTGATCTTGTCATTTAAATATCATTTTCAGATTTTCACCTATGGAGAACATCAACAATGGTGTGAAGGTGCATTATGGGTTATGTATAGGGTATTAAGAGACGGGTATTCTCTTTTATTAGCAAAATAATGCTTCTCTTGCAGCCGAAAAAAATTAGATGTATAGCATTCCGATTCTCCCTTTGTGAGATTGGAAAAAAGGCATTTGCAATGGACATCAGACATTATGTTCACATATTTTTCGCTTTCAAACGTCTAGTATTTGTCACAGTCACACCCTAGTATAATCAGAGACAGTCTTGATCTCACCCACATTGATTTTTGGCCCAAATGCTGAGGACAGCATACATAACCCTAGACTTTCACATCAACTGTCAGATTTGACCTTGGCTTATTTCATGGTCATTTGCTTGTATACAATATCAAGATTTATATGAAAATCTAAAGTCTCGAAAATATTTGGTCAAACGCAACCCGGTATTAGTATATTGCACCTGCATTATGCAACCCGCGGGTTCTTGTTTTTGTGACTGTGCAAATCCTGGGTTAGCATGGATTGCACCACGCCTTCCATATTTATCCCCGTTGCACTCTTGTCGGCCGGGCATCTCCAGTTGATAAATTTTGATGATTTGCCAAATGCTCAACATTACCCGTAATAATGATGATTGGTGGCTTGGCAACTGAAGTCAAACTCTCTCCTATTTAGTGATTTCTTCTATTCGCTGAGAATTTTTAATGAGAAGTCTTCTGTAACATTGTCAATGTATAAATTAAAAGTCTGCATTTTATTTGCAGGCTACTTGCAAGTTTTGCGTCCTGTTCTGAGCACGTTACTCTGGTACATCTGTGTCTCTGGTTGTCTTGGAGTCACAACTCAACTCAGTCTCATTCAGGACCTCATTAGTATGATGACTCTCCATATATATTGCTTTTATGTCTATGCTGCGAGGTAGGTATTAAATTGCTTTCTTTTACAAATTGATAGAATTTTAAAGCTTTTTGTCCTTTCATGAGGTGAATGAGTAACGTTGTCAAGAATCCTCGTCAATCAAGTTACGATGTGATTTTCCAGAACTGGCCTACTATATATTATGCATACCTAACCTATCTATAACAATCATTCTCTTTACAAAAATAAACACTTCCATGAGGTAATTTTACCAAATTGGTGTGAATTTACTGTCTCTTGCATGTTCTATTTGATAATGTTAAGTATTTCAATTTTGTATTGTGTGTATTTTTTTAAATTTTGACAAATAGCTTGGAGTTGCCTCTTTTTGACAGAGTCTAAACAATTTTCGTGTTCTGAAAAAACGGAAGTTTAAAGTGTGAAATGTCTTCACCTTTGACATGATAATTACAGATTGTATGACATCCAGATGCGTGGCCTTGCGTCGCTATGGAGATTGTTCCGTGGCAAGAAGTGGAACGTGTTGAGGAAGAGAGTTGACTCTACTTCTTTTGATGTTGATCAGCTCTTCTTAGGGACCCTCCTCTTCACTATTCTCCTCTTCCTTCTTCCTACTACGGCATTGTACTATATAGTTTTCACTGCTGTAAGTAATGCTCAAATACTCGCTAATTTCATATGTATAATTTTTGGAATCACAGTATAATTTAAATTTTCAGTTATTATGTCTTTAAACAGTTACTATGTATATAACTAGAAAATGCCCATTAGTGAAATAAGTTTGGCAATGCATTATTGTAGGTAGGTAGGTAGGTAAAATTTTATTTAACGTCGTATTCAATCAATCACAAGATATACAAAGATATACAAGGATAAAAGCAGAAGCTTCTGTACGACAACTATTTAAACAAAAATAATAATAATAAAAATAAAAATAAACTATTTTAAAAGCATACAAGTTAATTATAGTACATGGAGTAAACATTCTCTCTATTCTACAATCTAACTAAAACTATTTTGGTTAAAAACTTTTGGCCTGAGCCTATATATACAAACATCAATATTCTGTAAGGCACCATCATGCATATATAGCACCAGCAAATTGCACACATCGGTTTAAGTAGCACACATTCAGTATCTATATAACATACATAATATACATGTTGCCTAACACATCATCACAAAAAATCTATTCCAGAAACATTTTCACAATTAAGTAAC
>JAPTHN010000002.1:88135639-88145639 GCA_026936325.1 Platynereis dumerilii | reverse complement strand
GGCCTAAAGAAAAGAGAACCAGCATGGGTCAGACTTTCCCAAAGTCAATCAGATGTTACAGGACATTCGGTCCTGCTAGCTGTCAATTTCAGCAGGACCGAAAGACTTTTCCCAGGACCGAAAAATGCTGTTGCGCAAAGGACAAAATTTGATCATCTATATTTTTAAAAAATGAAAAAAAAAAAAGAGAAGACTTTTTAAGCTTTTAATGTAATGCAAAATCTCATTAAAAAAAGGGTTTAGATATGACCAACTATTAGACATGCACAGTGAGCTATTAAATCCTTGGATATCAACTCATAGGCCCAGGCCTAGGCCATACTAAGTCAAATGGCAAATGACTAGTCTGACTAAAAGATAATATTTAAGTGCATAAAGCAAAAGATCTCTCTCTCTCTCTCTCTCTATTCATTTATCAATTGATTTCAATCCAGAGAGAATTAAGATTTCAATGACAAGTGCAGGCCTGTAGGCCTAATCAAAGTTACATAGCAAAGTGCAATCAGCTTTGACACTTGTGACCTGTCAGCTTCACCCCATTCTCAAAGGCAATTAGTTGAGTGAGGGTGAGACAAAGCTATAGAACCCTCCAGAATTGCAATTAGCATAATTAGATGCTTCTGTCCTTGGGTAATCTGCTTAATCCAATTGCAAACTGTCCATTTGACACGCAATTGACGCTCGTTCATATCGGCGATAATAGGGGTTTTTTCAATACTATGTTTACTGTATTGACAAGGCAGTCGGTCAGACGGTCCGAGGAGGTTCGTAATTCAGTCGGACCGATCGTAAATACATCGGAAATGACCGTCGGTCCGACGGTTTTGGGAAAGTCTGGCATGGGTACATTGTTATTCTGGTGTTGATCACAGTTATTTTTTGCAGCTGCGTAATACTTTGTAACTGCTATTTTGAATAAACTGTGCAGTGAGCATGAAAACAGTACCAAAAAGATCATGTCCCGCGAGCCGGATTTGAACCAGCGACCTAAGGATGTCTGTGTGCACCATCTACAGTCCTCCGCTCTACCAACTGAGCTATCACGGGGTCAGTGGTGTTGGATAATAGTATCGCATAATGGAAGCCTCTATTAGTTCTGAGTGCATTAGGTGACACTTTCTATTCAGGAAACAAGATGTGAGAGGTCAGTTATTCAAAAATTGAAATATGGTGCAATTGGTATTACCAGATGGTCATGTAGCCCGGTTAGCTCAGTCGGTAGAGCATGAGACTCTTAAGTACACAGCTAACTCAAGTAAGTCTGAGACATCTCAGGGTCGTGGGTTCGAGCCCCACATCGGGCGTGGCACCTTTTGAGAAGTTTCTTCCATGTGTTGCGCTTCATGAATCAGATGGACAAGCTTTGAACATGACGTCTCATGAACCAGTTGTTGAAGAATATTGCAGTCGATTACATCACTGATCTTGCCCGAGCGGAAACTTGGTATTTAAGCCCTACTTTGGACGTTAGCTCCAGTGGCACAATCGGTTAGCGCGCCGTACTTATAGTCAGTAATGGTACTCATGAAAGTGAGTCAGGCTAGCAATGCGGAGGTTGTGAGTTCGAGCCTCACCTGGAGCACTTAGTTTTGATGTTTGTCACACAACCTGAAATTGAGTTGCCAGACTGACAGTGGCTGTGACATGTTTCTTGGCGGATGAATGAAGGAATATGGTGTGCTTTTGGATGTCCATGTCAAGACGAAAAGAAGACTTGTGTGGAAAAAAAACTGATGGATACTAGAGATGTAAAATTGTTTGGACTTGGGCAATGACTGCCGTTGGGCTTTAATTGTCCTGGGGGTATAGCTCAGTGGCAGAGCATTCGACTGCAGATCGAGAGGTCACCGGTTCAACTCCGGTTGCCCCCTGGTTTTGAGTGCGTCTTTCATTTTGATACAAGGTTCGTAGAATAAAACTAAAAAGTGTCTAGTCTTTGAAAGAGGGGCTAACCAGGATGGCCGAGTGGTTAAGGCGTTGGACTTAAGTTCCAATGGACGCAAGTCTTCGTGGGTTCGAACCCCACTCCTGGTATGGAGATTTTGGACGGAGCCGTGAAATAATCAGAAAAATGTTGACGATCAAGTTATCTTGATCTTTTTTAAACGTGCTGTGTGTAAGCAGTGCTGCTCTCATACTGCCTGTTCTTTACAGAACAGAGAAGTATGAATAAGAAAATAATTGCTATTTTTTAATTTTAAATCTTATCATTGACACTATAGGTGGCACCACTTGTGTCGTGAAAGTCAGAAAGCATAATGATATCACATTCGCATACTAAAATTTCAATGTTTTTGCACAAGGAACTGATCACTAAGGATAATTAGTCATTTGGTACTTTGTAATGGTACATTTTGCATATTTGGCAGAGTGATGTATCACTAGAAAAAGTAAAGTTTTAAATCCTACAGGAGATAAGGTTGTGTGCTGCATCATGACTAGTACCAAAAACTTTGATTTTGATTTGGATATGATTAGATTGTGAGCTGTGAATTTGGCACTCTGGTTTCTCTTCATCCACGAATAAATCTTTCGCCTTTTACTAAAGATTTCCGTGGAGAGGAACATGACAAAGAGTCTATAGACTTATTTTTTGAAACTCTGGTTTCTCTTCATCCACGAATAAATCTTTCGCCTTTTACTAAAGATTTCCGTGGAGAGGAACATGACAAAGAGTCTATAGACTTATTTTGTGAATTCAGACTGCAAGCATCATGTCAGGACGTGGTAAAGGAGGAAAGGGACTCGGAAAGGCCCCCCCGTGTTACTAGTTTTAAGAACCCTAGTTTTTAAGACTTTGGTATGTATATATGCACTTAAAAATTTAAAATGTAGAGAGCACCAATTTTCAGTTGTTCACACCTCATTGTGTGGCCACCACGGTGGCTCACACCTACTGTGTAGATATCCTGCGTGAAACATAGTGATATCCTGGGTGGATACAATTACAATGGCTCAATCAAAACAATATTACAATAGGGGGCCTACGGGCACAGGAGGAACAGGTTTATGCAAGGATGATATAACATGGGAGTTCCCTAACGAGGAAGTGGATAGAAAATGCACCATAAATGTAAATGTAGATGTAGAATCCTGCTCAGTGAAAGATTTGATAGATGCTTTAGAAACATACAATAGTTCATACCTAGGATATACTAAATGCATTCAACAATTAACGAAAAGAAGATTCAGATGGTCAATAGATAACCCAAAGAGAGTAGATGAAATAATTAAAGACTTTGATTCACTTCCTCTGTTTGTGGGAACAAATCCAGCCCAAACTACCGCAGCAAAAAGAACACCCATGGTCATCCTGTACGATGCTCCCTATGAGCTAGATGATGACTCCCTGGGAAAATTAATGAGTAAATTTGGGAAAGTCGCATCCATAAAAAGAGGAACAATTAAGGGCTACCCCAACATCCTCGATGGGAAAATATTCATTACTTTCGAAAAGATGTACATGCATCTGCCAGATGAAATATTGTTGGGTAAATCAGGAAGAATCCTACTGAGGGAACCAGGCCAGCCAGTGAAAAAACGCAAGTGCTACAAATGTGGTGAATATGGCACACACTTGGCTGAAAAATGCACTGGGCCCGATGAAGTACGATGTCACTTCTGCAAAGAAGCTGGCCACTATGCGCGTGACTGTATTGAAAAAAAGAATGCTCAAGTTAAAATATTCGATGAAAAAATTATGACAAATCAATGGAAATTCCATACCCCCCCGCCCAAAAATCCTAATGAAGCAACAAATAGAAGTGTCCCCTTAATTGAAATAGAAACAAACACTGGAGCCACAATGAATGCTGCCGGGGCTATGAATGCTGTGGAAGCCATGGTGGACATTCTAGCAGCCGCAGTAGTTAATGAGGCTGAAGCCGAAGCTAAAGCAAAAGATAGAGAAAACAAAGATGAAAGAAAAAGTGTATCCACCCCCAAAAATTCTGGACAATTAGCAGGGAGTACACCCATTACTTTAGCACCTGAGAAACCGAAATTGAGTACTCCTGATTTGAGTAATATTAATTACGATTTTGAACATGGTCAAAGAATGTTACCGAGCCAACTTTCCCAAGAGGATGTTGAGGGTGGCCAAGAAACGGAGGAGGAGGATGATGAGATGAATATTAGTGAACCGAGGCGGCTAGTCATCGATACAGACCCGATCCTTGGAGATCGCGGTCCTTTCACCCCCCCTTCCCCTAGAGAATTAGACTCTGATCCTATCCCAAGCCACCAGCCTATTGACCCAAATTTCGATGCTCATTTTAACAAATACCTGGAAAAATATGGGGAGGGAGCAAAAAGAAAAGAAAGATCATCGAGCACTAATGACTCAAAAAGCGAGGGGGAATTAAGCGACAAATCATTTGCAGAAGTTGTAAGCAAGAAACCAAAAGCAAAAGCCACCAAAACAACAAACAGTCCCACACAGGTGTACAAATCGACAATGACTAAACTGTGTAACAGTCCAACCCAAGGGGCACAGGCCTCAGGTTCTCCTCCTCCTCCGATTCCTCATAGAACCAAGATCCCCCCTCCGACTGAAAATAGTAATGTTAGACCGAGGTCTGAAAAAAGCAGGAGCCACTCCAGATCTGGGAGAAAGGAGGATAGAACGTCTAGAGAACCCTCAAGAAGGGAAACCTCTAGACATCACTCGGCCTCCAGCTCCGGCTCCAGGCCAAAACACTATGGAAAATGAGTTTTTCCATAGAAATTTTTTAAATCCCGAGACACAAATATCTTTATTATGAAACTATGTATAACATGCGTAAACCCCATAGGGGCCTCTATGGTACATGTGACTTTTATTGACTTCGCCAATCTAAGATCTTTACCATGAAATATACATACTTTACAATGCGTCTTGTAAGGCTAAAGAACGAATTTAGAAGGTTAAGAACCTAGCTGACAATATTACAACAGAATTATAACGAAAGTTTATGTTTTAGAATGAAGAAAAGCGATTATTTGACAAGGTCCACGCTAAGCAGTGGGCGGGCCATAGTGGCGGCCATTTTAAAATGGCCGACAAAGATATGATAAAAAATAATAAGTAATTCATGAAAAAGACATGCTTTTTGATAAATTTTCGTTGCTTTATCTATTGATAATGCTAGTATGGATTTTTATCTAACGAATAAAGTCTAAATATGAACGAAATGTCATATCAAATCTCCACAATGGAATTTAATTTAATAAAATACCAACAAAAAAATCAATGAAATAGTAGATAGGCCTATACATGTATAATGGTAAAATCTGTCGATGGTGAAAATGTCGATATGTGGATTATATAAGCAAATATGAACATAATAACAACTGTACTAGATACAGATGAGTTTAATAATAGACCTATAAACAAAAATATAACAATAAAAGCACTTATTGCCCTAAAAAAGTCGGAAAATCCATTTTCATCATCTAGATGGTGAAAATCACATACAAAGGAAAAACTCATTCTGTACAGATCTCAAATGAAAAATAAATGATAAATTCACTTGGAAATATAATAATATATCAATCCACATATGACAGGAAGCCATTTAATTATATCACGTGTATAAAAGATGAAAGGTAGGGTAACCACTGTCAAGTGTGCCCATTTTAAAAAATATAGTTTGCATGATATCTCTGGGATAGAATGGTCTTCTCCTGTTTTAATGCAGGAAATATGCACCTCAACATATCTATTAGAAGGAGGGGGGATCGGGGCTATATGCCCCATAATAACTCCTGACTCTATATATACTAATAACATGGAAATAACATCTAACGTACAGGACAGGTTGTTTTAAGGTGACTGCAGTCAAGCACACCAATATAGAAAGTTTAGACCATGGGTGTTCTATATCATCTGCCATGACATTCCCCTGTGCCCTATCACACAGTCCCTTTCCTCCAAAATGCTTTTAATTTCACAAACTGAATCTTGTTTATTTTTTATCTTTATATTTATACGAGTGATGTATGGTGACTGCAGTCAAGCACACCGAGGTTTTCTTTTTGTTCTGCAAGCTGACCTGGTCTCTGTATATATATGCATATGAATGGAAAAGAGTGAGGACTGGCTGATTGTTGAGGTGATCCTTGTCACAGGCACCGACTTAGCTTTTTAAAATGGATAAAAATGGGGTGATCACTGTCAAGTGCCCCCAAGGGTATGATAGGCCTATATCTCATCCCACAGTAACTTGTATGCCTATGCTGATTAATATTTCTATGCCCATGATATGCTTGTCTTGTCCCTAAATGTGAGAGGTGGTATCAATAAGAAAGATAAGCCCTATAAGATAATTAATTTCCTGAAAGACCTAGATTTTGACATAGTGCTACTACAAGAAGTAAGTAAAATCAAACCTAGAAGCGAAAAATTGTTGAAAGAAGGCCTAGACATAGATCTATATCATGATAAGAAAGCAAACTTAAAACAAAATATAGGGGTTGCTGCCCTAGTAAAACAAGACAGCAAAATTAAAATTAATGATGTTAAATATCCAAAAGACATTGGCCAAGGAAGACTACAGCACATAAACTGTAGCTTCGAAAATGACACTTTCAACATCATAAACATATATGCGTCTACATACGCACCTGATAAGAAGCCACAATGGGCCAAATTGAGCAAATATATCCAAAATTTAGAAAACAGAATGGTGATGGGGGATTTCAACTCAACTATAGAACAAGGGGAAAAAATGGGAAGTCTAGACAAAAGCCACATAGATAAATTATTGATAAATATGATAGAAAATAATCAACTCCTAGACCTAGCCACGCACATAGATAATAAATTACACACGTATATAGGATATAATACGACCACCCTCATAGATAGAATACTTATAGACAAGCGTGTCATGAGGAAATATATAAAATACATAAATATTATATGTCCTCCATCTGATCACAACTTAATAGGGATTAATCTATACAAGGATAAAACTGCCGAACCAAATAAAATAAGAAGAAAACGAGCATGGAAATTAAATATTGCACTATTAAAAGATCGAAATATAAAGGAGGATATAGCTAATTTTTGGGACGAGTGGAGAGAAATGATGGATAGTTTTGACAATACTCTAATCTGGTATGCAAAAGGGAAGGAACAGTTGAAAACAATTCTTATTAAACATGGTATAAGAAAAGCAAGGGAAAGGAATAAAATAGAAAAAGAACTTAGAGGCCAATTAAACACAGAATTCAGAAAACAGCACCCAGATGTTAAAGAAATTAATAGACTGAAAACAGAACTAAACAAAATTATAGAATATCATATAGAAGGTCTCAAAGTGCGCTCTAGGGAGCTAACCATGCCAAATGAGGAGCGAGGCTCCAGAAATTTTTTCAATATGGAAGCCAAAAGAAATAAATCAGTACAAATAGAAGAAATCTTAAGTGCAAATGGGAATTTAGTAGACACAGAAGAGGGAATAGAAAATGAAATATATAACTTTTACCAAAAACTATACAATAAAGAACAACCTAGTGAAACAGCCATAAATAGATTGATTAATGAATACGAGCACATAGAAGAACTAAATCAGGAAGAAATAGAAAATTTGAACAAGCCTTTCACTATAGATGAATTAGAACGTGCATTAAATAAAATGAACAATAACAAATCACCTGGACCAGATGGTCTACCAAAAGAGTACTACGTTACAATGTGGGATGAGATAAAATATGACATTTTAAGCTTTATCCAAGGCATGGACCTATATCATACCCTGCCTAACTTTGTCACAACTGGGATTACCAAGCTCCTCTACAAAAAGGGTGACCCTAAACTATTAAAGAACTGGCGCCCTATAAGTCTATTAAATGTCGATCTAAAATTATATACTTCTCTCATAGCTACTAGATTATCCAAAATTCTTAGAAAAATAATATCACCTAGTCAAACCTGCTCGGTCAAAGGCAGATATATGTATGAAAACTCCCTAACCATCGAGCAAATACTTCAGATACACGAACACATCCCTAATGAAAGAAATAGATTAAATGATAGCACAATATTATCCCTTGATATGGAAAAAGCCTTTGACCGAGTAGATAGACAATACCTCTTTAGAATAATAGATAAGATGAACTTAGGCAACAAAATGACTGAAAGAATTAAACTATTATATAGAAATTTAAATCAAATTATAGAAACTCCATCAGGATACACCAAAGAAGTAAACTTAAAACGAGGAATTAGACAGGGCTGCGCACTCAGCATGTGCCTCTTCACAATATCAATAGAACCTTTATTGCAAAAAATTAATAAAACCATACAAGGAATTAAATTATTCAATAAAACTAAAGTAACTACTATGGCTTATGCTGATGACACTGTAATTTTTATAAAAGATGAATATGATAGAAAAATGGTAGAGAAAATAATCGAAGTATATGAGAAAGCAAGTGGAGCAAAAATAAACAAAGATAAATCCCAGGAACTAAAATTAAATAACAATGTAATAAATGATGACAAAGAAATCGAGATATTGGGTATTAGTTACAGCCAGTCCAGCAAGAAACGAATAGATAATAATTGGAAGAGATGCATCGATAAAATAAGAGCCAGGTTAGCGAGTGTAAAACATCGAAATGTAAGCCTGCTGGGTAAGGTCACCCTGATTAATGCATACATCATTAGCATAATTTTATATATTGCACGAATCATGCCCCCTATGAAAAAACACATAAAACAGATTCACCAAATAATTAACGACTTCATTAAAATAGAAAAACCAATAGGATACACTAATAGTCAATTATATAGAAAAAGTAAAGAGGGAGGCTTTAGTCTCCCTCATGTAGAAACAAAAATAATGGCATGCCACTTAATGTGGGTACACTATAACAAAACTAAAAACGAAGATAACTACTGGCAAGATGCATTCAATAGACTACTAAAACTAGGAAAAATAAATGATCTCATAAATATACACCACAGCATTTTATCAACTAAGAATAAAGAAAGATTCAAATGGGAAAAGGTTGTAATGAGGGAAATATATGATGATCTGATGAATAGCCAAATTCAAAATTATGAGATAGAAAGAATACTACGAAATAGATTTGACTGGAAGAAAATTTGGCTAAGCTGGTATAAATTCCCCTTAAATAACAAAATCAAAATACAAGTCCATCGAGCCTTAAGTGACCAAGTAAAATGCAACCTAATCAAGAATAAAAGTGGGAATTGCGGTTTATGTGACCTGCCCTTCCCCCAAAGCAGGGATCATGTTTTTATCAATTGCACGGGGGCAAAACAATTAATTAAACACATAAAAAGAACGTACAACTATGAAATAAACTCGGAAATTTTTTACAACGTTTATAAAGATAAAAAAGAAACAGAGCTAGGATATATGTATATTTATACTATATTAGAAGCAAGAATGTGCCAGGTAGAAAAATGGGGCTTTTTCAGCCCTGCAAATACCATAAGATTATTCAATTTCAACAAGGCAACGTATGGCCTATAAGAACAACATCTCTAAAAAACGTTACATCTAGTAAAAAGTACCTGCATTAAGATGGTCATCAGGGTGACCACAGATAAATATACATACAAAACTTATAAATTTGATAAATTACAAAAAGGGCCCCGGTACTAGGTATAGATAATACATAAATAGCACTTACATGTACTTGTGACAGTACATCCACTCATCTATCATCCATTCATTCATATCATTTCACACTTGATTTTAACCATGCTATATGTTATACACTGTTTGATGTTTGATGTTTATCCTAAATCCCTATGTATACTAGACTCGCAGGATCAGCTGATCTGCTGGCCAGTTCACTGACCCTAAGAGCAGTATTTCAATGGGATGGGATTTTCGGTTTTAGATAAAATACAAGGCCCATGAATCCATATTGGTTAATGGAGAACAGACCAGAGTCATATATACATGGCTGGAACACGATCGAAAAATGGGCCATAAACCTTAAAAAAAATGTTCTATAAAATTTTTAGATAAAAAAATTT
>JAPTHN010000002.1:88120639-88123139 GCA_026936325.1 Platynereis dumerilii | reverse complement strand
AAGTTACATTGCAAAGTGCAATCAGCTTTGACACTTGTGACCTGTCAGCTTCACCCCATGCTCAAAGGCAATTAGTTGAGTGAGGGTGAGACAAAGCTATAGAACCCTCCAGAATTGCAATTAGCATAATTATATGCTTCTGTCCTTGGGTAATCTGCTTAATCCAATTGTAAACTGTCCATTTGACACGCAATTGACGCTCGTTCATATCGGCGATAATAGGGGTTTTTTCAATACTATGTTTACTGTATTGACAAGGCAGTCGGTCAGACGGTCCGAGGAGGTTCGTAATTCAGTCGGACCGATCGTAAATACATCGGAAATGACCGTCGGTCCGACGGTTTTGGGAAAGTCTGGCATGGGTACATTGTTATTCTGGTGTTGATCACAGTTATTTTTTGCAGCTGCGTAATACTTTGTAACTGCTATTTTGAATAAACTGTGCAGTGAGCATGAAAACAGTACCAAAAAGATCATGTCCCGCGAGCCGGATTTGAACCAGCGACCTAAGGATGTCTGTGTGCACCATCTACAGTCCTCCGCTCTACCAACTGAGCTATCACGGGGTCAGTGGTGTTGGATAATAGTATCGCATAATGGAAGCCTCTATTAGTTCTGAGTGCATTAGGTGACACTTTCTATTCAGGAAACAAGATGTGAGAGGTCAGTTATTCAAAAATTGAAATATGGTGCAATTGGTATTACCAGATGGTCATGTAGCCGGTTAGCTCAGTCGGTAGAGCATGAGACTCTTAAGTACACAGCTAACTCAAGTAAGTCTGAGACATCTCAGGGTCGTGGGTTCGAGCCCCACATCGGGCGTGGCACCTTTTGAGAAGTTTCTTCCATGTGTTGCGCTTCATGAATCAGATGGACAAGCTTTGAACATGACGTCTCATGAACCAGTTGTTGAAGAATATTGCAGTCGATTACATCACTGATCTTGCCCGAGCGGAAACTTGGTATTTAAGCCCTAATTCGGACGTTAGCTCCAGTGGCACAATCGGTTAGCGCGCCGTACTTATAGTCAGTAATGGTACTCATGAAAGTGAGTCAGGCTAGCTATGCGGAGGTTGTGAGTTCGAGCCTCACCTGGAGCACTTAGTTTTGATGTTTGTCACACAACCTGAAATTGAGTTGCCAGACTGACAGTGGCTGTGACATGTTTCTTGGCGGATGAATGAAGGAATATGGTGTGCTTTTGGATGTCCATGTCAAGACGAAAAGAAGACTTGTGTGGAAAAAAAACTGATGGATACTAGAGATGTAAAATTGTTTGGACTTGGGCAATGACTGCCGTTGGGCTTTAATTGTCCTGGGGGTATAGCTCAGTGGCAGAGCATTCGACTGCAGATCAGCCTGCTGATTTGACCCGAAATATTCATTTAGGGGTTGATGTCATGATGGGATAACTTGTGTGAATAAAAAAAAAAGGGTTAGCAGAGCGTGGTTTCAATCCACGGACCTCTGGGTTATGGGCCCAGCACGCTTCCACTGCGCCACTCTGCTAGACAAGTGCTTGAGAAGTAGGCCTACTTGTGATTGATTGTGCTTACAAGTATGTAATGCTGCTGGTTTGGAAGAAATAAAAACTAACACAAACAAACACATGAAACTGTCCGTAACAGTGTGCACCACATGTCCTCGTTAGTATAGTGGTGAGTATCCCCGCCTGTCACGCGGGAGACCGGGGTTCAATTCCCCGACGGGGAGGCTTTTGAGTAGAATTCAATTCATGGTCTTACCTCAGTACATTGCGGGTTTTCCCTTTCCTGAGAATTGGAGTGAACATGTAGTTTAAAGTGGTGCTTGACTTGTCATACATTAAATAATAGTAAAATAATCCACTTATTGTACAATCTTAAGAGCTTGTAATTTCTATGACGTATTATGGCCTAAAGAAAAGAGAACCAGCATGGGTCAGACTTCCCCAAAGTCAATCAGATGTTACAGGACATTCGGTCCTGCTAGCTGTCAATTTCAGCAGGACCGAAAGACTTTTCCCAGGACCGAAAAATGCTGTTGCGCAAAGGACAAAATTTGATCATCTATATTTTTAAAAAATGAAAAAAAAAAAAGAGAAGACTTTTTAAGCTTTTAATGTAATGCAAAATCTCATAAAAACAAGGGTTTAGATATGACCAACTATTAGACATGCACAGTGAGCTATTAAATCCTTGGATATCAACTCATAGGCCCAGGCCTAGGCCATACTAAGTCAAATGGCAAATGACTAGTCTGACTAAAAGATAATATTTAAGTGCATAAAGCAAAAGATCTCTCTCTCTCTCTCTCTCTCTATTCATTTATCAATTGATTTCAATCCAGAGAGAATTAAGATTTCAATGACAAGTGCAGGCCTGTAGGCCTAATCAAAGTTACATTGCAAAGTGCAATCAGCTTTGACACTTGTGACCTGTCAGCTTCACCCCATTCTCAAAGGCAATTAGTTGAGTGAGGGTGAGACAAAGCTATAGAACCCTCCAGAATTGCAATTAGC
>JAPTHN010000002.1:88115639-88118139 GCA_026936325.1 Platynereis dumerilii | reverse complement strand
CACTCTGCTAGACAAGTGCTTGAGAAGTAGGCCTACTTGTGATTGATTGTGCTTACAAGTATGTAATGCTGCTGGTTTGGAAGAAATAAAAACTAACACAAACAAACACATGAAACTGTCCGTAACAGTGTGCACCACATGTCCTCGTTAGTATAGTGGTGAGTATCCCCGCCTGTCACGCGGGAGACCGGGGTTCAATTCCCCGACGGGGAGGCTTTTGAGTAGAATTCAATTCATGGTCTTACCTCAGTACATTGCGGGTTTTCCCTTTCCTGAGAATTGGAGTGAACATGTAGTTTAAAGTGGTGCTTGACTTGTCATACATTAAATAATAGTAAAATAATCCACTTATTGTACAATCTTAAGAGCTTGTAATTTCTATGACGTATTATGGCCTAAAGAAAAGAGAACCAGCATGGGTCAGACTTCCCCAAAGTCAATCAGATGTTACAGGACATTCGGTCCTGCTAGCTGTCAATTTCAGCAGGACCGAAAGACTTTTCCCAGGACCGAAAAATGCTGTTGCGCAAAGGACAAAATTTGATCATCTATATTTTTAAAAAATGAAAAAAAAAAAAAAGACTTTTTAAGCTTTTAATGTAATGCAAAATCTCATTAAAAAAAGGGTTTAGATATGACCAACTATTAGACATGCACAGTGAGCTATTAAATCCTTGGATATCAACTCATAGGCCCAGGCCTAGGCCATACTAAGTCAAATGGCAAATGACTAGTCTGACTAAAAGATAATATTTAAGTGCATAAAGCAAAAGATCTCTCTCTCTCTCTCTCTCTCTATTCATTTATCAATTGATTTCAATCCAGAGAGAATTAAGATTTCAATGACAAGTGCAGGCCTGTAGGCCTAATCAAAGTTACATTGCAAAGTGCAATCAGCTTTGACACTTGTGACCTGTCAGCTTCACCCCATGCTCAAAGGCAATTAGTTGAGTGAGGGTGAGACAAAGCTATAGAACCCTCCAGAATTGCAATTAGCATAATTATATGCTTCTGTCCTTGGGTAATCTGCTTAATCCAATTGCAAACTGTCCATTTGACACGCAATTGACGCTCGTTCATATCGGCGATAATAGGGGTTTTTTCAATACTATGTTTACTGTATTGACAAGGCAGTCGGTCAGACGGTCCGAGGAGGTTCGTAATTCAGTCGGACCGATCGTAAATACATCGGAAATGACCGTCGGTCCGACGGTTTTGGGAAAGTCTGGCATGGGTACATTGTTATTCTGGTGTTGATCACAGTTATTTTTTGCAGCTGCGTAATACTTTGTAACTGCTATTTTGAATAAACTGTGCAGTGAGCATGAAAACAGTACCAAAAAGATCATGTCCCGCGAGCCGGATTTGAACCAGCGACCTAAGGATGTCTGTGTGCACCATCTACAGTCCTCCGCTCTACCAACTGAGCTATCACGGGGTCAGTGGTGTTGGATAATAGTATCGCATAATGGAAGCCTCTATTAGTTCTGAGTGCATTAGGTGACACTTTCTATTCAGGAAACAAGATGTGAGAGGTCAGTTATTCAAAAATTGAAATATGGTGCAATTGGTATTACCAGATGGTCATGTAGCCCGGTTAGCTCAGTCGGTAGAGCATGAGACTCTTAAGTACACAGCTAACTCAAGTAAGTCTGAGACATCTCAGGGTCGTGGGTTCGAGCCCCACATCGGGCGTGGCACCTTTTGAGAAGTTTCTTCCATGTGTTGCGCTTCATGAATCAGATGGACAAGCTTTGAACATGACGTCTCATGAACCAGTTGTTGAAGAATATTGCAGTCGATTACATCACTGATCTTTCCCGAGCGGAAACTTGGTGTTTAAGCCCTACTTCGGACGTTAGCTCCAGTGGCACAATCGGTTAGCGCGCCGTACTTATAGTCAGTAATGGTACTCATGAAAGTGAGTCAGGCTAGCTATGCGGAGGTTGTGAGTTCGAGCCTCACCTGGAGCACTTAGTTTTGATGTTTGTCACACAACCTGAAATTGAGTTGCCAGACTGACAGTGGCTGTGACATGTTTCTTGGCGGATGAATGAAGGAATATGGTGTGCTTTTGGATGTCCATGTCAAGATGAAAAGAAGACTTGTGTGGAAAAAAAACTGATGGATACTAGAGATGTAAAATTGTTTGGACTTGGGCAATGACTGCCGTTGGGCTTTAATTGTCCTGGGGGTATAGCTCAGTGGCAGAGCATTCGACTGCAGATCAGCCTGCTGATTTGACCCGAAATATTCATTTAGGGGTTGATGTCATGATGGGATAACTTGTGTGAATAAAAAAAAAAGGGTTAGCAGAGCGTGGTTTCAATCCACGGACCTCTGGGTTATGGGCCCAGCACGCTTCCACTGCGCCACTCTGCTAGACAAGTGCTTGAGAAGTAGGCCTACTTGTGATTGATTGTGCTTACAAGTATGTAATGCTGCTGGTTTGGAAGAAATAAAAACTAACACAAACAAACACATGAAACTGTCCGTAACA
>JAPTHN010000002.1:88080639-88088139 GCA_026936325.1 Platynereis dumerilii | reverse complement strand
CACCCCCCCTTCCCCTAGAGAATTAGACTCTGATCCTATCCCAAGCCACCAGCCTATTGACCCAAATTTCGATGCTCATTTTAACAAATACCTGGAAAAATATGGGGAGGGAGCAAAAAGAAAAGAAAGATCATCGAGCACTAATGACTCAAAAAGCGAGGGGGAATTAAGCGACAAATCATTTGCAGAAGTTGTAAGCAAGAAACCAAAAGCAAAAGCCACCAAAACAACAAACAGTCCCACACAGGTGTACAAATCGACAATGACTAAACTGTGTAACAGTCCAACCCAAGGGGCACAGGCCTCAGGTTCTCCTCCTCCTCCGATTCCTCATAGAACCAAGATCCCCCCTCCGACTGAAAATAGTAATGTTAGACCGAGGTCTGAAAAAAGCAGGAGCCACTCCAGATCTGGGAGAAAGGAGGATAGAACGTCTAGAGAACCCTCAAGAAGGGAAACCTCTAGACATCACTCGGCCTCCAGCTCCGGCTCCAGGCCAAAACACTATGGAAAATGAGTTTTTCCATAGAAATTTTTTAAATCCCGAGACACAAATATCTTTATTATGAAACTATGTATAACATGCGTAAACCCCATAGGGGCCTCTATGGTACATGTGACTTTTATTGACTTCGCCAATCTAAGATCTTTACCATGAAATATACATACTTTACAATGCGTCTTGTAAGGCTAAAGAACGAATTTAGAAGGTTAAGAACCTAGCTGACAATATTACAACAGAATTATAACGAAAGTTTATGTTTTAGAATGAAGAAAAGCGATTATTTGACAAGGTCCACGCTAAGCAGTGGGCGGGCCATAGTGGCGGCCATTTTAAAATGGCCGACAAAGATATGATAAAAAATAATAAGTAATTCATGAAAAAGACATGCTTTTTGATAAATTTTCGTTGCTTTATCTATTGATAATGCTAGTATGGATTTTTATCTAACGAATAAAGTCTAAATATGAACGAAATGTCATATCAAATCTCCACAATGGAATTTAATTTAATAAAATACCAACAAAAAAATCAAGGAAATAGTAGATAGGCCTATACATGTATAATGGTAAAATCTGTCGATGGTGAAAATGTCGATATGTGGATTATATAAGCAAATATGAACATAATAACAACTGTACTAGATACAGATGAGTTTAATAATAGACCTATAAACAAAAATATAACAATAAAAGCACTTATTGCCCTAAAAAAGTCGGAAAATCCATTTTCATCATCTAGATGGTGAAAATCACATACAAAGGAAAAACTCATTCTGTACAGATCTCAAATGAAAAATAAATGATAAATTCACTTGGAAATATAATAATATATCAATCCACATATGACAGGAAGCCATTTAATTATATCACGTGTATAAAAGATGAAAGGTAGGGTAACCACTGTCAAGTGTGCCCATTTTAAAAAATATAGTTTGCATGATATCTCTGGGATAGAATGGTCTTCTCCTGTTTTAATGCAGGAAATATGCACCTCAACATATCTATTAGAAGGAGGGGGGATCGGGGCTATATGCCCCATAATAACTCCTGACTCTATATATACTAATAACATGGAAATAACATCTAACGTACAGGACAGGTTGTTTTAAGGTGACTGCAGTCAAGCACACCAATATAGAAAGTTTAGACCATGGGTGTTCTATATCATCTGCCATGACATTCCCCTGTGCCCTATCACACAGTCCCTTTCCTCCAAAATGCTTTTAATTTCACAAACTGAATCTTGTTTATTTTTTATCTTTATATTTATACGAGTGATGTATGGTGACTGCAGTCAAGCACACCGAGGTTTTCTTTTTGTTCTGCAAGCTGACCTGGTCTCTGTATATATATGCATATGAATGGAAAAGAGTGAGGACTGGCTGATTGTTGAGGTGATCCTTGTCACAGGCACCGACTTAGCTTTTTAAAATGGATAAAAATGGGGTGATCACTGTCAAGTGCCCCCAAGGGTATGATAGGCCTATATCTCATCCCACAGTAACTTGTATGCCTATGCTGATTAATATTTCTATGCCCATGATATGCTTGTCTTGTCCCTAAATGTGAGAGGTGGTATCAATAAGAAAGATAAGCCCTATAAGATAATTAATTTCCTGAAAGACCTAGATTTTGACATAGTGCTACTACAAGAAGTAAGTAAAATCAAACCTAGAAGCGAAAAATTGTTGAAAGAAGGCCTAGACATAGATCTATATCATGATAAGAAAGCAAACTTAAAACAAAATATAGGGGTTGCTGCCCTAGTAAAACAAGACAGCAAAATTAAAATTAATGATGTTAAATATCCAAAAGACATTGGCCAAGGAAGACTACAGCACATAAACTGTAGCTTCGAAAATGACACTTTCAACATCATAAACATATATGCGTCTACATACGCACCTGATAAGAAGCCACAATGGGCCAAATTGAGCAAATATATCCAAAATTTAGAAAACAGAATGGTGATGGGGGATTTCAACTCAACTATAGAACAAGGGGAAAAAATGGGAAGTCTAGACAAAAGCCACATAGATAAATTATTGATAAATATGATAGAAAATAATCAACTCCTAGACCTAGCCACGCACATAGATAATAAATTACACACGTATATAGGATATAATACGACCACCCTCATAGATAGAATACTTATAGACAAGCGTGTCATGAGGAAATATATAAAATACATAAATATTATATGTCCTCCATCTGATCACAACTTAATAGGGATTAATCTATACAAGGATAAAACTGCCGAACCAAATAAAATAAGAAGAAAACGAGCATGGAAATTAAATATTGCACTATTAAAAGATCGAAATATAAAGGAGGATATAGCTAATTTTTGGGACGAGTGGAGAGAAATGATGGATAGTTTTGACAATACTCTAATCTGGTATGCAAAAGGGAAGGAACAGTTGAAAACAATTCTTATTAAACATGGTATAAGAAAAGCAAGGGAAAGGAATAAAATAGAAAAAGAACTTAGAGGCCAATTAAACACAGAATTCAGAAAACAGCACCCAGATGTTAAAGAAATTAATAGACTGAAAACAGAACTAAACAAAATTATAGAATATCATATAGAAGGTCTCAAAGTGCGCTCTAGGGAGCTAACCATGCCAAATGAGGAGCGAGGCTCCAGAAATTTTTTCAATATGGAAGCCAAAAGAAATAAATCAGTACAAATAGAAGAAATCTTAAGTGCAAATGGGAATTTAGTAGACACAGAAGAGGGAATAGAAAATGAAATATATAACTTTTACCAAAAACTATACAATAAAGAACAACCTAGTGAAACAGCCATAAATAGATTGATTAATGAATACGAGCACATAGAAGAACTAAATCAGGAAGAAATAGAAAATTTGAACAAGCCTTTCACTATAGATGAATTAGAACGTGCATTAAATAAAATGAACAATAACAAATCACCTGGACCAGATGGTCTACCAAAAGAGTACTACGTTACAATGTGGGATGAGATAAAATATGACATTTTAAGCTTTATCCAAGGCATGGACCTATATCATACCCTGCCTAACTTTGTCACAACTGGGATTACCAAGCTCCTCTACAAAAAGGGTGACCCTAAACTATTAAAGAACTGGCGCCCTATAAGTCTATTAAATGTCGATCTAAAATTATATACTTCTCTCATAGCTACTAGATTATCCAAAATTCTTAGAAAAATAATATCACCTAGTCAAACCTGCTCGGTCAAAGGCAGATATATGTATGAAAACTCCCTAACCATCGAGCAAATACTTCAGATACACGAACACATCCCTAATGAAAGAAATAGATTAAATGATAGCACAATATTATCCCTTGATATGGAAAAAGCCTTTGACCGAGTAGATAGACAATACCTCTTTAGAATAATAGATAAGATGAACTTAGGCAACAAAATGACTGAAAGAATTAAACTATTATATAGAAATTTAAATCAAATTATAGAAACTCCATCAGGATACACCAAAGAAGTAAACTTAAAACGAGGAATTAGACAGGGCTGCGCACTCAGCATGTGCCTCTTCACAATATCAATAGAACCTTTATTGCAAAAAATTAATAAAACCATACAAGGAATTAAATTATTCAATAAAACTAAAGTAACTACTATGGCTTATGCTGATGACACTGTAATTTTTATAAAAGATGAATATGATAGAAAAATGGTAGAGAAAATAATCGAAGTATATGAGAAAGCAAGTGGAGCAAAAATAAACAAAGATAAATCCCAGGAACTAAAATTAAATAACAATGTAATAAATGATGACAAAGAAATCGAGATATTGGGTATTAGTTACAGCCAGTCCAGCAAGAAACGAATAGATAATAATTGGAAGAGATGCATCGATAAAATAAGAGCCAGGTTAGCGAGTGTAAAACATCGAAATGTAAGCCTGCTGGGTAAGGTCACCCTGATTAATGCATACATCATTAGCATAATTTTATATATTGCACGAATCATGCCCCCTATGAAAAAACACATAAAACAGATTCACCAAATAATTAACGACTTCATTAAAATAGAAAAACCAATAGGATACACTAATAGTCAATTATATAGAAAAAGTAAAGAGGGAGGCTTTAGTCTCCCTCATGTAGAAACAAAAATAATGGCATGCCACTTAATGTGGGTACACTATAACAAAACTAAAAACGAAGATAACTACTGGCAAGATGCATTCAATAGACTACTAAAACTAGGAAAAATAAATGATCTCATAAATATACACCACAGCATTTTATCAACTAAGAATAAAGAAAGATTCAAATGGGAAAAGGTTGTAATGAGGGAAATATATGATGATCTGATGAATAGCCAAATTCAAAATTATGAGATAGAAAGAATACTACGAAATAGATTTGACTGGAAGAAAATTTGGCTAAGCTGGTATAAATTCCCCTTAAATAACAAAATCAAAATACAAGTCCATCGAGCCTTAAGTGACCAAGTAAAATGCAACCTAATCAAGAATAAAAGTGGGAATTGCGGTTTATGTGACCTGCCCTTCCCCCAAAGCAGGGATCATGTTTTTATCAATTGCACGGGGGCAAAACAATTAATTAAACACATAAAAAGAACGTACAACTATGAAATAAACTCGGAAATTTTTTACAACGTTTATAAAGATAAAAAAGAAACAGAGCTAGGATATATGTATATTTATACTATATTAGAAGCAAGAATGTGCCAGGTAGAAAAATGGGGCTTTTTCAGCCCTGCAAATACCATAAGATTATTCAATTTCAACAAGGCAACGTATGGCCTATAAGAACAACATCTCTAAAAAACGTTACATCTAGTAAAAAGTACCTGCATTAAGATGGTCATCAGGGTGACCACAGATAAATATACATACAAAACTTATAAATTTGATAAATTACAAAAAGGGCCCCGGTACTAGGTATAGATAATACATAAATAGCACTTACATGTACTTGTGACAGTACATCCACTCATCTATCATCCATTCATTCATATCATTTCACACTTGATTTTAACCATGCTATATGTTATACACTGTTTGATGTTTGATGTTTATCCTAAATCCCTATGTATACTAGACTCGCAGGATCAGCTGATCTGCTGGCCAGTTCACTGACCCTAAGAGCAGTATTTCAATGGGATGGGATTTTCGGTTTTAGATAAAATACAAGGCCCATGAATCCATATTGGTTAATGGAGAACAGACCAGAGTCATATATACATGGCTGGAACACGATCGAAAAATGGGCCATAAACCTTAAAAAAAATGTTCTATAAAATTTTTAGATAAAAAAATTTTTTTTTTAAGTTCCCGATTTCAATACATTTATGCTAAAGGATTCAAATATAACTTATATAGCATCCTAGTGACGTCTATAAACACTATATATACCACGAAGTTTCTAGGAAATACAGTGATGTTGCAAATGTACATGTACATATGCACGCTCTGTTGTGAATTTAAAAACTAGAAATAGTGGTTATCACAACGGCGAAGGAATATAATTATTCTAAAACTGAAAATATAAACTTTGCCAAATAAAATAGGGACGTTGCTAAATAATGTTAAAACAAGAATCCGATGATGCAAATTATACAAAGACAGAAAATGGGAACTATCATTGATTTTATACTGAAAACAGATAACATATCATCTATCATCACATCATATTCCAAATAACTCATCAATCACTGCACAAATGCTACTTTTGAATACACAACACATTAGTTTAGCCTTGATTTTAATTGTACCGGGGTCCTAACTATGATGAGTTGTTCTGGTAGTACCAGGGGTGTAAGTGAGTATACATAGGGAGGGACCAAGCCTAACCTCCCGAAGTAGAAAACGAAAAGCCGGTTAATGGGAACCTAGACTCTGAGTTGAAAAAATATATAGACTTATTTTTTGAGCTTCACCTTTGGGTGAAGCAATCTCATAATTAAAGCAAGCTTTCTGTGGAATCACATTTTACTGGAGCTCCAACTACACTGGAATTTGAGTATAAACAAATTGCCGTGATGGGTCGTCCTGAGCTCAAGTCAGCAGAGGAAACTCATTTTAGTGGAAAGAGGTTTTGTGTACCACAGCAGATTTTTGGCCATTGACAGATTCAACTGTGTGTTCACCCCTATGCTATTTCATAAACTGGTTCCAGCAGAAGGGAAGGCATCCCAGGTGGTCTAGTGGTTAGGATTCGGCGCTCTCACCGCCGCGGCCGGGGTTCGATTCCCCGTCTGGGAAGTTGATATTTTTGCAAATTTGGTCATATCTGGCAGCCTGCTGATTTGACCCGAAATATTCATTTAGGGGTTGATGTCATGATGGGATAACTTGTGTGAATAAAAAAAAAAGGGTTAGCAGAGCGTGGTTTCGATCCACGGACCTCTGGGTTATGGGCCCAGCACGCTTCCACTGCGCCACTCTGCTAGACAAGTGCTTGAGAAGTAGGCCTACTTGTGATTGATTGTGCTTACAAGTATGTAATGCTGCTGGTTTGGAAGAAATAAAAACTAACACAAACAAACACATGAAACTGTCCGTAACAGGGTGCACCACATGTCCTCGTTAGTATAGTGGTGAGTATCCCCGCCTGTCACGCGGGAGACCGGGGTTCAATTCCCCGACGGGGAGGCTTTTGAGTAGAATTCAATTCATGGTCTTACCTCAGTACATTGCGGGTTTTCCCTTTCCTGAGAATTGGAGTGAACATGTAGTTTAAAGTGGTGCTTGACTTGTCATACATTAAATAATAGTAAAATAATCCACTTATTGTACAATCTTAAGAGCTTGTAATTTCTATGACGTATTATGGCCTAAAGAAAAGAGAACCAGCATGGGTACATTGTTATTCTGGTGTTGATCACAGTTATTTTTTGCAGCTGCGTAATACTTTGTAACTGCTATTTTGAATAAACTGTGCAGTGAGCATGAAAACAGTACCAAAAAGATCATGTCCCGCGAGCCGGATTTGAACCAGCGACCTAAGGATGTC
>JAPTHN010000002.1:88063139-88070639 GCA_026936325.1 Platynereis dumerilii | reverse complement strand
CTTGTGTCGTGAAAGTCAGAAAGCATAATGATATCACATTCGCATACTAAAATTTCAATGTTTTTGCACAAGGAACTGATCACTAAGGATAATTAGTCATTTGGTACTTTGTAATGGTACATTTTGCATATTTGGCAGAGTGATGTATCACTAGAAAAAGTAAAGTTTTAAATCCTACAGGAGATAAGGTTGTGTGCTGCATCATGACTAGTACCAAAAACTTTGATTTTGATTTGGATATGATTAGATTGTGAGCTGTGAATTTGGCACTCTGGTTTCTCTTCATCCACGAATAAATCTTTCGCCTTTTACTAAAGATTTCCGTGGAGAGGAACATGACAAAGAGTCTATAGACTTATTTTTTGAAACTCTGGTTTCTCTTCATCCACGAATAAATCTTTCGCCTTTTACTAAAGATTTCCGTGGAGAGGAACATGACAAAGAGTCTATAGACTTATTTTGTGAATTCAGACTGCAAGCATCATGTCAGGACGTGGTAAAGGAGGAAAGGGACTCGGAAAGGCCCCCCCGTGTTACTAGTTTTAAGAACCCTAGTTTTTAAGACTTTGGTATGTATATATGCACTTAAAAATTTAAAATGTAGAGAGCACCAATTTTCAGTTGTTCACACCTCATTGTGTGGCCACCACGGTGGCTCACACCTACTGTGTAGATATCCTGCGTGAAACATAGTGATATCCTGGGTGGATACAATTACAATGGCTCAATCAAAACAATATTACAATAGGGGGCCTACGGGCACAGGAGGAACAGGTTTATGCAAGGATGATATAACATGGGAGTTCCCTAACGAGGAAGTGGATAGAAAATGCACCATAAATGTAAATGTAGATGTAGAATCCTGCTCAGTGAAAGATTTGATAGATGCTTTAGAAACATACAATAGTTCATACCTAGGATATACTAAATGCATTCAACAATTAACGAAAAGAAGATTCAGATGGTCAATAGATAACCCAAAGAGAGTAGATGAAATAATTAAAGACTTTGATTCACTTCCTCTGTTTGTGGGAACAAATCCAGCCCAAACTACCGCAGCAAAAAGAACACCCATGGTCATCCTGTACGATGCTCCCTATGAGCTAGATGATGACTCCCTGGGAAAATTAATGAGTAAATTTGGGAAAGTCGCATCCATAAAAAGAGGAACAATTAAGGGCTACCCCAACATCCTCGATGGGAAAATATTCATTACTTTCGAAAAGATGTACATGCATCTGCCAGATGAAATATTGTTGGGTAAATCAGGAAGAATCCTACTGAGGGAACCAGGCCAGCCAGTGAAAAAACGCAAGTGCTACAAATGTGGTGAATATGGCACACACTTGGCTGAAAAATGCACTGGGCCCGATGAAGTACGATGTCACTTCTGCAAAGAAGCTGGCCACTATGCGCGTGACTGTATTGAAAAAAAGAATGCTCAAGTTAAAATATTCGATGAAAAAATTATGACAAATCAATGGAAATTCCATACCCCCCCGCCCAAAAATCCTAATGAAGCAACAAATAGAAGTGTCCCCTTAATTGAAATAGAAACAAACACTGGAGCCACAATGAATGCTGCCGGGGCTATGAATGCTGTGGAAGCCATGGTGGACATTCTAGCAGCCGCAGTAGTTAATGAGGCTGAAGCCGAAGCTAAAGCAAAAGATAGAGAAAACAAAGATGAAAGAAAAAGTGTATCCACCCCCAAAAATTCTGGACAATTAGCAGGGAGTACACCCATTACTTTAGCACCTGAGAAACCGAAATTGAGTACTCCTGATTTGAGTAATATTAATTACGATTTTGAACATGGTCAAAGAATGTTACCGAGCCAACTTTCCCAAGAGGATGTTGAGGGTGGCCAAGAAACGGAGGAGGAGGATGATGAGATGAATATTAGTGAACCGAGGCGGCTAGTCATCGATACAGACCCGATCCTTGGAGATCGCGGTCCTTTCACCCCCCCTTCCCCTAGAGAATTAGACTCTGATCCTATCCCAAGCCACCAGCCTATTGACCCAAATTTCGATGCTCATTTTAACAAATACCTGGAAAAATATGGGGAGGGAGCAAAAAGAAAAGAAAGATCATCGAGCACTAATGACTCAAAAAGCGAGGGGGAATTAAGCGACAAATCATTTGCAGAAGTTGTAAGCAAGAAACCAAAAGCAAAAGCCACCAAAACAACAAACAGTCCCACACAGGTGTACAAATCGACAATGACTAAACTGTGTAACAGTCCAACCCAAGGGGCACAGGCCTCAGGTTCTCCTCCTCCTCCGATTCCTCATAGAACCAAGATCCCCCCTCCGACTGAAAATAGTAATGTTAGACCGAGGTCTGAAAAAAGCAGGAGCCACTCCAGATCTGGGAGAAAGGAGGATAGAACGTCTAGAGAACCCTCAAGAAGGGAAACCTCTAGACATCACTCGGCCTCCAGCTCCGGCTCCAGGCCAAAACACTATGGAAAATGAGTTTTTCCATAGAAATTTTTTAAATCCCGAGACACAAATATCTTTATTATGAAACTATGTATAACATGCGTAAACCCCATAGGGGCCTCTATGGTACATGTGACTTTTATTGACTTCGCCAATCTAAGATCTTTACCATGAAATATACATACTTTACAATGCGTCTTGTAAGGCTAAAGAACGAATTTAGAAGGTTAAGAACCTAGCTGACAATATTACAACAGAATTATAACGAAAGTTTATGTTTTAGAATGAAGAAAAGCGATTATTTGACAAGGTCCACGCTAAGCAGTGGGCGGGCCATAGTGGCGGCCATTTTAAAATGGCCGACAAAGATATGATAAAAAATAATAAGTAATTCATGAAAAAGACATGCTTTTTGATAAATTTTCGTTGCTTTATCTATTGATAATGCTAGTATGGATTTTTATCTAACGAATAAAGTCTAAATATGAACGAAATGTCATATCAAATCTCCACAATGGAATTTAATTTAATAAAATACCAACAAAAAAATCAAGGAAATAGTAGATAGGCCTATACATGTATAATGGTAAAATCTGTCGATGGTGAAAATGTCGATATGTGGATTATATAAGCAAATATGAACATAATAACAACTGTACTAGATACAGATGAGTTTAATAATAGACCTATAAACAAAAATATAACAATAAAAGCACTTATTGCCCTAAAAAAGTCGGAAAATCCATTTTCATCATCTAGATGGTGAAAATCACATACAAAGGAAAAACTCATTCTGTACAGATCTCAAATGAAAAATAAATGATAAATTCACTTGGAAATATAATAATATATCAATCCACATATGACAGGAAGCCATTTAATTATATCACGTGTATAAAAGATGAAAGGTAGGGTAACCACTGTCAAGTGTGCCCATTTTAAAAAATATAGTTTGCATGATATCTCTGGGATAGAATGGTCTTCTCCTGTTTTAATGCAGGAAATATGCACCTCAACATATCTATTAGAAGGAGGGGGGATCGGGGCTATATGCCCCATAATAACTCCTGACTCTATATATACTAATAACATGGAAATAACATCTAACGTACAGGACAGGTTGTTTTAAGGTGACTGCAGTCAAGCACACCAATATAGAAAGTTTAGACCATGGGTGTTCTATATCATCTAGATGCCATGACATTCCCCTGTGCCCTATCACACAGTCCCTTTCCTCCAAAATGCTTTTAATTTCACAAACTGAATCTTGTTTATTTTTTATCTTTATATTTATACGAGTGATGTATGGTGACTGCAGTCAAGCACACCGAGGTTTTCTTTTTGTTCTGCAAGCTGACCTGGTCTCTGTATATATATGCATATGAATGGAAAAGAGTGAGGACTGGCTGATTGTTGAGGTGATCCTTGTCACAGGCACCGACTTAGCTTTTTAAAATGGATAAAAATGGGGTGATCACTGTCAAGTGCCCCCAAGGGTATGATAGGCCTATATCTCATCCCACAGTAACTTGTATGCCTATGCTGATTAATATTTCTATGCCCATGATATGCTTGTCTTGTCCCTAAATGTGAGAGGTGGTATCAATAAGAAAGATAAGCCCTATAAGATAATTAATTTCCTGAAAGACCTAGATTTTGACATAGTGCTACTACAAGAAGTAAGTAAAATCAAACCTAGAAGCGAAAAATTGTTGAAAGAAGGCCTAGACATAGATCTATATCATGATAAGAAAGCAAACTTAAAACAAAATATAGGGGTTGCTGCCCTAGTAAAACAAGACAGCAAAATTAAAATTAATGATGTTAAATATCCAAAAGACATTGGCCAAGGAAGACTACAGCACATAAACTGTAGCTTCGAAAATGACACTTTCAACATCATAAACATATATGCGTCTACATACGCACCTGATAAGAAGCCACAATGGGCCAAATTGAGCAAATATATCCAAAATTTAGAAAACAGAATGGTGATGGGGGATTTCAACTCAACTATAGAACAAGGGGAAAAAATGGGAAGTCTAGACAAAAGCCACATAGATAAATTATTGATAAATATGATAGAAAATAATCAACTCCTAGACCTAGCCACGCACATAGATAATAAATTACACACGTATATAGGATATAATACGACCACCCTCATAGATAGAATACTTATAGACAAGCGTGTCATGAGGAAATATATAAAATACATAAATATTATATGTCCTCCATCTGATCACAACTTAATAGGGATTAATCTATACAAGGATAAAACTGCCGAACCAAATAAAATAAGAAGAAAACGAGCATGGAAATTAAATATTGCACTATTAAAAGATCGAAATATAAAGGAGGATATAGCTAATTTTTGGGACGAGTGGAGAGAAATGATGGATAGTTTTGACAATACTCTAATCTGGTATGCAAAAGGGAAGGAACAGTTGAAAACAATTCTTATTAAACATGGTATAAGAAAAGCAAGGGAAAGGAATAAAATAGAAAAAGAACTTAGAGGCCAATTAAACACAGAATTCAGAAAACAGCACCCAGATGTTAAAGAAATTAATAGACTGAAAACAGAACTAAACAAAATTATAGAATATCATATAGAAGGTCTCAAAGTGCGCTCTAGGGAGCTAACCATGCCAAATGAGGAGCGAGGCTCCAGAAATTTTTTCAATATGGAAGCCAAAAGAAATAAATCAGTACAAATAGAAGAAATCTTAAGTGCAAATGGGAATTTAGTAGACACAGAAGAGGGAATAGAAAATGAAATATATAACTTTTACCAAAAACTATACAATAAAGAACAACCTAGTGAAACAGCCATAAATAGATTGATTAATGAATACGAGCACATAGAAGAACTAAATCAGGAAGAAATAGAAAATTTGAACAAGCCTTTCACTATAGATGAATTAGAACGTGCATTAAATAAAATGAACAATAACAAATCACCTGGACCAGATGGTCTACCAAAAGAGTACTACGTTACAATGTGGGATGAGATAAAATATGACATTTTAAGCTTTATCCAAGGCATGGACCTATATCATACCCTGCCTAACTTTGTCACAACTGGGATTACCAAGCTCCTCTACAAAAAGGGTGACCCTAAACTATTAAAGAACTGGCGCCCTATAAGTCTATTAAATGTCGATCTAAAATTATATACTTCTCTCATAGCTACTAGATTATCCAAAATTCTTAGAAAAATAATATCACCTAGTCAAACCTGCTCGGTCAAAGGCAGATATATGTATGAAAACTCCCTAACCATCGAGCAAATACTTCAGATACACGAACACATCCCTAATGAAAGAAATAGATTAAATGATAGCACAATATTATCCCTTGATATGGAAAAAGCCTTTGACCGAGTAGATAGACAATACCTCTTTAGAATAATAGATAAGATGAACTTAGGCAACAAAATGACTGAAAGAATTAAACTATTATATAGAAATTTAAATCAAATTATAGAAACTCCATCAGGATACACCAAAGAAGTAAACTTAAAACGAGGAATTAGACAGGGCTGCGCACTCAGCATGTGCCTCTTCACAATATCAATAGAACCTTTATTGCAAAAAATTAATAAAACCATACAAGGAATTAAATTATTCAATAAAACTAAAGTAACTACTATGGCTTATGCTGATGACACTGTAATTTTTATAAAAGATGAATATGATAGAAAAATGGTAGAGAAAATAATCGAAGTATATGAGAAAGCAAGTGGAGCAAAAATAAACAAAGATAAATCCCAGGAACTAAAATTAAATAACAATGTAATAAATGATGACAAAGAAATCGAGATATTGGGTATTAGTTACAGCCAGTCCAGCAAGAAACGAATAGATAATAATTGGAAGAGATGCATCGATAAAATAAGAGCCAGGTTAGCGAGTGTAAAACATCGAAATGTAAGCCTGCTGGGTAAGGTCACCCTGATTAATGCATACATCATTAGCATAATTTTATATATTGCACGAATCATGCCCCCTATGAAAAAACACATAAAACAGATTCACCAAATAATTAACGACTTCATTAAAATAGAAAAACCAATAGGATACACTAATAGTCAATTATATAGAAAAAGTAAAGAGGGAGGCTTTAGTCTCCCTCATGTAGAAACAAAAATAATGGCATGCCACTTAATGTGGGTACACTATAACAAAACTAAAAACGAAGATAACTACTGGCAAGATGCATTCAATAGACTACTAAAACTAGGAAAAATAAATGATCTCATAAATATACACCACAGCATTTTATCAACTAAGAATAAAGAAAGATTCAAATGGGAAAAGGTTGTAATGAGGGAAATATATGATGATCTGATGAATAGCCAAATTCAAAATTATGAGATAGAAAGAATACTACGAAATAGATTTGACTGGAAGAAAATTTGGCTAAGCTGGTATAAATTCCCCTTAAATAACAAAATCAAAATACAAGTCCATCGAGCCTTAAGTGACCAAGTAAAATGCAACCTAATCAAGAATAAAAGTGGGAATTGCGGTTTATGTGACCTGCCCTTCCCCCAAAGCAGGGATCATGTTTTTATCAATTGCACGGGGGCAAAACAATTAATTAAACACATAAAAAGAACGTACAACTATGAAATAAACTCGGAAATTTTTTACAACGTTTATAAAGATAAAAAAGAAACAGAGCTAGGATATATGTATATTTATACTATATTAGAAGCAAGAATGTGCCAGGTAGAAAAATGGGGCTTTTTCAGCCCTGCAAATACCATAAGATTATTCAATTTCAACAAGGCAACGTATGGCCTATAAGAACAACATCTCTAAAAAACGTTACATCTAGTAAAAAGTACCTGCATTAAGATGGTCATCAGGGTGACCACAGATAAATATACATACAAAACTTATAAATTTGATAAATTACAAAAAGGGCCCCGGTACTAGGTATAGATAATACATAAATAGCACTTACATGTACTTGTGACAGTACATCCACTCATCTATCATCCATTCATTCATATCATTTCACACTTGATTTTAACCATGCTATA
>JAPTHN010000002.1:88050639-88055639 GCA_026936325.1 Platynereis dumerilii | reverse complement strand
GAGACATCTCAGGGTCGTGGGTTCGAGCCCCACATCGGGCGTGGCACCTTTTGAGAAGTTTCTTCCATGTGTTGCGCTTCATGAATCAGATGGACAAGCTTTGAACATGACGTCTCATGAACCAGTTGTTGAAGAATATTGCAGTCGATTACATCACTGATCTTGCCCGAGCGGAAACTTGGTATTTAAGCCCTACTTTGGACGTTAGCTCCAGTGGCACAATCGGTTAGCGCGCCGTACTTATAGTCAGTAATGGTACTCATGAAAGTGAGTCAGGCTAGCTATGCGGAGGTTGTGAGTTCGAGCCTCACCTGGAGCACTTAGTTTTGATGTTTGTCACACAACCTGAAATTGAGTTGCCAGACTGACAGTGGCTGTGACATGTTTCTTGGCGGATGAATGAAGGAATATGGTGTGCTTTTGGATGTCCATGTCAAGACGAAAAGAAGACTTGTGTGGAAAAAAAACTGATGGATACTAGAGATGTAAAATTGTTTGGACTTGGGCAATGACTGCCGTTGGGCTTTAATTGTCCTGGGGGTATAGCTCAGTGGCAGAGCATTCGACTGCAGATCGAGAGGTCACCGGTTCAACTCCGGTTGCCCCCTGGTTTTGAGTGCGTCTTTCAGTTTGATACAAGGTTCGTAGAATAAAACTAAAAAGTGTCTAGTCTTTGAAAGAGGGGCTAACCAGGATGGCCGAGTGGTTAAGGCGTTGGACTTAAGTTCCAATGGACGCAAGTCTTCGTGGGTTCGAACCCCACTCCTGGTATGGAGATTTTGGACGGAGCCGTGAAATAATCAGAAAAATGTTGACGATCAAGTTATCTTGATCTTTTTTAAACGTGCTGTGTGTAAGCAGTGCTGCTCTCATACTGCCTGTTCTTTACAGAACAGAGAAGTATGAATAAGAAAATAATTGCTATTTTTAACTGAATGAGCCATAGGCTCATTCAGTTATTCTGGTTACTCTTGGCTGGTTCTCACCAGTGGCAAATTATACGCAAAATCTCAAGATAGACAAGGAGTTTGGGCTTCTTAGTTGCTAGTTTGATGTATGGAGTGAATGTGCAAAAAAATTTGGAAGCAAAAATTAGATTGGAGTGCATTTGATGGTGTTTTTGATGATATTATCCTGATGCATTCCAGCCCTGACTTGCCTCTCCACTGGCCAGCCAAGAACTGGCAACCCTCCATATGTAAATATTGGGACTTTGCCAGGAATGCAACCCTAATGCAACCCATGCTTCAGTGATCAGCCACCTGTTGGCAGAGTTGCAAACTAGCCACCAGGCCACCTGTAAGCAGAGATGCAAAGTAGCTCATGCTTTGAGGCAATCCAATTGATGCCTGTTGAAGGAATTGCCAATAATAATTTTAGAACAAATAGCAAATATCTTTCATTGCCAAGCTGTCAAAGCTGACAGAGGTTTGAAATAGACAAAATGCCATCAAGTCTGTATTGATTACCATCACTTTTACCATATATTTCCAGTCTGGGCCTATACATATATATCAATTTCTTCCATAATGGATATTTTGAGAATATGAAAATGTTTTTAGGAGTGAAGGAAAACATTCATCTGATATTTTTTGTAAACAAAATATAACATTTGAATAAATACTATCTAGTTGTACTCATGTGGAGTTTTGTATACTATTGTATCATTTATTAATGCATTTTCTAAAAAGCATGGTTTGTGCATGTACGTCTGTAAATGTTAAAAAATACATAATTAAAAATGTAGGCCTAAAAGGTAAATCACAGCATAAACTGATAAATTAAATTAAATAAGTTTCATTGCGTGTTAAAAACTGTTCAGTGTGTATATTTGACTCAGCATTTCAGAGTCCTGAATTTGCTTAAAAACAGTCTTAAAATCATTGCAATTGACATCTTTCTTAATATAATATACATTCTAAAGTCAATAAAATCAAGTCTTTAGGTGTCTTGGATCATTACAGTAGCCAGGTAGTTTACTATTCCATTGGGTCACTGGTAGTACCAACCTTGGATTATATATGGTGCCACTAGAACTATAGTTGCAATAACTGTTGCATGAACTAGACTAAGAGGAGGGGGCATGGGTTCGAGCATATGTATCTATTTGTTTACCATTTGACTATATAATTTATCCATTTGCGTGAATGATAGACATCCCAGTCAACAGTAAGTGTTGTTGAAAAATAAAGGCTTTAAAAAAAAAAGTTATATCTTCTGAAAATCTGAGCTATTTTTTATGATAGATTAGTTGTACAATGTATAGTATACATACACACAAAATATGTGAGGAGGTATGCAGGGTAGCCTTAAAAATTTTAATAGGGTGTGTTCCTGACTCTCGGCCTTATCATTTCATTTATCACACGGCGATCAACCCTCAGCGAAATATCCAAGTGACAATGCTGAGTAATTATCCAGATCCAGATCCAGAAGTCTATTTATAAACTGATAAACAGCTGGTGGTACCAACTTTGGATTATAGATGGAGCCACTAGGAATGTAGTTGCATGAACTTGATGTGGTAGTTTGACAGTTAGATATTTTTTTAATTTTGCAAACTTAATCTATGGGGCCTGCCCATTTGGCTAAAATATTTCATGTAACACTTCAAAGTACCACTGCACAATTAATTTCAGTTTTAGCATGTATCAATTTTGGCAGTTACCAAACTTTAACTTAAGAGAACGAAGATGGATTCTGAGATATGTGCATACATCATTTTTAAACAGTTGTAGTTTCAAATAAAGGGCTCAAAATAAAATAATCTCACTGAATCATTGTTTTGCTACAGTCCCATGACTGTGCCTATGTCATTTAAAGAAGTATGTGTATAGGTTATTTTTGGTGCAGTTGACGGAAAACAACTTTGGAAATGTTATGATAAAGCTGGGAAGCTGTAACTTTAAAGGAGTTGAGTAGACACGTTGCCATGTTCAACAACAAAAAAGAGCTGCTTCTAGCTGCATTAGATCTTGTTTAAATACCAAATTACTGGCCATCATGCTATCAGAAGAAAAATTGAGAAAACCATAACGGTATTTCTCTGATAACAAAGGGACAAAGTCATGTTCAGAATAAAGATGCGTCTCCAGATTCCTTTTTTGGGCAATAATAGATCGGCAACCTCGTTTGTACCTTTTTTCACATTCCAACAACGCGTAACTTGCACAGATAGATTGGTCCTATGTTTGAAATTCAGAGGACCATGATTTTCTGAATATGTGGAAATGGCTGTCAAAACCTGAGTACACTTGGGTGGCTTGTGCTACCGCATATCGGCTTCATTCAGTTTTGCAACCCCTGGGTTCTTGTTTAATTTTAAATCTTATCATTGACACTATAGGTGGCACCACTTGTGTCGTGAAAGTCAGAAAGCATAATGATATCACATTCGCATACTAAAATTTCAATGTTTTTGCACAAGGAACTGATCACTAAGGATAATTAGTCATTTGGTACTTTGTAATGGTACATTTTGCATATTTGGCAGAGTGATGTATCACTAGAAAAAGTAAAGTTTTAAATCCTACAGGAGATAAGGTTGTGTGCTGCATCATGACTAGTACCAAAAACTTTGATTTTGATTTGGATATGATTAGATTGTGAGCTGTGAATTTGGCACTCTGGTTTCTCTTCATCCACGAATAAATCTTTCGCCTTTTACTAAAGATTTCCGTGGAGAGGAACATGACAAAGAGTCTATAGACTTATTTTTTGAGCTTCACCTTTGGGTGAAGCAATCTCATAATTAAAGCAAGCTTTCTGTGGAATCACATTTTACTGGAGCTCCAACTACACTGGAATTTGAGTATAAACAAATTGCCGTGATGGGTCGTCCTGAGCTCAAGTCAGCAGAGGAAACTCATTTTAGTGGAAAGAGGTTTTGTGTACCACAGCAGATTTTTGGCCATTGACAGATTCAACTGTGTGTTCACCCCTATGCTATTTCATAAACTGGTTCCAGCAGAAGGGAAGGCATCCCAGGTGGTCTAGTGGTTAGGATTCGGCGCTCTCACCGCCGCGGCCGGGGTTCGATTCCCCGTCTGGGAAGTTGATATTTTTGCAAATTTGGTCATATCTGGCAGCCTGCTGATTTGACCCGAAATATTCATTTAGGGGTTGATGTCATGATGGGATAACTTGTGTGAATAAAAAAAAAAGGGTTAGCAGAGCGTGGTTTCGATCCACGGACCTCTGGGTTATGGGCCCAGCACGCTTCCACTGCGCCACTCTGCTAGACAAGTGCTTGAGAAGTAGGCCTACTTGTGATTGATTGTGCTTACAAGTATGTAATGCTGCTGGTTTGGAAGAAATAAAAACTAACACAAACAAACACATGAAACTGTCCGTAACAGTGTGCACCACATGTCCTCGTTAGTATAGTGGTGAGTATCCCCGCCTGTCACGCGGGAGACCGGGGTTCAATTCCCCGACGGGGAGGCTTTTGAGTAGAATTCAATTCATGGTCTTACCTCAGTACATTGCGGGTTTTCCCTTTCCTGAGAATTGGAGTGAACATGTAGTTTAAAGTGGTGCTTGACTTGTCATACATTAAATAATAGTAAAATAATCCACTTATTGTACAATCTTAAGAGCTTGTAATTTCTATGACGTATTATGGCCTAAAGAAAAGAGAACCAGCATGGGTACATTGTTATTCTGGTGTTGATCACAGTTATTTTTTGCAGCTGCGTAATACTTTGTAACTGCTATTTTGAATAAACTGTGCAGTGAGCATGAAAACAGTACCAAAAAGATCATGTCCCGCGAGCCGGATTTGAACCAGCGACCTAAGGATGTCTGTGTGCACCATCTACAGTCCTCCGCTCTACCAACTGAGCTATCACGGGGTCAGTGGTGTTGGATAATAGTATCGCATAATGGAAGCCTCTATTAGTTCTGAGTGCATTAGGTGACACTTTCTATTCAGGAAACAAGATGTGAGAGGTCAGTTATTCAAAAATTGAAATATGGTGCAATTGGTATTACCAGATGGT
>JAPTHN010000002.1:88043139-88045639 GCA_026936325.1 Platynereis dumerilii | reverse complement strand
AGAACCAGCATGGGTACATTGTTATTCTGGTGTTGATCACAGTTATTTTTTGCAGCTGCGTAATACTTTGTAACTGCTATTTTGAATAAACTGTGCAGTGAGCATGAAAACAGTACCAAAAAGATCATGTCCCGCGAGCCGGATTTGAACCAGCGACCTAAGGATGTCTGTGTGCACCATCTACAGACCTCCACTCTACCAACTGAGCTATCACGGGGTCAGTGGTGTTGGATAATAGTATCGCATAATGGAAGCCTCTATTAGTTCTGAGTGCATTAGGTGACACTTTCTATTCAGGAAACAAGATGTGAGAGGTCAGTTATTCAAAAATTGAAATATGGTGCAATTGGTATTACCAGATGGTCATGTAGCCCGGTTAGCTCAGTCGGTAGAGCATGAGACTCTTAAGTACACAGCTAACTCAAGTAAGTCTGAGACATCTCAGGGTCGTGGGTTCGAGCCCCACATCGGGCGTGGCACCTTTTGAGAAGTTTCTTCCATGTGTTGCGCTTCATGAATCAGATGGACAAGCTTTGAACATGACGTCTCATGAACCAGTTGTTGAAGAATATTGCAGTCGATTACATCACTGATCTTGCCCGAGCGGAAACTTGGTATTTAAGCCCTACTTTGGACGTTAGCTCCAGTGGCACAATCGGTTAGCGCGCCGTACTTATAGTCAGTAATGGTACTCATGAAAGTGAGTCAGGCTAGCTATGCGGAGGTTGTGAGTTCGAGCCTCACCTGGAGCACTTAGTTTTGATGTTTGTCACACAACCTGAAATTGAGTTGCCAGACTGACAGTGGCTGTGACATGTTTCTTGGCGGATGAATGAAGGAATATGGTGTGCTTTTGGATGTCCATGTCAAGACGAAAAGAAGACTTGTGTGGAAAAAAAACTGATGGATACTAGAGATGTAAAATTGTTTGGACTTGGGCAATGACTGCCGTTGGGCTTTAATTGTCCTGGGGGTATAGCTCAGTGGCAGAGCATTCGACTGCAGATCGAGAGGTCACCGCTTCAACTCCGGTTGCCCCCTGGTTTTGAGTGCGTCTTTCAGTTTGATACAAGGTTCGTAGAATAAAACTAAAAAGTGTCTAGTCTTTGAAAGAGGGGCTAACCAGGATGGCCGAGTGGTTAAGGCGTTGGACTTAAGTTCCAATGGACGCAAGTCTTCGTGGGTTCGAACCCCACTCCTGGTATGGAGATTTTGGACGGAGCCGTGAAATAATCAGAAAAATGTTGACGATCAAGTTATCTTGATCTTTTTTAAACGTGCTGTGTGTAAGCAGTGCTGCTATCATACTGCCTGTTCTTTACAGAACAGAGAAGTATGAATAAGAAAATAATTGCTATTTTTTAATTTTAAATCTTATCATTGACACTATAGGTGGCACCACTTGTGTCGTGAAAGTCAGAAAGCATAATGATATCACATTCGCTTACTAAAATTTCAATGTTTTTGCACAAGGAACTGATCACTAAGGATAATTAGTCATTTGGTACTTTGTAATGGTACATTTTGCATATTTGGCAGAGTGATGTATCACTAGAAAAAGTAAAGTTTTAAATCCTACAGGAGATAAGGTTGTGTGCTGCATCATGACTAGTACCAAAAACTTTGATTTTGATTTGGATATGATTAGATTGTGAGCTGTGAATTTGGCACTCTGGTTTCTCTTCATCCACGAATAAATCTTTCGCCTTTTACTAAAGATTTCCGTGGAGAGGAACATGACAAAGAGTCTATAGACTTATTTTTTGAGCTTCACCTTTGGGTGAAGCAATCTCATAATTAAAGCAAGCTTTCTGTGGAATCACATTTTACTGGAGCTCCAACTACACTGGAATTTGAGTATAAACAAATTGCCGTGATGGGTCGTCCTGAGCTCAAGTCAGCAGAGGAAACTCATTTTAGTGGAAAGAGGTTTTGTGTACCACAGCAGATTTTTGGCCATTGACAGATTCAACTGTGTGTTCACCCCTATGCTATTTCATAAACTGGTTCCAGCAGAAGGGAAGGCATCCCAGGTGGTCTAGTGGTTAGGATTCGGCGCTCTCACCGCCGCGGCCGGGGTTCGATTCCCCGTCTGGGAAGTTGATATTTTTGCAAATTTGGTCATATCTGGCAGCCTGCTGATTTGACCCGAAATATTCATTTAGGGGTTGATGTCATGATGGGATAACTTGTGTGAATAAAAAAAAAAGGGTTAGCAGAGCGTGGTTTCAATCCACGGACCTCTGGGTTATGGGCCCAGCACGCTTCCACTGCGCCACTCTGCTAGACAAGTGCTTGAGAAGTAGGCCTACTTGTGATTGATTGTGCTTACAAGTATGTAATGCTGCTGGTTTGGAAGAAATAAAAACTAACACAAACAAACACATGAAACTGTCCGTAACAGTGTGCACCACATGTCCTCGTTAGTATAGTGGTGAGTATCCCCGCCTGTCACGCGGGAGACCGGGGTTCAATTCCCCGACGGGGAGGCTTTTGAGTA
>JAPTHN010000002.1:88028139-88030639 GCA_026936325.1 Platynereis dumerilii | reverse complement strand
CCACTCTGCTAGACAAGTGCTTGAGAAGTAGGCCTACTTGTGATTGATTGTGCTTACAAGTATGTAATGCTGCTGGTTTGGAAGAAATAAAAACTAACACAAACAAACACATGAAACTGTCCGTAACAGTGTGCACCACATGTCCTCGTTAGTATAGTGGTGAGTATCCCCGCCTGTCACGCGGGAGACCGGGGTTCAATTCCCCGACGGGGAGGCTTTTGAGTAGAATTCAATTCATGGTCTTACCTCAGTACATTGCGGGTTTTCCCTTTCCTGAGAATTGGAGTGAACATGTAGTTTAAAGTGGTGCTTGACTTGTCATACATTAAATAATAGTAAAATAATCCACTTATTTTACAATCTTAAGAGCTTGTAATTTCTATGACGTATTATGGCCTAAAGAAAAGAGAACCAGCATGGGTACATTGTTATTCTGGTGTTGATCACAGTTATTTTTTGCAGCTGCGTAATACTTTGTAACTGCTATTTTGAATAAACTGTGCAGTGAGCATGAAAACAGTACCAAAAAGATCATGTCCGCGAGCCGGATTTGAACCAGCGACCTAAGGATGTCTGTGTGCACCATCTACAGTCCTCCGCTCTACCAACTGAGCTATCACGGGGTCAGTGGTGTTGGATAATAGTATCGCATAATGGAAGCCTCTATTAGTTCTGAGTGCATTAGGTGACACTTTCTATTCAGGAAACAAGATGTGAGAGGTCAGTTATTCAAAAATTGAAATATGGTGCAATTGGTATTACCAGATGGTCATGTAGCCCGGTTAGCTCAGTCGGTAGAGCATGAGACTCTTAAGTACACAGCTAACTCAAGTAAGTCTGAGACATCTCAGGGTCGTGGGTTCGAGCCCCACATCGGGCGTGGCACCTTTTGAGAAGTTTCTTCCATGTGTTGCGCTTCATGAATCAGATGGACAATAGTCTGGCAGCCAAAGCTGATTTTCTGGCTGAACCCTGCACCGATCGATAAAGTTTTTTTCTCAGTGGAATCCATGTCCTGAGACCCCCTAGAAAACATTTTTGGCGGGTACCCACGTGGTACCCTTGGGGAAATTGAGAAATCCAAGATGGCCGCTGAGGCATCCGAAATTGCTCGGAATGGGACAACTTCAAAACTATTTGACCTAGAATCAAATGTGATACCTCTTTTTCAGTCAAACCTGGTGTAGGGAATCCATTTCTGGGGTTATTTTGGCAATTGGGGTTGACCCAAAGGTCAAAGAGTGCCATTTGTTTCATAAATCGAAAAAAGTTAAATTCACTGAAGAGTTATGGGAAATGTTGACAAAGTCTTTGTGACAGTTGATTCCAGTTCCTTAAACATTCCCAGAAACATATATATGTTGGATGACAGTGTTATATCCTCAAGCATTCTAGGAAATTCAAGATGGCCACCAAGATGGCCGAGTTATAGATAGGTCATCAAAACATTCTTAGTATTGCATGTACAATCAAAAGTGACACATCTATTTCAGCTATTTCCTACATGAGGAATCCATTTTTGAGGTGTTTTTGTCAATTGGAGGTGATTAGAAGCTCAAAGAATCCATTCAATGACATTATATATGAATAATTAAATTTTCATACGGCTGTTTGTACCAATAGACATTCATTCCTAATTGTCATTAGCGAAACCTCATACTTGATGAATGATCAAAGTAAAAACAAGATGGGATGATGTGACTGGCATAGACAATGGCTCATGCATTTGGTAAACTATTGCACACACACACATTTTGGTGTCCTACATAGCATTTTATGAGTGAAACCCTCAAAACATCAATGATCAATCCCAATAATTGTACACTTTATAATAAAAAAAAAGAGATGAAGGAACCCTTCGATTCTCTGGGTTACCCAAGATATATCAAAGCAACCGTAATGTTGCCCTGCTCCTACCGATGACCAATTCAGTTATTTGGATCAGCACAGTAAAGTGTTGGTTTTCAGGGAAGGAAATAATACATCGACCATTTGGTTGAAACCTCTAGATTAATACAATGCAATGGGTACTGGTGTTGTAGTGATCGACGAAAATATCTCCGATAATCATCGCCACTGTCAACATTGATTTTGTTTTTTTGCAACAATTCAAAATCGATTTTTGTCTCTACCTATTTGTATGAAGAGTATTTGCTCCACAGAGAGCTATCATCCATCATTTTAAAGCTCTTTAACATATGAAGAATTATATCTGTACGGATTGTCAAGATTTAAAGATTAAGGTAATTTCTGAGTAAGAAAAATAATCGATTTAGAATCGATTATCGGATCGGAAGGGTCATCCGATAATCGATGTTAAAAATCAGACCAATTCCCATCACTAATGGGTACTGTCCCTTCACTTTCTTTTGGTTAGGTGCATTGCAGTTTACTAAGTCATATTTGAAGAGCCAGGCACATATTCATCTACATATAGTTTGCTGGATGTAATTACACATAAGAAAATTAAAATATGGTCCTATCACACCATTTTTGGATC
>JAPTHN010000002.1:88011368-88012639 GCA_026936325.1 Platynereis dumerilii | reverse complement strand
ACACTGGAATTTGAGTATAAACAAATTGCGTGATGGGTCGTCCTGAGCTCAAGTCAGCAGAGGAAACTCATTTTAGTGGAAAGAGGTTTTGTGTACCACAGCAGATTTTTGGCCATTGACAGATTCAACTGTGTGTTCACCCTATGCTATTTCATAAACTGGTTCCAGCAGAAGGGAAGGCATCCCAGGTGGTCTAGTGGTTAGGATTCGGCGCTCTCACCGCCGCGGCCGGGGTTCGATTCCCGTCTGGGAAGTTGATATTTTTGCAAATTTGGTCATATCTGGCAGCCTGCTGATTTGACCCGAAATATTCATTTAGGGGTTGATGTCATGATGGGATAACTTGTGTGAATAAAAAAAAAAGGGTTAGCAGAGCGTGGTTTCGATCCACGGACCTCTGGGTTATGGGCCCAGCACGCTTCCACTGCGCCACTCTGCTAGACAAGTGCTTGAGAAGTAGGCCTACTTGTGATTGATTGTGCTTACAAGTATGTAATGCTGCTGGTTTGGAAGAAATAAAAACTAACACAAACAAACACATGAAACTGTCCGTAACAGTGTGCACCACATGTCCTCGTTAGTATAGTGGTGAGTATCCCCGCCTGTCACGCGGGAGACGGGGTTCAATTCCCGACGGGGAGGCTTTTGAGTAGAATTCAATTCATGGTCTTACCTCAGTACATTGCGGGTTTTCCCTTTCCTGAGAATTGGAGTGAACATGTAGTTTAAAGTGGTGCTTGACTTGTCATACATTAAATAATAGTAAAATAATCCACTTATTGTACAATCTTAAGAGCTTGTAATTTCTATGACGTATTATGGCCTAAAGAAAAGAGAACCAGCATGGGTACATTGTTATTCTGGTGTTGATCACAGTTATTTTTTGCAGCTGCGTAATACTTTGTAACTGCTATTTTGAATAAACTGTGCAGTGAGCATGAAAACAGTACAAAAAGATCATGTCCCGCGAGCCGGATTTGAACCAGCGACCTAAGGATGTCTGTGTGCACCATCTACAGTCCTCCGCTCTACCAACTGAGCTATCACGGGGTCAGTGGTGTTGGATAATAGTATCGCATAATGGAAGCCTCTATTAGTTCTGAGTGCATTAGGTGACACTTTCTATTCAGGAAACAAGATGTGAGAGGTCAGTTATTCAAAAATTGAAATATGGTGCAATTGGTATTACCAGATGGTCATGTAGCCCGGTTAGCTCAGTCGGTAGAGCATGAGACTCTTAAGTACACAGCTAACTCAAGTAAGTCTGAGAC
>JAPTHN010000002.1:87921368-87928868 GCA_026936325.1 Platynereis dumerilii | reverse complement strand
ACATGTCCTCGTTAGTATAGTGGTGAGTATCCCCGCCTGTCACGCGGGAGACAGGGTTCAATTCCCCGACGGGGAGGCTTTTGAGTAGAATTCAATTCATGGTCTTACCTCAGTACATTGCGGGTTTTCCCTTTCCTGAGAATTGGAGTGAACATGTAGTTTAAAGTGGTGCTTGACTTGTCATACATTAAATAATAGTAAAATAATCCACTTATTGTACAATCTTAAGAGCTTGTAATTTCTATGACGTATTATGGCCTAAAGAAAAGAGAACCAGCATGGGTACATTGTTATTCTGGTGTTGATCACAGTTATTTTTTGCAGCTGCGTAATACTTTGTAACTGCTATTTTGAATAAACTGTGCAGTGAGCATGAAAACAGTACCAAAAAGATCATGTCCCGCGAGCCGGATTTGAACCAGCGACCTAAGGATGTCTGTGTGCACCATCTACAGTCCTCCGCTCTACCAACTGAGCTATCACGGGGTCAGTGGTGTTGGATAATAGTATCGCATAATGGAAGCCTCTATTAGTTCTGAGTGCATTAGGTGACACTTTCTATTCAGGAAACAAGATGTGAGAGGTCAGTTATTCAAAAATTGAAATATGGTGCAATTGGTATTACCAGATGGTCATGTAGCCCGGTTAGCTCAGTCGGTAGAGCATGAGACTCTTAAGTACACAGCTAACTCAAGTAAGTCTGAGACATCTCAGGGTCGTGGGTTCGAGCCCCACATCGGGCGTGGCACCTTTTGAGAAGTTTCTTCCATGTGTTGCGCTTCATGAATCAGATGGACAAGCTTTGAACATGACGTCTCATGAACCAGTTGTTGAAGAATATTGCAGTCGATTACATCACTGATCTTGCCCGAGCGGAAACTTGGTATTTAAGCCCTACTTTGGACGTTAGCTCCAGTGGCACAATCGGTTAGCGCGCCATACTTATAGTCAGTAATGGTACTCATGAAAGTGAGTCAGGCTAGCTATGCGGAGGTTGTGAGTTCGAGCCTCACCTGGAGCACTTAGTTTTGATGTTTGTCACACAACCTGAAATTGAGTTGCCAGACTGACAGTGGCTGTGACATGTTTCTTGGCGGATGAATGAAGGAATATGGTGTGCTTTTGGATGTCCATGTCAAGACGAAAAGAAGACTTGTGTGGAAAAAAAACTGATGGATACTAGAGATGTAAAATTGTTTGGACTTGGGCAATGACTGCTGTTGGGCTTTAATTGTCCTGGGGGTATAGCTCAGTGGCAGAGCATTCGACTGCAGATCGAGAGGTCACCGGTTCAACTCCGGTTGCCCCCTGGTTTTGAGTGCGTCTTTCAGTTTGATACAAGGTTCGTAGAATAAAACTAAAAAGTGTCTAGTCTTTGAAAGAGGGGCTAACCAGGATGGCCGAGTGGTTAAGGCGTTGGACTTAAGTTCCAATGGACGCAAGTCTTCGTGGGTTCGAACCCCACTCCTGGTATGGAGATTTTGGACGGAGCCGTGAAATAATCAGAAAAATGTTGACGATCAAGTTATCTTGATCTTTTTTAAACGTGCTGTGTGTAAGCAGTGCTGCTCTCATACTGCCTGTTCTTTACAGAACAGAGAAGTATGAATAAGAAAATAATTGCTATTTTTTAATTTTAAATCTTATCATTGACACTATAGGTGGCACCACTTGTGTCGTGAAAGTCAGAAAGCATAATGATATCACATTCGCATACTAAAATTTCAATGTTTTTGCACAAGGAACTGATCACTAAGGATAATTAGTCATTTGGTACTTTGTAATGGTACATTTTGCATATTTGGCAGAGTGATGTATCACTAGAAAAAGTAAAGTTTTAAATCCTACAGGAGATAAGGTTGTGTGCATGCTGCATCATGACTAGTACCAAAAACTTTGATTTTGATTTGGATATGATTAGATTGTGAGCTGTGAATTTGGCACTCTGGTTTCTCTTCATCCACAAATAAATCTTTCGCCTTTTACTAAAGATTTCCGTGGAGAGGAACATGACAAAGAGTCTATAGACTTATTTTTTGAGCTTCACCTTTGGGTGAAGCAATCTCATAATTAAAGCAAGCTTTCTGTGGAATCACATTTTACTGGAGCTCCAACTACACTGGAATTTGAGTATAAACAAATTGCCGTGATGGGTCGTCCTGAGCTCAAGTCAGCAGAGGAAACTCATTTTAGTGGAAAGAGGTTTTGTGTACCACAGCAGATTTTTGGCCATTGACAGATTCAACTGTGTGTTCACCCCTATGCTATTTCATAAACTGGTTCCAGCAGAAGGGAAGGCATCCCAGGTGGTCTAGTGGTTAGGATTCGGCGCTCTCACCGCCGCGGCCGGGGTTCGATTCCCCGTCTGGGAAGTTGATATTTTTGCAAATTTGGTCATATCTGGCAGCCTGCTGATTTGACCCGAAATATTCATTTAGGGGTTGATGTCATGATGGGATAACTTGTGTGAATAAAAAAAAAGGGTTAGCAAAGCGTGGTTTCGATCCACGGACCTCTGGGTTATGGGCCCAGCACGCTTCCACTGCGCCACTCTGCTAGACAAGTGCTTGAGAAGTAGGCCTACTTGTGATTGATTGTGCTTACAAGTATGTAATGCTGCTGGTTTGGAAGAAATAAAAACTAACACAAACAAACACATGAAACTGTCCGTAACAGTGTGCACCACATGTCCTCGTTAGTATAGTGGTGAGTATCCCCGCCTGTCACGCGGGAGACAGGGGTTCAATTCCCCGACGGGGAGGCTTTTGAGTAGAATTCAATTCATGGTCTTACCTCAGTACATTGCGGGTTTTCCCTTTCCTGAGAATTGGAGTGAACATGTAGTTTAAAGTGGTGCTTGACTTGTCATACATTAAATAATAGTAAAATAATCCACTTATTGTACAATCTTAAGAGCTTGTAATTTCTATGACGTATTATGGCCTAAAGAAAAGAGAACCAGCATGGGTACATTGTTATTCTGGTGTTGATCACAGTTATTTTTTGCAGCTGCGTAATACTTTGTAACTGCTATTTTGAATAAACTGTGCAGTGAGCATGAAAACAGTACCAAAAAGATCATGTCCCGCGAGCCGGATTTGAACCAGCGACCTAAGGATGTCTGTGTGCACCATCTACAGTCCTCCGCTCTACCAACTGAGCTATCACGGGGTCAGTGGTGTTGGATAATAGTATCGCATAATGGAAGCCTCTATTAGTTCTGAGTGCATTAGGTGACACTTTCTATTCAGGAAACAAGATGTGAGAGGTCAGTTATTCAAAAATTGAAATATGGTGCAATTGGTATTACCAGATGGTCATGTAGCCCGGTTAGCTTAGTCGGTAGAGCATGAGACTCTTAAGTACACAGCTAACTCAAGTAAGTCTGAGACATCTCAGGGTCGTGGGTTCGAGCCCCACATCGGGCGTGGCACCTTTTGAGAAGTTTCTTCCATGTGTTGCGCTTCATGAATCAGATGGACAAGCTTTGAACATGACGTCTCATGAACCAGTTGTTGAAGAATATTGCAGTCGATTACATCACTGATCTTGCCCGAGCGGAAACTTGGTATTTAAGCCCTACTTTGGACGTTAGCTCCAGTGGCACAATCGGTTAGCGCGCCATACTTATAGTCAGTAATGGTACTCATGAAAGTGAGTCAGGCTAGCTATGCGGAGGTTGTGAGTTCGAGCCTCACCTGGAGCACTTAGTTTTGATGTTTGTCACACAACCTGAAATTGAGTTGCCAGACTGACAGTGGCTGTGAAATGTTTCTTGGCGGATGAATGAAGGAATATGGTGTGCTTTTGGATGTCCATGTCAAGACGAAAAGAAGACTTGTGTGGAAAAAAAACTGATGGATACTAGAGATGTAAAATTGTTTGGACTTGGGCAATGACTGCTGTTGGGCTTTAATTGTCCTGGGGGTATAGCTCAGTGGCAGAGCATTCGACTGCAGATCGAGAGGTCACCGGTTCAACTCCGGTTGCCCCCTGGTTTTGAGTGCGTCTTTCAGTTTGATACAAGGTTCGTAGAATAAAACTAAAAAGTGTCTAGTCTTTGAAAGAGGGGCTAACCAGGATGGCCGAGTGGTTAAGGCGTTGGACTTAAGTTCCAATGGACGCAAGTCTTCGTGGGTTCGAACCCCACTCCTGGTATGGAGATTTTGGACGGAGCCGTGAAATAATCAGAAAAATGTTGACGATCAAGTTATCTTGATCTTTTTTAAACGTGCTGTGTGTAAGCAGTGCTGCTCTCATACTGCCTGTTCTTTACAGAACAGAGAAGTATGAATAAGAAAATAATTGCTATTTTTTAATTTTAAATCTTATCATTGACACTATAGGTGGCACCACTTGTGTCGTGAAAGTCAGAAAGCATAATGATATCACATTCGCATACTAAAATTTCAATGTTTTTGCACAAGGAACTGATCACTAAGGATAATTAGTCATTTGGTACTTTGTAATGGTACATTTTGCATATTTGGCAGAGTGATGTATCACTAGAAAAAGTAAAGTTTTAAATCCTACAGGAGATAAGGTTGTGTGCTGCATCATGACTAGTACCAAAAACTTTGATTTTGATTTGGATATGATTAGATTGTGAGCTGTGAATTTGGCACTCTGGTTTCTCTTCATCCACGAATAAATCTTTCGCCTTTTACTAAAGATTTCCGTGGAGAGGAACATGACAAAGAGTCTATAGACTTATTTTTTGAGCTTCACCTTTGGGTGAAGCAATCTCATAATTAAAGCAAGCTTTCTGTGGAATCACATTTTACTGGAGCTCCAACTACACTGGAATTTGAGTATAAACAAATTGCCATGATGGGTCGTCCTGAGCTCAAGTCAGCAGAGGAAACTCATTTTAGTGGAAAGAGGTTTTGTGTACCACAGCAGATTTTTGGCCATTGACAGATTCAACTGTGTGTTCACCCCTATGCTATTTCATAAACTGGTTCCAGCAGAAGGGAAGGCATCCCAGGTGGTCTAGTGGTTAGGATTCGGCGCTCGAGCTGGGGAACACTGTTCGTGCGCAGGGGGGAGGAAAAAGAAAAGAGGGGGGGAGGAGAAAAGGGGGAGAGGAGAAGGGGGGAGAAAGGGGGAGAAGAGGAGAGAAAGAAGGAAAAAGAAGAAAAAACGAAGAGAAAACCTTACTTGGCAAGCCATGGGTTCTTGTTGAGCTAATTTTTTATTTGAGTCAATTCTCAGGTTTTTGAAAAACAGATATTTACATGGGTATTTGCACAATTATACAGGTCTTTTTTAAATTTTGTAAAAATATTCATAATCATTAGTAGTAAGATTTATAAAATGTAATTCCCATCAAAATTGCTCAGAAATGAAGTTGAGCCAGCATAATGGCATTCTAGCGCAAGCAAGAGTCATCATTTAGGCAGTGCAAACTGCTAAAGCTAAGTATTTTTCTTCCTAGTAGAATATCACTTTTTATATAATTTTTTTGCATGATGGGTTAATCAGGTGTATTTTCTACATCTTTAAAATGAGTCAAAATATGAAATAAAGGGATATGTAACCACGCCAGACACCCTTAAAGTATTATTAACACACAGAACATCAATAAAATTTCAGTTGTTAACTCTGCATTCTGAATCAAGTTTTCCTGTTTACTATCTATAGACTCCTGTATAATACTTTTAAAACAGTGTCTGAAATTTGCTGGAAAAATACCAAAAAGTCTTACTTCATTACCCAAAAAGCATAAATATTTTTCCAATTATTGCAAAAACATTTTGTGGTTTTTAAGCAAAATTTATAATTCTCTCAAAAAATTTATGAAGATATGAACAAAAATTGGAATAGTGCTACTTATTTTCCGATTTTGTAAATATTTCTAGGATTCTATGAGATATTTTTCCCTTCTTGGGACAAAATCTCGGTGATAATTGTCGGCAGATTTTTTTTGTGCTTCAATTCCTGGAAATAATATTGCATAAGAGACGTTCATAATGTTATGCAATAGAAGATGAATGTATATATAATATCATATGAAACTTTTTTCAAAAGACATGCAATAAAATGTTTGAATTTAAAAATTTTTTATTTGCATACTCTAATTTTCTGAGGACCCAGATTCCTAAAAGACAAATAAAATATCTCAGTTTTTTTACACATACTACAGTAGTAATTTACTAATGATTATGGAAATATGTAAAAGCAAAGTTATTTTTTAATCGAATATACTTGGGAGCCCCCTTCCCATGTAGGCCTACTCAGAGTTCTCTAAACAAAGAAAATTAACAGTACTTTTTTTGCAGTTTTCCACTTTTTCATGGACTATTTTTTTACCTCCACCTCTCCCCACCCCCAGTGGTGGATCCAGACAAGGTAGTCTAGGGGAGGTCATTTCGGCATTAGTGAGCCTGCACGGGAGTTGTTTTGGCCTTCAAGGGCCCGCATTGCTCTATAATTTCTTCAAAATTTTATTTCCATCTCAGTGGTCTGGAGGGGGGGGGGGCGCCTAGGCCCCCCCCCTGGATCCACCACTGCCCCCCCCCCTCCTTCAAAAATTCCTGGATCCACCACTTATTGTGGTAAAAATAACAAAGGTCGTCACACTGCACCTATTTGGCCCATTTTGAGCATGTAATTCATGTTTTTAATTTTAAATGACTATGAAGTATTTACTTCATCTCTGGCCGTACATTCACCTTGTTGTCTAAAAATCCCGATTTTATTCCTTTGACCTAATTTTTACAATTTGTAGTTTAAAGCAACTATTTTTTATGCTGCACAAAGCTTGCAAAGTGTTGATTTTATTATTTATGATACTTGGCCCCCTAGTGTCAGTTTGTGTCACTGAGCTCCATCTGGTGTGCAAAGTTGGTGTCTCTTCAGAAACAAATAGAACACCAAATGAGGGATAAAGTATGCCTACTGCATGTAGAACAACCTTTCTTTATTTAAAAGAGCTTTTCTACAATAATTAGTCACCATGTGCCACATAATAATAATCAATTCAATTATTAAAAACAGACATGCATGCTTTATTTTCGCACAATCTTCCCCTAGCAATCTTCCCCCTGATCTTCCCCCAACATTCTCAAGATTGCTCAACATTTGTATCAACTTGTCAATATTTGTCAACATTTGTCAAGATAGTCTCATCTTTGGTCATTATTCTCAATATTTCTCAAGATGGTCAATATTTGTCTCAAAATTTTCTCAACTTATTCATTATTATGTCAACAAATGGTGTCAATATCTTCCCCCCTCAAAATTAGGTGGAAAGGTGGGGCGGACTAAGCGGGAGACCGGGGTTCAATTCCCCGACGGGGAGGCTTTTGAGTAGAATTCATGGTCTTACCTCAGTGCATTGCGGGTTTTCCCTTTCCTGTGAATTGGAGTGAACATGTAGTTTAAAGTGGTGCTTGACTTGTCATACATTAAAATAGTAGTAAAATAATCCACTTATTGTACAATCTTAAGAGCTTGTAATTTCTATGACGTATTATGGCCTAAAGAAAAGAGAACCAG